>OZ007513.1:12600044-12789034 GCA_963931865.1 Axinella damicornis | reverse complement strand
ACCTAGCCTTTTAGGTGGACCTAATGCTTGTTAGCTGCACATTTTACCTTGTGGAACCTGATGTCGCGCTGCGGGCTCAGCGGACCATCCTCCTCCTCCAATGATGCGTCTGCTGGGTTCTCCAGCGCAAAGAAACGACGCATGATCGGGTCCATTCGGATCGAGCTATGTATAATGTTTTACCATAGATAGTTTACACGGTGCAGTTGTAATAGCTACCTCTGGCTCTAGTCTCCTCCTCCCCCACCTGAAGGGTCTGGTTCCGAGACTACTCTGGCTCCAGGTACAACAGGTGCATGGGGGCGTTGCAGAAAATTTATATTACCGGAAGTGGTGGCTCCAACTCACTAGTCTCGTTCCGCTTTTGGAGTCTGGGTCTCGATCCCAGACCATTTTCGCATCCATAGCTGTTCCTCGTACCCAGGCCGGGCGAATTTTTTTTTGGACGTACTTTCGACTTAGTCTCTGGCAGATCTACCAACTACGCATGCGCAAAATGGTAACCCAACCCTAACCACACCCACAAAATTAATGTGCAATTCGAACACAGCCCTGTGCATGCAAGAAAGGCGGATGAGTGTTTGATAGCAGAGACAGAAGTAGCTGGTATTTGCTGAGTCCCCATGAGCTTGGCCTGGACCCCAACTGACTAAAACTCAACTGCCTTGTCTTGGTAGCCATTCATTTGTCTCAGATTCAGTTTGTGTGTCAGTTGTGACTGCATCCATATAGCTACACCATGCTCATGTACACATGATGGGCTCCAAATCATAATTTATTCAATTAGTAGTGTTTGCAAACAGTCCTGCATGCATATTCTTTCTTCAGCCACCCACACTGGCCAATTATGCAAACTGTTGCTTGCTGATTTACGTTCTACTCCAGGTAGTAGGTTGGTGTCAGTCAACAAGCCATCTGTGTAAAGTACGAAATTCAGAATAAAGCATAACGTTCTGAAAGGGGGTGTCCCATGTAGGTTGTGGTACAATTTGCACAGTATATCAATATCCCTGAGGCATGCAGAACTGTGCACGTGGATTCACCCCCCCCCCCCCCCCCCCCCCCCCCCCCCCCCCCCCCCACTATTAAAGGTGGGTGTTGCATAGTTGTCAACTCCACCTGGAGTCCATCACGTGACAGGATACATACATGTGTAATGCAATGTGTATATGCAATATACTTGCCGAGCGCATTAGTGCGAGGCTCTGAATGGGGGATCTATTTCTCACTATATACGTATGTACGTACTGGAATATGTTACGCTCAGGAATGTTGATAGGAATGTTGCGGGTTTCCTGCCGGCCAATTGAGTTATATTTGCTGCGAGGGCTCGACGGTGCGAGAACTACAACCTTGAGAAACAGATCAGTGGACGAGCGTGCGGTGCTCCAGGGCTTGCAGAGCTGGAGCAGCTACATATGGAGTCAAACAGTTACCTATGGAGTCAAACAGTTGACCAGTCGACATCTGTCTATACCGCAACTCCACAGAGGCTAGGGTACAAGCGAGCGGGGCCTTCAGGGCTTGCAGATCTAGAGCAGCTACATGTGGAGTCGAACAGTGAGTGTAATCGACATGTTTATCTCAGCTCCACACTTGCAAATTCACACTTAGCTAGAGATCTATCATACTCGTAAGCACATGGCCAGGCTGCGAATGCGGCCACGGCGTGCACATGAGGCAATTATGCGGATACGTATTCCTAGTCAGTGCAACAACTTCACAGTACAGTTCCACTCAGTTCCTACAGTGGGAGAAGGCTGCTCTGCACTTTCAAATTATGCATCCTGAATATAGTACAGACTACCAGCGACTTAGTCTCGGTACTAGACTCTCGCTCACCCCAGAGGGGGATTGCTAAAGTTCGAGTTCGAGTTCGAGTTCGAGTTCGAGTTCGAGTTCGAGTTCGAGTTCGAGTTCGAGTTGACGGTCGCGCGCGCGCAGTACACACCGTAATTCCTGTCGTAGTATACCGGTACCGCCCCTACAGCGCTAGGATTTTCTCCTACATAATGCCAGGTGCTAGGCTGCTAGCCTCGTTCCCAGGCCCCGCCCAGCTTATCGTCGCTTGCAGCAATCTAACTGTTCCACCACCTAGGATCATCGTGGATCTTGAGATGCCAATCACACGGGAACATGTTTCAATGGCATTGAACTGCAGCTGTGGGATTGATATAGAGTAGCTACTATTTTTTCAAAGCACACACACATTTTTTGTCGTTATATTCACACGTTCCATTCAGTTTTGAGATTCATCCATCTCCAAACCACACCCACTATAGTGCATGCTGATGTCATTACATATGTGATATATATATGTTGCTCACTGCGTATACGTACTGTCATGTGCTTGTACTACAATGACTTAAGTAGATAGCACCACAGTATTGTGCCGGAGCAAAGATGCAAACAACATCGTTGATGGAAAATGAAGCAGTGGTCAATTCGCAGACTATGGACCTGTGTTTTGTCCTACAGTAGCTATAATTATGGACTATGCATATGGCTGTCCTACTTGGACCCCAGTTGGAAATAAGTCATTGACAACAATGGAGTGTACAATAATTATTATAGTTTGTAAGGAGAAACCTAACATTAGAGTCCAACTTCAATACATACAATTTTCCGTTATAGTCACTGCAAGATTCTTGTCAGGCTCCTGAAGGTAAGGAACATGGTGTCATGATCATCGTCATGTATCTGAGACAAAATTCCAACTAGAGCTACTGGCCTTGAGAACGTGCAATGTCTGACAAATCACTTTACCTCTGAGTAGCTGGGCTGTTCCTATACGTTGCACACTCAAAAGACAGCAGCATAAAGGTGACAGTCACTATCTTTCATCTGGAACTCTGTCTGCGCATATTATCTATGATCGAACTCGAACTCGAACTCGAACTCGAACTCGAACTCGAACTCGAACTCGAACTCGAACTCGAACTCGAACTTTAGTAATACCCACAGCAGAGGAGTCTGGTCGACGGCATACGACTTGTTCTGACACTAGGTAGGTGCAAACCACAGCACTTCTTCATACGGTATGTTTATTAGTAATCTGCTTGCGGGTAGTGTACCTTGGATAAAAGCCGTGCCGTATATGCAAGTGCTGTGGTTCGCAGCTACTTATCGGCTACCTCAGAACAAGTCATTACCAGAAATGCGTGGACACGGAGATTAATTTGTCCGTGTACTGACCGTATACTAATCCCGGACTGCAATATAGCAGCTTAATGGAGAACGACGTTTGTGGTCTTCCACCCAGCGCACCATCAAACTCGGCAAGTTCCGTTCCCCTGGATATAAAGTTCAGTACCAGCACAAATCGTGAGCGTAGATATAAACCGCCTCAGTCTCCATCTGATTTTTCGAGACGCCACAATGCGCAGCTGCTTTCAAGCCATAGCTTCTCCTATATGTTCAATACATAACTTACCCTTTGCACCCAAACCGACAAACTTTGGTAGCACCAGCGGGTATCTGTTCAGTATTTTTGCTAGGGTCCGTTCGTCTCAGTACCGGCTTTAACCATCAAAAAGGCAGAAAATAGTCCCAGAAAGGCCGATAACCCCTCCCTGATTTTTCGGTGAAGCGACAATTTTTGCCAAAAACGCACTCCTACGATTTCTATGACGTCATCCGTTGCAATTCTACGACTCGACTAGCTGCGCTGCTAGCCCTCTATTTTAGCCGTCCAGCGGGAAGTGCAGGCAGTTGACTAGCGCAGGTAAGCTGTTTTGAGATCTATGGACTCCTATAGAAGGCTATTTTGTTTACATGAAACTGTGTGACCTGTAAAAAAATGAACAACAGGGAGAAGCCTGCAACCAACCACGTTTGTGAACTGGAGCAAGTTTAATACAAGGTCACGTTCAATATTCTGTGGATGGTGATGGCAGGCTCCATGTCCTCCACACTCTTCCTGCCAACTTAATTTGATGCTATCCTCCCCAGTGTACTTGGCTCCAATACATGACAGGACGAGATTGCCAGGCAAAGCTAGCGCTGCACCATCCATCACTGTCTTTGACTTCTGCCCTACTGTGTAACACCCCCTTGCACTACTGATCTCTGCCCCCTCCCACTCCTCTGCCCTACTGTGTTTCATCAACAAATTCACAAAAGAAACTGCACTGCTGCCATTGAAGTACATCGGGTTACAGAAAAATAAATCAACATCTCTTTGTTACTTCACTGAATAACTTCTCTCTAGACTTGGGTGTTCATAGCTCCTACACGAAATGGGCTGGGGACTTGGGGTCTTCATAGCTCCTACACAAAACGGACTGGGGACTTGGGGTCTTCATAGCTCCTAACAGATGTTAAACAAAATGGGGACTTGGGTCTTCATAGCTCCTACATGAAACGGGGCGGGGACTTGGGGTAGCTCCTACAGATGGGGCTTGGGTCTTCATAGCTCCTATAGGGATGAAAGGGATGACGTCAGTGTAATGGCACCACCTCCGTTTTCCATTACCCATGTAATTGGGGCGAGCATGAGCAAGCCCCACATAGACTGTAATTTTCCATGTATCAACATGTATTTGTTGTAAATCACTTCCTGCATGCTCATGTTTTGCATCAAGCGTTAAGTCAAACCAGCAGTGCAACGACGTCAACTCGGAGCCGTATACTGTCTGACTGAGACACGAACTATGAACAGTCTATCTCAACAAGGCCTTACAAGGATGGAGACTATAGCATGCGCGGGTTGGAGGGCTACAGCATGTCATGCCCACCTACTGCTTTTGTCCCAACCACCACACAGCGGATGACTGAGCAAGACACTGTCAGACAGGCTGTGCAATTGAACTCCATGAAGTTCCACACATGCACATCGCGCCCCACAATGCTCAGCATCCCACTAGTACTAAATATTTTGGTGATGGACGGTGGTTGGACTGATCCGGGAGTGAGTTTCTGGTCATGTTTTCAGTACAGCATCTAGAGTAAGTGCGGGGGTGTCCTAGATGCCCACGAATTCCTTTGCACATTTGCTGAAAAGCACCCCATTCTATACCTGGGTAAGGGCAGGGGTGTCTGCACACTCGGTGAACTACTTCCTTACAGCAGGGGCGGAGACAGCTACCAAAAAGTGGGGGGCTAATACCACAATTGTACGCTGCCAAAGGCAGTGCATAGAGGTGCGTAGTGTCAATCAGTCTGCGTGAAGCGCGGAAAAAGTTTCCGCCTTCATTTTTCAGTTATCAGAATGGGCTCTCGTGGCACCTTCATGCTTTGCACTGCAAGTTAGAGACACCAGCCCCCAAGAAACGAGGTGACATAGTTGTAAGTTAGTGCTAGGATCTCGTGGGATAGTAGCATCCAGTCTGTCCGTCCCCCCCCCCCCCCCCCCCCCCCCCACATATCTCCGCCCCTGTATAAGCAAACTGTGCGAAGAAATTTGTCGTCCGGACACCCCCACACTTACTCTATCACCCTACACCCTCGGTTTTACAGCCAGCTACTTACTTCACTGCCGCTTCTGTGGGGTCCTTCTCCACTCAGCAAGCATCTTGCTTGGGTTGCCCTCCCACAGAACAATATACCATTACCTATGAACAAAAGAGCAAATTGCTTGTGTGGCAAACATGACCTTCGTACATTAATTGTCGCGCATATTACTGGGTTTAGCACAGCGACTTACCCGGGTTATTTTCTCTTGTTGACTGCCCCTATCCACGCGGTAACAGCCTTCGCCAACGGGCAGCGAGTCAGCGTTGAGCTCCAACGTTGATCGCCTGCGAATGCGGCTTGTTGTTGCTCCCTCCAGCATATCAACTCTGCAGAGCTTGTCGAAAGTTTTGTAATCCCTGGAGCATGCCTCGCTCCACACTGTCCGAGGCTAGGCTACTAGCCATGAGTTGACACAGTCGACACACAGACACAGCTGGCAGCTAGCTGCTAATCCGCGCACGTATCCGTTAACGTGCCGTAATTGTATCATTACACTGAGCAAACCCGTGCACGGATGATTCCGTGTCATGTCCGCGCGTGCAATACAAATTTCTGGTAATGTCGTACATGGGCAGTCGACCAGACTCCTCCGCTGTGTGTGTGTGGTGACTGAGACTATACTTAGCTATAGGCAACTACATAATTTCTTGTATACTGTCTAATATTGAAACTCGCTCACCTGCAGGGTTATAGACTTGTCTACCGGACTCAACTACCCTGAAAAATGTCAGTACAGTAGTACTTTGGAACAGAAATGGCAGGAAATCATACTCAATCCATGTAATATCTATCTCTGTACCTCATGACAGCTTCATCGCTTCTGTTTACAGCTTCACCAGCAGTTGTTCAGCGCTTCTTCTTCAGCGTTCCTGCTCAGACACATGCATGTCCCATGGGACAGTCCTGTGTGTGCTTATGGGGGTGTGTCGTACTAATCTGCGCATGCGTCACGGGGATCTGCCAGAGACTAAGTCGAAAGTACGTCCAAAAAAAAAAAATTCGCCAGGCCCGGGCCCGGCGGTCGGGCCTGGCTATTCGTTACTGCACTCAAGCAGGTCGCTTAGCTATTTTAGAGACTTGAGGGATTCCCGAGGTGACTCGGGACCTGATGCACTGTCCCGAAATGGCTAAGAGACCTGCTTGAGTGCAATAACTGGTTTAGACTATGAGTTATATCTTTTCAGTTTCTTGACGGTTAGCCTCGTTCCCAGGCCCCAAAACGGCCTGGGAACGAGACTACTTGACGGTATGAAGTACGAATTTTTTATGAGGTGTCTATTGGATTTAGAGACCTCATTAAATTCAAAAACATTACACACACCACAGCCTAAGTGCAGCGGTCAGTATAAAAGGAGAGCTATCACAGTGCTGATGCATTAGTTCAACAACAAAATGTGCTAAATTAATTTGCAGCCTCTCAACTGTAGGCCTAGCTATAGCGTTAATGTCAACTTCACGTATTCATAGACATTCAAAAATTGTTTGTGACTATACGCTATCATGTGAACACAATGAACACTGTGCACGGACATCACAGACACTAGGAGGCCACTGTACGTAGCTGCTACAAACTGTATATCACTGTAAAAACTTAATGGTTGTTTTCACATAGTGGTTGGTTACCTTGGGTGCAGACAAGCTGGAGACAGTGGTTATAGCAATGTTGTTTTAGTTAACTAAAACTAAAACTATAATGCAGTTTAGTATGGCATATTTCACTTTAGTAATTAGAACTAAAACTAAACTGAGGACTGTCTCAGCCTGTTAATTAAAACTACAACTAAACTAATATGAAAATCACCCAAAAATGGTGGTTACTAAAACTAAAAGAGCCCTTACTAACCCTTTTGAGATTTAGTAATTAAAACTAAAACTAAACTAAACAATGCGACTCTACCTAATTAAAACCAAAAACTAAACTATTTCAGTTTTAGATAACTAAAACAACATTGGGTTATAGGAGGTTTACTCAAGGGTTAGGGTAATTGCATAAGACTACCTGCAAAGGCAACTGGCCCAGATCATCTCACTGACAATCTTGGAACATCTGCAAGGTCACTAGCTACAACTGGTTGTCATGGAAATTTCATGCCCTTGGTTGCTGCAGAGATGTTTAGTGGTTAAGGTAGGAAGCATGACATCGGCGAAATTGCGCAATTTTGCTCACGAATAATTAATGAGATGATGTCACTCGCGTACGGTTATATAGAATTATTAATGTGTTTACGTTTTCCCATGGCAGCAACCGGAATAAACAAGGGGGGCTTCTCTCTTTGATGCGGCTAGCGGCCCTTTCAAGTTTCAAATCGGTACTCTGATGTGGCCGTGCGGTACTTTGAAGATTTGTTACAACACTTTTTTTTCTTTTTTTTTTAAGTAAGGAGCTATTCTAGCTGATTGAATGTAGTGATGGGCTATCTGAGTGTGAATAGCTAGCTAGGTTGAGTGAGCAGAATGTTTGTGGGGCTAGGCTGCTGAAGTGGCTGAAGAACAGCCTGGAAAGTGAACAGCATCCGACAGCTCCCTGGCCAAGCTAGCCCAAGGTACTCTAGAGAGTTGACCTTTCGGCATTACAGGCCCCACCCATTTTTGTGTTAGGGCGAATCCCTAGTTTTGCAGGGGGTAGGTTGACCTTTTGAAGAGTGCCCTTGGCTTGAGTCGGTTTTAGTTGGTGTGCGTGGAATTTTTTAGGGTAGCCAAACCTCTGTTTTTGAGGGTGGCAGTGAGTTTTGGGCTGTAGCCTGCAAGTGAGGAGAGTAGGTGGTAAATCCATGTGTAGTTTTTGGGCCTGTTTTGTGTGTGTATTGATGATGGGGTCAGAGTGTGGGTGGGGCCTTGGAGAGGGTCCAAATTTTCAGTTTAGTACAGGGCCTTAAAATTGAGTTTTAGGGCATTTTCAAGCAGAGGGAGCAGTTTGATGCAAAGTATTGCTGAAACTTGTGTAGCTACGCTTTGATGCTGCCCATTTATCCATCAACTTGGTTTCGGAGATCGCTCTACCGGTACCCATGTTTCCTACCTTAAGATCACACAACTGTGGTTGTAAGATAATCTGGGCCAGCTTCCTCTCAGGTTGCCTTACGCAATTAGTCTCTGAACCCCACTTCCAGCTTGTCTGCAACCAGGGTAGCTAACCACTCTCAGCACTCTGTGGTTAAGACAACTGATTTGTTTTATCAGTGTACTGAGCAATGATCAGTCACTATCGAATGAGTACCGCTTAAAGAATGGAAATTCGTGGATGAGATTGTTCACGGAGTCAACTATCTCCAGAGGCCAGTCCAACAAGTACCTGCTCTTGGAGAGGGTCTTGAAAGCAACACTATCACAGGCCTCAAGATAATCCTCACGGCAGTCAACATCCAGAAAGTCACAGATCTGCCTCAGAATCTTTTTGGGATTATAAACAAAATCAGCGTGGTGGGTCTCAAGCATTCTGAACTTGCTATCCCAGTCTCTTTGAATTGCCAATACCCCCCTGGACAGGTTGTGGAAAACATGTACTAATTTTGCCAAGTTTTCTGTTGTTGGTTTCAGCCTAGTAACGTTATGATCCCATCGGTGCTTGGCAAGTAGAGACTTGTTTTGGTGTAAAACTGTGTGAGTTGCAATCATATCGAAGGGATTGCGAACGAGGTGAATTATTACTACAGGTATTTTTAGCACTTGCTCAATGTCATTAAACGTCTGCTCCGCCTCTGCTGACCACTCCTCACTATAGTGCTGAGCATATTTACCAGCTGATTTATCTCCTATTATTTTCAGTTGTGAGAAGTTCCCTTGCCACTGAGTAGGAATGACCAGTGAGTATCCCTTTCTTTTCTGCAAGCCGGGCTTTTGCTTCTGTGATGCCTTGAGGCTCGAGAGAACTATCTCAGAAAACAACTCGTACTTGTCACCTTTCACTCTCGTTTTTATCTTCTCCCAGTGACTGAGAAGATGATAGTCTGTGGACAGTACTATACTGGGATGTGCATCCAGCATGGCCGCCAAGATGCTGTGACCACTGTGAGGATAGCCCATGAACACTAGAACTTTCTCAATCCCATTGACAACTTTGTGTGTGAAACGACTCATCACCCTTCTGCGTTCTGTTAGCAGTGCAGCTGGTGACTGAGGTCTTGAACCAGCTTCATCAAGACGCTGTGTTGGTAATGGTCGGTTGTTCCAAGAGGATGCAAGATACAGGATTGCAACTGTAGCTGATATTGTGGCCATGACTGCAAAGAATTTGCACCTCATGTTTCCAAACCCTTCATTCACCATTGACAAAATCTGTTGGAATTGTGGAGAATTGAACCTAGTAGCAAATATCCTTGCTCTTAAACTTTTAATGCAAAAAAAGTATGGCTTATAATTAAATGGTCACCACCCCCCTCCCCCCAGTGTGTGTGTTCAAGGAGGTTGAGAAAAATGACTTGGCAAATTGACAGGGACGTACTCTGATAGTATGATATGAAAATGGTGTCTTAGTGGACATAGTGGTACATGGCTACAGTAGCTACCATATATGGTGTCTTAGTGGACGTAGTCGTACATGGCTACAGTAGCTACCATATGGTGTCTTAGTGAGTGCACATAGATAGCATACATGCATGCATAGCTACAAACATCTGACTAGACTGCTGTGAACTAATGTCTGCTCACCTGTACTGGCAGAGAGTTGGTGTTAGCAACAGAACAACAAGTTGTCACGAGTACTAGCTGCTCACCTCAATAGTAGGAGATTCTGTCCTCGATATATGCATGCAGTGATGATCAACAGCAGGGGAACTAGGACGTGTGACCTCCCATTTGTTGCTATAGACAACTATTGTAACATTCCACATGCTACTGTGCGCTACCAGGTAAGAAACATAACACTATGTGCAAAATGTTGTATGCACACGTACAGCTACATGCTGGCTGGAGAGGAATGTTAATCAAGACCAGTTCAATGGTTGCTCGCGCAATGTAAGTAAAATCTGTCAACAGCTGCAGTTGTGAATACTAATAGATGCACTGTTATTCAGTGAAGGATAACAGCCTCGCATGATTACATGTCTGCATCAAGTATCAGTGCACGTATACTGCATGCGTGGGTATACCCCCACGAAAACAATTTGCAAGCTGAGAAAATTTGGGTTTCATTCCTTGCTGGGCTGGATCCTGGCCAGACTGAGCAGGAGACATGACGTGTGCTGATGGGGACCTGGACGTAATGAAACTTGAGGACATTTTTCCCATGCAGTGGAGGGAATTGGGTTGATTGTAGCCTCGTTCCCAGGTTCCTCCCCAGCTTTTTATCATATAGCTATTGTACTATGCCTTTTAACAATATGCGCAAAAAGCTGGGGAGGAGCCTGGGAACAGACAAGGTTGATTCTGCAACATTAGTTAGGGGTCTTAGCTAGCTATATAGCAAAATCTTGTCTGAGGATGTGCTTACACTTGCACCATTAACAAGGTCTGGTATAGGTAGTTGTCACATGACCTGCACACAATGAAACAACCAATAGCTAGCCTGCATGATCAGTCACTATCGAATGAGTACCGCTTAAAGAATGGAAATTCATGGATGAGATTGTTCACGGAGTCAACTATCTCCGGAGGCCAGTCCAACAAGTACCTGCTCTTGGAGAGGGTCTTAAAAGCAACACTATCACAGGCCTCAAGATAATCCTCTCGGCAGTCAACATCCAGAAAGTCACAGATCTGCCGCAGAAACTTTTTGGGATTATAGACAAAATCAGCGTGGTGGGTCTCAAGCATCCTGAACTTGCTATCCCAGTCTCTTTGTATCGCCAATACCCCCCTGGACAGGTTGTGGAAATACTGTACTGCTTTTGACAACTTTTTTACTGCTGGTTTTATTAGCTTAGAGAAAGTTATCAATTATCGGACACCATCCATATTCGGACGCGCTAGCGCGGAAGTTGTGCAATTGCGGAAGTGGGCGTGACCTTCCGTCGATAGTGCACATCCCTCTCACTGTGCGTTGCAAGTTTGGTGTTGCTCTCTTGTTTGGCTCTGGAGTTATAATCTGTCAAAGACAAAACTCTGAAACAGCTATTATCGGACAATTGTATGCATTATCGGACGCCGCTCTTCGTTGCTTCCTCTGAACCAGTTTTCGGCAGGATTTCTGCAACGTGGTGGAGCCCCAAGACTCTTCTGCTGCACACTTGATTTTTGGTGTTGTAGCTACCTCAGGCGCTGAGAGGTGTCATTGGAATTTTGACCAAGTCTCGCCCTCTTTGATCGGACAGTGGATTTTGCCGTGTTTTAGTATGGACGCTGCCAACACCGCTTTGGGGCCATGATGCGGACATCACTGGAATGTGCAGCTTCTCAGCAACACAACGGTACAAGTCCGGTGTTCATACGTCGTATAGTTTTTAGAGCTGTTTTTCGTCTTTCCATCCAGTATTACTTGCTACATACTAGTCTATCGAACATGATGCTGATGTATACAAGTAATACTGGATGGAAAGACGAAAAACAGCTCTATCTCGAAAACTAAACAATGTATGAACACCGGACTTGTACCGTTGTGTTGCTGAGAAGCTGCACATTCCAGTGATGTCCACATCGAGGCCCCAAAGAGGTGTTGGTGGCGTCCATACTAAAACACGGCAAAATCCACTGTCCGGTCAAAGAGGGCGAAACTTGGTCAACATTCCAATGACACCTCTCAGCGCCTGAGGCAGCTACAACACCAAAAATCAGGTGTGCAGCAGAAGGGTCTTGGGGCTCCACCACGTTGCAGAAATCCCGCCGAAAACTGGTTCAGAGGAAGCAACGAAGAGCGGCGTCCGATAATGCATACAATTGTCCGATTATAGCTGTTTCAGAGTTTTATCTTTGACAGATTATAACTCCAGAGCCAAACAAGAGAGCAACACCAAACTTGCAACGCACGGTGAGATGGATGTGCACTATCGACGGAAGGTCACGCCCACTTCCGCAATTGCACAACTTCCGCGCTAGCGCATCCGAATATGGGTGGTGTCCGATAATTGATAACTTTCTCTAGTTACGTTATGATCCCATCGATGCTTGGCAAGGTGAGACTTGTTTAGGTGTAAAACTGTGTGACTTGAAATCATATCGAAGGGATTGCGAACGAGGTGGATTATTACTACAGGTGTTTTAAACACTTGCTCGATATCCTTAAAGGTCTGCTCCGCCTCTGCAGACCACTCTTCACTGTAGTACCGAGCATAGTTACCGACTGATTCATCTCCTATTATTTTCAGTTGTGAGAAGTTCCCCTGCCACTGAGTAGGGATGACCAGTGAGTATCCCTTTCTTGTCTGCCTGTTTGGTGATGTCTTGAGACTTTTGCGAACCATCTCAGAACACAACTCGTACTTGTCACCATTTAGTCTCATTTTTATCTCTTTCCACTGACCAAGAAGATGGTAGGGTTTGGTCACCACAATGTTGGGATGTGCATTCAGCATGGCCGCCAGGATAGTGTGACCACTTTGGGGATAGCCCATGAACACTAGAACTTTCTCAATCCCATTGACAACTTTGTGTGTGAAACGACTCGTCACCCGTCTGTGTTTCGTTGGCAGTGCTGCTGGTGGATGAGGTCTTGAACCAGCTTCATCAAGACTCAGAATACCTTGCGTTGGAAGTGTTTGTACTGATCGGTTGTTCCAAAACAGTAAGAGATACAGGACCGCAAGTGTAACAGTCACTGATATTGTGGCAATGAATGCAGTGAATTTACACCTCAAGTTTCTTCCATACTGCCTGCGGTCAACAAAGGCTAAAAGTCTGTTGGAGTTGTGGAGAATTGAAGAGTGCATGGTGAGTGGTTAGCAAATACTCTACTACTGTTACCGTGACATCTTATATGCATGCCCCCACTAAAGCATGATACTTTAGTGAATGCACATGTACTAGTAGTAGCTAAGGTAAGGTAAGGCAAGGTGTTTATTTTTTACCTCCAAGCCTTTGGGCTGATCTCCCAAGGGGAGGAGGGGTAAAGAAAGCACTTCACCAGTGAAGCAATCACAAGTCCCAGGACCGGTGGGATTTGTCCCAGGTTCGAATCCCACCGGTGGGATTCGAACCTGGGACTTTTGGTCCACAGTCAAACTTTATATATCCACTTGGCCACAAGTCACTCACTTGTAGTAGTATGTGGCTACAAACGTACATGCACCGCTGCTCCACTCGCCCGTACATGGCATCATTGGTGTTGGCAATAACAGTTGTGTTATACCAGCTCACCTCCACATACTATTAGGAGTTCCTGTCCTTGAGATCTGTACGCAGTGGTGATTGGCAACAGGGGAACTAGCATGGAATTCATGCAGTGTTTCCGCAATAATGTTAATACATGCATACACTTACTAACCTTAATTGTGACATTCCATGCATGTTGTTAAGAATGTGCTGTAATATTCATTTGTTGCTAGGCACTTGTAATGTTAGTTCAGTAACGTAAACATTATGTAATTGTTAACCAACTGTGAGAAAGAAAATCCCTGTTGCCAAGTGGCTGGAACCTGAGACCTATAAGTCCACAGTCCAGTGCTTTAGTGCCAGTTGGCCAATGGGCAGGCAACTCATTTAATAATGTGCGCACATGCAGTCAGAATAGAATGTCTGCAATGTTCGTGCTGTAGGGTGTTAGCCATACATGACCTTTACAAACCATAAACAATAGCTACACAACAACTTATGATCAGTCACTATCAAATGAGTACCGACTAAAGAATGGAAATTCGTGGATGAGATTGTTCATGGAGTCAACTATCTCCAGAGGCCAGTCCAACAAGTATCTGCTCTTGGAGAGGGTCACTATCACAGGCCTCAAGATAATCCTCTCGGCAGTCAACATTGAGAAAATCACAGATCTTCCGCAGAATCTTTTTGGGATTATAGATAAAATCAGCGAGGTGGGTCTCAAGCATCCTGAACTTGCTATCCCAGTCTCTTTGTATCGCTAATACCCCCCTGGACAGGTTGCGGAAAAGCTGTATAACTTTTGACAATTTTCCTGCCGGTGATTCTACTTGCTCGATATCATTAAATGTCTGCTCCGCCTCTGCTGACCACTCCTCACTATAGTACTGAGCATATTTGATGCCAGCTGATTTATCACCTATTATTTTCAGTTGTGAGAAGTTCCCCAGCCACTGAGTAGGAATATGAAATGAGTATCCCTTTTCCAATCCCCTATTAACAAACTTTGGCGATACCTTGAAGTTTTTGTGAACCATCTCAGAACACAACTCGTACTTGTCACCATTTAGTCTCGTTTTTATATCCTTCCAGTGACTGAGAAGATATGATAAGCTCCAGTCAGTACAATGTTGGGATGTGCATCCAGCATGGCCGCCAGGATAGTGTGACCACGTACTGTGAGGATATCCCATGAACACTAGAACTTTCTCAATCCCATCGACAACTTCACGTGGGAGATGACTCATCACCCTTCTGTGTTTCTTTAGCAGTGTTGCTGGTGGCTGAGGTCTTGAACCAGCTTCATCAAGACTCAGAAAACCTTGTGTTGGAAGTGTTTGTAACGATTGGTTGTTCCAGAATACAGAACAGAGGACTACAATTAAGTGTAACAGCCACTGATATCGTGGCTATGACAGCAGGGAATTTGTACATCATGTGCCCAAGCCTTTCAGTCGGCAGTGGCAAAATCTGTTGGAATAATAATAATGGACAATTCTAGAATGGTCAACTTTGACAGAACTATTATAGTGCACAAAATAGCATGCATAGCAAATCATTACAGTACCAAATGAATTGTAAAACATATTGAGTCACGCATCTCCAAATGTTTGTGGCTCAATGACTAGCTATATAGCTGCGATGGGAACTTGAACAGCGCTAGCCCTAAAGAAACAGGTTTGGGACCCAAGAATAAGCATTTTCATACGTAACTTACTTGACACCACTAGCAACTTTAGACTGAATGTTTCAACAGCTATCTAGCTATACAATCGTCTTCACCAATGACGTTAACGCCATATGGACTGCCTGCCAAGGCTCCAATTAGTGCCATTAGCAAACAAAAGTGCTCACCTTCAAAGAACATTGGAGTCTGAACGATCCTGTTCTCCGTATGAATCGATGCTGTGATGATTGACAACAGGGGAACTAATGCGGAATCAATTATTAGTGTTTCATCACTAGCTATATTTGGCACTTGTGACATAATTTGACATTCACATGTTGCTAGGTATGTAATTCCATTTGTTGTCATGCACTTGTAACATAATTAGCTATACATTCAACAGCAGCTGCTATTACTGCATGCTGGTACAACACGGTGACATCACAAAGGCATTTAAAAAGAAGCTGACCGTGCAGAATAATTATATAGTATTGTACTCTCACGTAAGGACTCTATCCTATACAATTCCAGTGGGGTATAGTGGTTCTAAGCCAGCGCCCTTCAGTTACGTTTATAGGTGATCATGAGATTAAGTGCAGTCTGTAGTCTAGGATAAAGATCGATGTGAGGGACACAATCCAGCAGCTACATTGTCCACATGGTCTCTCATGACTCTCAGCTAGCTAGGTCCATATTCTGGATGACAGCATAATTGGTATGTAAGACAAATAGAATAAAAAAGATATATTATAAATGGGCCGAACAAAAAAGAAAAATCCAAATAGCGCATGTAACACATAGCTACTACACAATAGTCTACAAGGTACCGCAGCCGCCTGCAATCCCACCCCAAAAATATCTGAACAGTAGCAAAACTAACAAGAAGGAAAATTTAGTAAGCATGGCCTAAGGCAACGTCAGTGCTCAGGGGATCTTTCATATCACTGGGTCCTCTACTTGTACACCCTGATGCTGGGCCATGGCCAGTACAAGGCCCTCCAGCCGGATCATACGTTCTTCCAGCATCTGGTTGTGAGAGGCCAGCTGCTCATTCTGACTGCGCTGCTCAACTTGCTTTAAAATTAGGGTCTGCTGCATGTGATCAATCTGTTGTCTCTGCTCTCGAATTAGGGTCTGCTGCATGCGGTCAATCTGTTGCCTCTGCTCTCGAATTAGGGTCTGCTGCATGCGGTCAATCTGTTGATTCTGCTCTTGAATTAAGGTCTGCTGCATGCCAATTTGAGTGGTAAGTTGAAGCATACTCTGCTGAATGAAATCTCGCATGATTGACTATGGGTGAGAGAACAGAGGAATCTGAGGTACAACAATTCTAATAATCCCAGCTCAGTTAATCACAGATGCGGGATGTATGAAAATGACACTATGTAGGTATGTTTTAGCGGAAAGTAGCCAGTCAGAATATTTCAACTTTTGCTCGCATGTGTGCCGAGAGTATAAGGAAACAGTGCTGTGGAAGTGAAATTGTGATGGCGATGTTGAGTCGTACGTAGCTCTCTTAGTGATTTGGTAGGGAGCAGTGGATTTAACCGCAGTGTTTAGGCTGTACAGGACTAGGTACAGAACTAAGTGATAGGTTACAGTGGAGTTGACGGAGCTAGGAAGTCAAGAAGCTTACAAACAAGTCACTGGAAGCCGAAGGCACTCTAGGCAGCATATACAACTACTTCGAGACTGTCATGATTGTAACAGAGATATGCAGGTCATGGAGATTTGAAAATTTGCATGCTTCGTGGATCAAGCACATGCCAGTGGTGGGAGCTCATTCAGCATTAGCTTGCACTGTAATTATATGTGTATAATTTGCATCAATTCAATGCAGAAAATGATGACAGCATGCAAGTCAACATAAGAGTAATCTGTTATTGTAAACCCAACCTGTGATTTAAACTGTTTATGTTCACGCTCTTCTAACAACTGATTCTGTGGACCAAGGAAGTAAATAATGTCCAAAATATTGAGAGACATTTATGACACAGAAAATGATTTGGCTGCTAAGTAACGACAAGTGGATTACCAAATACCAAATCCGCTTCACACATATTAATTGTTTTACCTGAGATGCTGCATATAATTATAGCTGTTACTACACCGACCTTCATCTTCTCCACCTCTTCTTTGATGCTCTCTGAATTCTCCCTGAGCAGCGTGGCCACATCATCCTACGCACATACACAACCAAGCTGACAGAAATGGAAAAGAATAATTACTCCCTCCATCCATTTTAGGGATGACATGTACCCGGTACGTGCAAAATTCTAAAAATAGGAGAGTTGCAGTTGCACGCTACATTTTAATCATGTCCACGACATTGGGTGCATTGCCATGTATCCACATATCTCTGTGATTTGAATGATTGTTCTATATAGCTGTATGTAGCTATGCATTTTGGGGGACTTAAATTTTACTCTTGTACGTACAAAGACCAAGTTCAGTAACCATGGTGATATCATAGATGAATTCCTCTCTTCACATTTCTCTGTGTGTCTTAATTAAAGGAACATCGAGAGACCCAGAGAACTAGTTTATCCCTGGATGCCTGCCCTTAAGGGACAGGAGTGATAGGTTACAAAGCTCTTTGATGGCAGGATAACTCTCCCTACCAACATACCTTCAAGGAACCTTCTCCCCCATCTTCCTCATCCTTCAGCTGGGAAGGAATAATGTCAATGCAGATATCATAACATGCACATAGTAACAGGGGTGTAAAATGTGAACTGGTGACTGCATGTCGTCCCATGAGAGATCTGATTCATCACACCACATACGGCAGAGTAGACAGCGGCATACCGCTGACAACGTATTACAACAGCTAAAGTTAACAGTCTCATCCATGATTTACACACCCTCACGTCCTCCTTGCAGTTCTCTTTGTCATCCTGAGCAGGTATATACAATGATACAAGTCACCATAATATAATGAAGCACGGATTACTAGTGCCAGGTGTTATTATGTGGGGTAACATAGTGGAACTATTCTGCATAATCATGTAGCAATACTCTACCAAGCTAAGTGCTACGTTGGACATGGGGCAGTATTTATAGGACTTGTGATCCCTACAGAGAAAACTGAATGATGTAATTACCTGTTTGGCAGAAGCTAAATCTGCAATGTCCTGCTTTATCTTCTTCATTTCACTCAAAAGAACCACAGTCTGATCTTCAACTGTGTGCTGGAAGAACGATTGACAAATCCAGACACCACAGGAAAACTGGATGGGCACCGTCACAGTCAAAGTTGCTCTGTGATTGCACCATCCACACCCCCATTTGAGTCAGTGGTGTGAACACTTCACTAATAGGTTATTTCCTGTGTAGGCAACACCTACTGGCACTCCTCTACGCAGCAGAATTGCTGACAAAGCCAAATACGAAACTTCCAGTGTTCTCACCACAGACTTGAACGGGCAAGCGGACAGCGTGGACAAGGAGCAGCTCTGATGGTTACGGTGCCCGCCCAGTCCCGTATGTGCAGGTAGTGTTTCCTGTGCATACACAAATCACAGCCTAAGTGCTGCTTCATTAGATTAATAATTTTCCCCTTAGAGTAAAGTAATTGATGTACGGAAAACCAAGATAATGTACTCAATGTTGATTTGTGTGCTTACCACAGGGGGATTAACAACAGCATCAATATTTTCACGCAAGTTGTAGAGCTTCCCCCCCCAGATAACATGCGAAGCTCTTTGCCAATAGGATGTCTTCATGACGATGTTAGCACGCCGCCACTTTATTGTGCCCCAGCCAAACCATTCCTGAAACCATTTGGGCATTCGTTCCTCCACAGACAACACCAGTTCCACCTGTGGAATGAACGTAACACAACTGTCATACAGGTCAGCCAGAACTGAATCAGGCAACACAAAGTTGATGTTTTTGTCTCCTCAATCATCAAATGTACGTCAATTCATTCCCCAAACTGTCAGATGACACAGCATACGGTACGCATCTTCAAAAAATCATGCTGCATTCTGGAAACCGTGTCATAAGACCTTAACAAAGCTCCACAAGAATAAATCAAAGCTGTGGATCCAAGCATTCGCCACGCCACTTCCAAGTCCATGCTAATTGAAATGAGAGGAGGGCTATTCAGCAAAGTCAGGAAGCAGCCATTAGACAGTTCATTCGCAACTCATAAACTCTGGCACAACCAACAGAGAGTTCACAAGCAAGGTACAATGAAGTGTGAAGGTTATGCCATGACAAATCCACAGAAAATGCAGGGACAGGTTAGGGTTCAAACCTAGACCTCCTGAAGTCTCTTACAGTCCGATGCCACTGGATCCATGGCAGAGGAGACACATACGTACAAGCAGCATTGTGCGGAGGCCTCAACCATACCCACTCATCTAGCATGTAATTATCATCTTGGTACAACACTTTATGCATATGCCAAGAGTCACCTGCAGAGCAAGTTTGCTGAGTTCTGCATCCTTCAGAATCTCTTTGACATCATCCACGGCCAGACCAGTCTAGCGGGAAGCATATAGAGCATTGTATCAATCACCGGACACCACAAAATAATCAGGAAGCTCGGTGAAGCCTAGTTGCAACATGTACTGTCCGAAAGAGTGACTAAAGATCTCATATTCATTTCATCCCGTAATAAGGGGCAATACTTCATCTAGCTGTCATGGAAATGATAGAGAAGATCAAGCTCTGTATTCTAGCTAATCAGGAGACCTATATACTTTATTTCTCTCTGCAGATTGTGGAAGTTCAGTGCATTCAGTCATTGCTTACTTCCCATAACAAAATTAATAGGTGCATCATTTTGTTTTGTCCAGACCAAGCACGGATCACTTCCAGTATTGCAGTACAATGTTTCAATCTGGCTGGACAGGCCTAACGTACCAGCATGTTAACAAACAGGATTGGCATCACACTGATGAAGATGATCCACACAATGGAAGTGACAGGTAGGAATGGAAGCGGAGGCTCTGCTCCATCTCGAGATATGTGGAAGTTTGGGTCGAAGTCGATTTCTCCGGTAGACATGGCCATGGTCTTGAAAATGGCATAAGCAGGTGTGGAAAATGTATCCCGCTGGTGAGAGAGAGCACACAGCAAGTTTTACTAAAATTATTTAATGAAGCTTGCAAAATAATCTTCAGAGTCTCTATTTTGCCTAAAAATTACGCAGGAGATTTTTTTTGTTTTTGTCACTCAGAGTGATAAAAATTTCACAACGCCATAATTATAAACACCAATCCAGTGGCAGTGAGAGGGTTAATACAAGTCAAGTGGCAGTGAGAGGGTTAATAGTTTGTTCTATGCACGTACACTCCTTCCAGTGGCCTTCAGTTGAGGCTCATAGAAAGCCATGTAGAACGCAAGCCCAAATGACACGATCAGCAGAAGCGAAAGGACAACTGTCCACAAGAATGTCTTGCAGATCTTCAAGAACATGACGATGTAAATTCCGATCACAGGAAACTTTTGGATGAACAGCACAAGATTAATCCACGCCAGGAAGACAGCCAGAATGCCCAACTGCCATTGCCAATTCTGTGGGCAGAGGCAAGGTGTTGCAAACACAAAGATGAACATAATCGTGAAGGCAAATACAACCAATTCGATCCAGTTTGTCCATTCCAATAGGTACCACTGCTTGAATTGGACCATCTGAAGTACTTCAATTCCAAACCGAAACACAGTCATCAAAATGGTGAGAATAGCAAAGGTGATAATTATGTCATGCTCGGTTGAACTGAGTCCTGGGGAGGAAAAGAGACTGGTTAGTGGTGTGTCCCATCATAATGTTAACAGGTTTTGCTTCATCAACATGCACAGGTCTGCTGACAATCACTTTCTCGTACACTCACCACAATCTCCACACTGCATGTCTCCAGTTGCGTTATTAAACGTACAGAATGTTCCATTCAGCACAGCCCTGCCTGTAGGAAGAATATACAACTCTGATGTAGCTTCCCTTTAGCAAACTGACTGTACAGTGGAACCTGTCTAATGCGGTCACCTGAGGGCCAAATATATTTGGCCTCATTAGAGAGGTGGCTGCAATACAGATGACCTCTCTAAAGCGGTCATGTGAAGTTTTGGTGTGATTGACCTCATTACAAAGGTTCTTGTGACACCGATTCAAGTAAGCTCCATGAAAAAGACAACTAAGGACATTGATTTTTTCATACACAACACATGCGCACACGTACGCAACGCATGCGAGCACTCGGTGGCCGTTATTGGCAGTGTATATATTATAGCCTGCTACAGCGTACTTGGGGTGGAGCAACGTGACCGCATTACGCATTATGCAGGTGACTGCTATAGAAGAACAGTAAAGCATGGAGACTATGGGCTCAAATTTCGGGACTTTCCCAAGCTGACCACAATGTGGAGGTGACCGCAATGTGGAGGTGACCGCTAAGGCAAGTTTCATTGTACCACTCTTGAAAGACTACAATGCATGATCTAATCTAATGCAAGAAATCTGAATCCAACACAAGGCAAGATTGCAATTAGTCAGTAGGTAATATACAATGACCAGCATGAACAAAAGGCAGCTAGTGATCACTGCAACCACTTTGATGCACACAATAGCTATCACGATCTCATACATTCTCTCACTGGTTTGTATTCCTGCACGTATCTGTAAGTACATACGCCTGTGGCAAGTCATCATCAGCAAGTTCACCAACAGACTCTACCACATACATGACAATACCAGTCACTCACATATTTCAGTGTCAGGGGTCATCACGGTAAGTGCAAAGGTCGTCAGGGAGATGACAAACAGCAGGTATGTGAACATGTTGGTTAGGTATGCCCATATTCCAAACTTCTGCCACTTGTAGTGCAGGAGACTGCCCACCAGAGGATGTTGCAGAAGGTCAAGACGACCGGCATCAACCTAAACAGTGAAATAACAACACAATCACTTTGGCCCTAAATTAGCATTGATCACGGAAATACAGTAGACTTCGATTCTCCTATATTAACCCTCTATCCTAAGCAAGTGCACAATTGTGAGAGCATGGATGTACCATTGTCATGAGCGGATGGTTGGACTTGAGAAAATGAACTGGTCCCCATGTTGACTGCCATTTGTTCTCGTCCCTATTTGTCACAGCTTCCAAGTGCATGTCCTTGCTGTATCTCCCATCGTCCTGGTAGCTGCATTCAGTAGCACACGGTGAGTCCGCCCCGCCCCGCCTCTCCTCCTCCTCTTTCAGACAGCAGTGTCTGCGTACAAATGTTGGAGTTATTCATGCTTAGTGCTGCTTCCTGAAGGGCTACAATCTAGAGGACTTTTATGCTGAATACTGGTACGCTAGATGACAAAATCATACAATTCTGACTAAGGATTGAACCAAAGGTGATCCACCACCTATGTAACAATCTTCTGCTTCTGCAGGTCAGGCTTGAACCAAAGGTGACCCACCACCTACGTAACATCTTCTGCAGGTCAGGCTTGAACCAAAGGTGACCCACCACCTACGTAACATCTTCTGCAGGTCAGGCTTGAACCAAAGGTCACCCACCACCTACGTAACATCTTCTGCAGGTCAGGCTTGAACCAAAGGTGACCCACCACCTACGTAACATCTTCTGCAGGTCAGGCTTGAACCAAAGGTCACCCACCACCTACGTAACATCTTCTGCAGGTCAGGCTTGAACCAAAGGTGACCCACCACCTACGTAACGTCTTCTGCAGGTCAGGCTTGAACCAAAGGTGACCCACCACCTACGTAACATCTTCTGCAGGTCAGGCTTGAACCAAAGGTGACCCACCACCTACGTAACATCTTCTGCAGGTCAGGCTTGAACCAAAGGTGACCCACCACCTACGTAACATCTTCTGCAGGTCAGGCTTGAAGCAAAGGTGACCCACCACCTACATAACATCTTCTGCAGGTCAGTTGCACTGCAAATACCCTTTGTCCACCACTGCGCATCCCGGTAATGGTCTTCTACACTGATCCCTACTGACGTACCTTCGACTGGTAGTCTTGTCACTCCTGAAGTCCTCAAGAAACTGGTAGTCAAACACAACGGTGTTGGCCAGGGAGAGGAGAGTGCACCGGTCGAGAACTTTGGCAGCAACAACTACAGATGGTGGCAATTCAGGAGAGATCAACTTAACTGTTACACATTACAAAATTTGTTAATCTCGGCTGAATACAACCTCGTACGGTAGTACTCATCATTTGCCACTCGCAATCTTAACGCAGGCCTAATAACTATGCCTTCTCACCACAACAATTGTAACTGATGTGGGCCTCATAACCCTACCATCACACCCCAGCGTTTGTTGCTATGATGTACTGATGTGGGCCCCATAACCCTACCGTCACACCCCAGCGTTTGTTGCTATGATGAACTGATGTGGGAGAAGACCTTGCCATGTGCAATGACGTCCATGGGTGGCTGGAAGAGTGAAACTATTTCCTGACCGTACTGTCAACGTCTGGTGATCAACTCACCCGGCATCTTCCGGATCATCATTCTGAGCGGTGTTAGAGCATGCCCTCCTGGTTCGTGCTCCTCTTCATGCTCATGCTGAGTATTGGGTACGAGAGAAGCCGCCTCGCCTGAGTGTACCGACTGCTGATGTGAACATAGCCTCTGTGCCCGGCTTGGTTGCCTCTGTGCCCGGCTTGGTTGCCTCTGTGCCCGGCTTGGTTGCCTGTGTGCCCGGCTTGGTTGCCTCTGTGCCTGGTTTGGTTGACGCCTGCCGTACTCTTTCTCCGGGAATGTATGTCTTAGTGCCTCCACCCAGTCGTCACTGTCAATGATAGCTTCGACCACCTCCCTAGGACAATCACAAAATGAAGCACATACTGACTACGTGTCTGGTATGTAAATGTAATTTTTTGTAGAAAGCAATCGTAAGGTTACATTCGTGGAGGGAGCAGGCAACTCAGCTGGTACCAAAATCGACCTCTGCCATGTTATGGGAGGAATTCAAATCTAAGTATGTCAGTCCAGCCTTAAATGTGTACCCCACGCAATGCATTCCAAGTGTTGATGCATGAAACCCAGGAAAGAAGCCATCGCCAATACATGCAGTTACGTGGCTTTTAGTAGGTCAGTCAATTGTAGTTGCCAAAATGACTGTTTGTACTAGTTTTGTGTGTGTCGTGCTCGTAAATGTTTTTTTGACCATTAGAACTTCTTTGTTCCATTTTTGTTTCTGTTGGTTTTTGGTCAGTCAGTCCATTTTTAAAGAGGAAATATCCAATCAACAACAAAATTAATTTGGCCCAATTTCAAGGTTTCTCCAATAGTACATACTCGTGCCCTCTCTCAATGGCTGCTTCAATGGCAGTAACTCCGGAGGTATCCTCACTCCTAATATCTGACCCCTTCTTGAGCAGTACGCTCATGACATCAATACAACGCTCATCGCAGGCACACCGCAGAGCAGTCCTTCCCTGTAGAAGACAGTAAGGTATAACAGATTGTGATCAGACGTACGTCTTCCAGCTAGGCATGATGGGAGGGGATTGGGTGTGTGTTGGTGGTCAGATCTGAAGTAGAGGCACAGATCGAGCGATAGACTGCTGTTGCAAGTCTGTCGTCGTTACTGGGGTACTGCTGCTCATGTGCTGCAACCAATGGTTCTACATGGCTCCCATACGTGGGTCCCATACGTTGGGCCTGATAACAGTTCACTGGCCTTACTAGTGCCAGTAATTGAAGTTATTAAACTGTCACCCGTGCTATCCAGCAACAGGAGATTTGTATTCGATCTCAAAAGTAGTAATGAAAAGAAGTGCATTGACTGTGTGTTGCACCTGATGGTCCTCCCAGGTGACACACTGGTCGTTGTCATCAGCCAGTTTTGCTACCAGCTCCTTGTGACCCCGACTGGCTGCCAGGTGGAACGGTGTTTCACCAAGTGCATTTCTGAGAGAGAGATAAATTGATGCTGGTCAGGAGCTTGTAATGCAAGTCTTTGACATGAAAACCAATCACTTTGCCTACACATCAGCACCCTACTTTCAGCAAGTGTGGTGTAGCCCAGTTTGCAGGTGTGCCATGCACTATTCCTCCTGATGCTCTCAAAAAGATCCTGCTATGCACATTATCATGCCAAACCGTATACCGAGACAAGCAGTACGATGATAAACAAAAGGTCCTCTTAGAACCCACCCTCTGGTAAGATTTCAAACATGTAGCATGGTGCTCTAACATAACTCACTTTGACGTCAAGTCTGCCCCTACTTTCAGCAAGTACAATGCAACATCATAGTGTCCATTGGCACACGCCAGGTGAAGAGGTGTGTCTGCTTGGACCTTTTCACAAAAGTGGATGATCGTTGGGTGTCGGCATACCAAGATCTCCACAACTCTGCAAACCAGGAGGCAATGATACATGTGACACTCTCTGGGAAAAACTCTTTCAAACTTTCACCAGTGATGGAATGAATGTGACACCCTCTGGAAACCAACTACATGTAATATTATGGTACGTCATGTAAAAGCTGAGATTACTGTACCACAAGAGAACCCATTCACTGCTGATCACAATGATATCGGACTTCCATTACAAAGTTACGTATGGGCAACTAATGTGTATGCATGAATTGCTTAAAGCAAAACATATATAACTTCAAGTTGAAGACTGGAAGTCCTATGCATTCACATACTATGAGAGTTGGTGTGCGCAATCGATATACACGCTCATGATGGTCGGTTTTCCCAGAGAGGGTCACATATGACACAATAACTGCCACATCAGATTAGTGAGCCTGATCCAGAGACAAGCACACGACATGTTCACTCACTCTTTTTTGCCATTCTCTGCAGCAACATGCAGCGGTGTCTTGCCAGCCTTGTTCTTCGTCCTGATCTGACCTTTAAGGTAAGGAGTTCTGTCCAGCAAGCTCTTGACCACGGTGATGCTGCCCCGGGAGGCAGCAATGTGAAGGGGGATGTCTCCCGTTTTGCTCGCCTTGCAGGGAAGGTTATCGGTCTCTGAAGAAATTTGGCGAGTCAGGGCCATAATTTTCTGTTGTAATGCAGAAAGATTACATGAGGCCGAAGGTCGGATATGAATACTATTACACGCTAGGTGGATAAAAATACGAACATACGGACGGTTAGGATTTTTGGAAAGTAAGGTACTGTGAGAACACTTCTGGTGGCCACTGAGACCCAATCAGTTAGAGCAGCAACTTGATGGCGACTCTTCCTCTTGTACCAAATTTCTTCTTCAGAAACGCGAAGTTTCGGCCAAGGTGAAAAGGCTCTCTCGCAACAATCGGCATACTTAGCAAGGCAGCAGACACGTGGGCACGACGTAATAGGACAAATCGCCACAGCTTATAATCAGCCTCGTTCCCAGGCACCTGGGAACGAGGCTAGGACCTGATCACGAGTACGAGTGCGAGTGTCGATCAACTGAGCGATAGATGTAGCCTCGATGCTCGATGTCGCGATCGAGTGGCAAGAAAAAAACCCCACCTGGCCTGAGAGTTGGGTGGCCCACACCCGACCCACCCTGCTGCGCCGGCCTTGACGTACGGGTTCCAATAAAATGCTCACAGTTCTCCCATGAAAGAGAATCAGATTTATTGTCAGTGGATACAGTGGTCACAAAGATGTAGTCAGAATCTACATACACCCTTCCCGAAGTGTTCAAACATAGATTCAAGTTCCCTACCGGGAGTATAGTGTACTTCCAACAGTGTCCAAACGAAGACAACTAAGCTCCCGCAGGGTTCACAGAGCGTTCAAACACAGATCACTAACAAGAGTGGAGTATACTTTGGATAAGGTGTTAATCTTACAGTGACAGCAAGGTCGTGCCCAGCTTCCACTGTCAGAAACAGAGCACTCTTTCCGTCTCCATCAACTTGGTTCAGGTGGTCCTTATCGAGACGTTCAGCCAGAGATTCAATTGCATTTTTCATCCCATTAGCTGCCGCAGTAAGCAGTGGTGTGTGCTTCAGCTTGTCCGTGGCATGAATTTCAGCACCCCTGGAATATGATAACAACACATTAGGAGTCTGTCAGTATCAGACACACATTCACGATAATCTCTGAAGTTAGGTACTCACCTAGCCAAGAGCATATCTATCACATACTCCTTGTCCAGTTTAGCAGCGAGATGAAGGGGCCTGGAATCATCATTGTTCTTAGCGTTCACATCTGGGAAGGTGAGAGGATACCAGGGATTCGTAAGGAAGGGGGGAGGAAGGGGTTCTTCCCTAAGATTTCAGACCAGGAAGTACCCTGTCAATGGTCAGTGGTACTTCCTCTGTTACTCCCTCACCTGCTCCATGCTCGATCAGCTCCTCCGAGAGCTCTTCCATGTTGTCACGAGGACACTGGACTGCGTAATGGAGTGGAGTGTTGCCATGGCAATCCTTGCTGTGAACCAGGGCTGAAATATGGGAAGGACAAATGACCTGGCTAGCAGAATACAGACAATTTAACTCTCACAGCATGTGTGTTGGGGTCTCACTGTACGTAAGGCCTGGGTCGAAATAGGCCAGCCCGCACCAACGCGCGCCACCAATATTGCAGCGCGCGGCGTACTCAGCGCATGACTGTCATGTGACCGTTGAACAAACGAGTGTTGTGTGTTGTCTTGCGGGCCCGACTCTCACACGGGCAGGACAGAGCTCTGACAGTAGGCAGACATTCGAGGCAACTCCGAACAGATGGTAAGTCATAGTATGCTATCTTGGGAGCGAATTTAATGGCGTAGCAGGACTATTAAACACTTACCATGTGACGTGTTGAGTGTAGCTAGCTACTAGTCTCGGTACCGAGACTGTAGCTACGTACTACATTCAGCAAGCTTTGTGTGTAACCTCGCTCACTGCATGCAAGTCTTGGCCTGAGATGAATGTAGGAGTGCTGTGTTGGTGTCACACTACAATTATCTCTCCTCTTTGCAGCTGTATGCCCAAAGAATTATCAAGTCTCCTGTCACACAGCCTTATAACTGTATTATAATCATGCTATTACTATTGTACATTATGTGCATTGCTTGTTGCGATCAATGTAGTGTCTTATATCGAGTACCATGCAGCTGCCTGATCTTAAGTGGTGTAGACTCCGCCCACAATAACTATTTTGAGGGTGTGCCCAGCAGTTTTCACGTGACTGTCATTTGATAATGGCCGCATAGAGACAGTGGTAGAGCGTTACCGATTATACGCAAAACTTCCCGAGTAGCTAGTGAGTTTCTGTGTACCTTGAAGGTCTTAGCTTGTGTAGCTCTATTAGTCTACCGCGTAGATTTCTCGTTCATGGATGCTGAAGTTCGTTATTGACGGTTGAAGTTCTACCTGGGGTGGCCAACTCACGCCTGGCTGGCTTGGTTAGGTATGTTCCTGAGCGAGCTAGGCTAATCTACGCGTCCAAAAGATAGAACCAAGTGAATCTTTCAATATGCAACCTTAAAAGTTAGAGTTCGTGATGTGTACGTTTTGCGTATCTTGGGCCAAAAACTTGGCTGGGTGTGGCTCAACTTGTGGCGTCCTCCTTGCTCACGTGAGCGCTATCCCAGAGAAATTATATGATTTTCATGAAGACTAGACATACTTCTACTCATAAAATATGTTTGGTTTTGATACAGTCTAACTTATTGGAGGAATTACTAAAAGAATATAGCATATCACTTTTCACCAGAAATTGGCCTGACCAGGCCTTACATACAGTGAGGTTATCACCATCATCACTTGTATACCTAGCTGCCTACCAAGTATCTAATACCATACCCATACTCTGGACGAACGTCTTCATGCTCTATTATGAAATCAGTTTGACCTGCATGCGGGCGAAGCACAACTTGTATTTCTTTGTCTACATGCTACACTTCATTAATCGGCAGTAGCGCTTGAACAACTACGAATTTCCCTAGTTAATTTCCCTAGTTGACTAATTGGTTTGTAATTTGTCGACATTGAATACTAACTGAGAAAATTCCAAATGTCCTCACCACAGCTGCACACAACACAATCACTGCCATCACTGACAACAGAAAATATATTTGTTCAAACACACTGGCATCTCATGCTGTGGAGTAAAAGGCTGGCCCATGCAAGCTCGAACTCTCGACTAGTTGACATGCAAGAAATTTAGTTGACTAATACAATAATTGTTCAGGCCCTATAATCATAGACGTACATACCACCTAAACTGCTGATAGAGCTGAGAACCACAGTGGGAATACCCAACACCCATCTAATGAGAGCTAGGCTCATTCCCAGGCACACATGGTCTGGGAATGAAGCCTGGAGAGAGAACTCAATCCATTGTTCCTCTCCTCGCTGCCACCTTCCCTCGTCTCCCAACTTTCTCTTGCAGTCTGTTCATGCTCACCTCAGCTACACAGATTCACACCCATACTCAAGCACATACGTACCTTTGTGGTTCTCGAGGATATACTGAGTTGTCTGGGAGCAGCCCATCTGGACAGCATGATGGAGAATGGTGGCTCCCAGCCGGTCAGGTGTACCCACACCTGCATAGAGGAGCATATCAAATTGCGGGCTGCCAGAATACTGCTTGTCACCTGCCATGACATAATATCTACATTGTACAAGTTTGGGGGTGAGGGTGAGGTGGGGTTGGGGGTGAGGGTGAGGTGGGGTTGGGGGTGAGGTGGGGTTGGGGGTGAGGGTGAGGTGGGGTTGGGGGTGAGGGTGAGGTGAGGTGGGGTTGGGGGTGAGGGTGAGGTGGGGTTGGGGGTGAGGGTGAGGTGGGGTTGGGGGTGAGGGTGAGGTTCAGTTGGGGGTGAGGGTGAGGTGGGGTTGGGGGTGAGGGTGAGGTGGGGTTGGGGGTGAGGGTGAGGTGGGGTTGGGGGATTAGCTTCTTTAAAGACTTTGATCTCTACCCTCCACCCTCCTTCCCTGGGCATACCTGCACCCATCTCAATCAGCCTCTTTAAACACTTCAATCTCATGCACTCTCCCCTTCCTCTGTGAGCGCCGTCACACCGGGCTGCACAGTGAATTAGGGTCAGCCCCTCCTCATTAATCTCTCCAAGCTTCCTCTTTTTCTCAGAGTCCTTTTCCAGTGCAGCCAGCACAACCAGCACGTCTTCATACTCTGTTGCATCGCTGGTTGATATCACCTGCACATCACATTACACATTAGGGGTGGAAAGAATAATTAACAGTGGTCACTGTCTACAGTGGTCACTGTCACTGTCTACAGTGGTCACTGTCTACAGTGGTCACTGTCACTGTCTACAGTGGTCACTGTACAGTGGTCACTGTCTACAGTGGTCACTGTCCACCATCTCCCGCTCCGTTTTGGCCACATATGTAAGTAACCCTTGAATTGCCTGCTTTTCAGTCAGGTGGTTCAAAGGTCGGGTGGTTCAAAGGTCGGGTGGTTCAAAGGTTGAGTGGGAGATGACCTGGGAACAAGGCTACACCATCATTACTGCTCGTCCCAGTTGCGCTAGAATCATGCACATACCGATACTGTAAATCTGGTCAGTGTTTTTTTTCCAAGAGCCTATAGGGGGGAAACTGCCCCCCCCACCCCACCCCCAAATAAATCTCTAGAAAAGACAACAGGGAGCAACAACGAGACCAGGGAGAAATGGCCAAAGTTACACTGATAAGACAACCTGCAGACCCAGGCCAGTGAACAGTGCAGTACTATACATAAACCTGCACACTCATATGCATCCCATGATATGTAGTATTCATAGTACCACTCTAGACCACATAGCAACCACAGTTATTACAGCTATTTCCTCTGGCTGAAGTCAGCAGAAGTACAGGCTCTTTCCTCCACCGGGGGACCTCCCACACTCCTAAACTAACAGTGACAGGACAAATCCTATTGTGCTCTACCTATTATTCTATTCTCCACTCCAATTATATTCTTCATCACCCTCTAGTTTAGGACCAGTATGCAAAGACAAGAGCCACAAAACACACTATCGACACACGTACAGATGTGTATAGCCTCGTTCCCAGGCCATTCCCACCGCCAGTATTAAGTACACTGGCGGTGGGAATGGGCTAACTCCACTATACTCTGTCCGGTCTGTGATAACTTATAATTTGCCTCAGCAAGTGTTTTGCATGTCCTGCAGAACACGTTGGAACAATGCGTATACCTTAATAGTTCTTGCATGACTCAGGCACGCCCCACTTCGTCATGCATTCGTGGTAAGTTTGTTATAATCATAAACGTGTCTGCCGGCATGTCATACCTTATCCAAGCTGACGTCAGGGCACGGCAGATCCTGGGATCCGTCCAAATAGTCACAGGATGTCAGGTCCGTCAGCGATGCCGCCGGGTTCTCCACCACGCGTACGCTACCAGTTGAGGTCTGCCGACGTCTGGGAATGGCCAACAAACCTCTAACTGTCCCCGCAAACTTGATTTTGCCTTTGCCTGACATTTGGAGCGATCTCTTCGAGGGGAGCACGGCATGCGGTAGACTAGACTCGCAGCATAAATATTACACCAACGATTATGGTTATGATTACACTAAGCATCAGCATAATCTACACCACAGATAATGATTACACATATTACCATGGAATGTCATTGGACCTCTTGGGCATGGGACGTCACCCTCTACGTAATATCCTCTGAGCTTGCTTTACAGGAACAGCATATTTGGTATTGGATTGTCCTGAAGGGTCTCTGTTTTTTTGTGTTGTTTTTTTTGGTTTTTTTTTGCAGCAGCAGCAGCAGCCTGAGATGAGATGCCAAGTAGTGTGCCTACGTATACTATCCTCAGTTTGGTAGTGCTACTGCTCCTTGAGATCTGCTACACCAGTAACACCACCCCCGCTACTCCATTCACTCATAGGGAGCCTGTCGGGAACAAGGCTAGGCCTGCTCAGTACTGCATCATCAGCACACCAAGGATACACAGCGAAGCCAGCAAAAGGTGCAGGGCTTCATTTAGGGCAGCATTCACCCCCCCCCCCCCCCCCCCCCCCCCCCCCTTCTGCTTGGCAGCATTTATGACACTCATGATCAGATTGCGTCAGAATCAAGCTCAGTAGCCTTGTTCCCAGGCTGCATGAATCTCTAAATTCCAAAATTTGCTGAGGACTTGCACCATTGTGATCAGCACGAATTGAGCTTTCAAATGATGTCCATTTTGCTGTAGGTTGAATTTTGACCCAAAATTATGAAAAACCATGGATTATAGCCTTTGGTGGAGTTCTAATTTTGACAATAATGTGGCCAACATTAAAAACCATTTTGAGGACATGAATTGAAATGCCTTTTTTGTTGACCACAATGGCACAATTCCCAGCTTCCATATCCCAGTCATATACCTAGTGCAACATTCTCTACTCCCAATACGTCCATTTTTGGGCAAAAATGGTACATCAGTCGCCCTATAAAACAGGAGTGCTGTTTCTGCCATTTTCCAAACTTGGCATGTAAAAACGTGCCATAATTGGTAGAAAATGGTCTTAAATTCCACTCTTATAGACATCGCCAAAGTAGGCAGCTGTACGTCTAGTCTCGGTACCAGACCCTCGCACCGGGACTATTGTACGTCCATCAGGTGGACAACTTCCACAGTGGTAGCAAACTCAACAAAGACATTGATTACTGGGTTGCAAAGTCAGACTACTGCTTCATAACAACTTTCACAACTTCAAAAGCAAGCGTATCATTCTTCAGGTACCGTGGAACTTCCACAATGGGGATGAAGTCAGGGGTGCCGTATCCCGACTCGGCTTGGTTCCGTCGGGTCACTCTCCGCCCCTTACCCTGGCCATCGAGGGTTGCTGTCTTCACGCAGTGCTCTTCTTCCTTCTTGCCGTCCTCGTCCTGGTTCAGGAGCCTGATTGTGACCTCCCCTCGAAACGGCCACTTGAGATTGTCGTCAAACTCCCCCCGCATCATGTAGATATAGCTTGAGAGATAGATTCCCTTTGCTATGCCCCAGCCATTGGGCACAACACTGAAGCACATCTTGTAGCCCCGGGGATGTGTGTAGAAGGGTGGGGAGAACCAGTAGTCATCATCACGCACATACTGCAGCACGTCGGTCATGGTGAACGTAACAGGCGGGCTGAGACTTTTTGAATTTTGGTTCGTTTGTAGTTTCAGCCACTCACTCTCACTTTGAGCGGCTAATAGTTTCTCTTTAAGTGAGCGATTTTCGTTCTCAAGTAGACCCACGTGTGAGGACATTTCCGTAGTCAGGTGCTCATGCATATCTTTACGGAGTAATTTTTCCTCACAACCCACATCGTGGAACTTGCATCTCACCTCAGCATACATACACCCCTCCTCCTGCTTGTCCGGCTGTGAGTCTACGTTCATATGAGCATCGTACTGCCCCAACTCCCCGGTCCACTCGCAGCCTTCTTTTGCATGGGTGCAGTTAACCTTGAAGCCGTACAGCGACTGTTGAAGGCCTTTGTTGGGGAAGTGGTGGTACTCTTCCTCGTTGCAAGTAGGGCAAGGATTCCCATCCTCTACAACTGTCTCTATGCACCCTCGACAGAAGCTCTTTCCGCAGCACGTGACCTGATAGGGCTCACGCAGTAGGTGCAGGCACACTGGGCACTCGCTCTGGAGTTCCTTGGGAGCTTCGACAAAGTCGCAGTCAAATCCGCTACGGAGACCAACATCCATCTTAAATTTCCTAATGACCTCGCCCACTTTGTGGATAATTAGAAGGCTTGTCTGAATGTCGAGACGTCACGCACCCGTACGGTCTGGGAACAGGATATGCTGTTGTCGACCAGATCCCGTTCCGATACCGAGTGGGTGTGTTATGGAGCCAGAGACTGAGTGCGAGACTGCAACCACTTCTAGCAGGAGGTGGGCCTGGGTGTATGTCACAGCCATCCTCTGTTTCTTTGGGTTTTTCAAGGAGTTCAAGCCATCGGCTCCTTTTCTCACTCCCTTCCTCATTGACACCAAGAACTTCACTGAGGCTGAGGTGAACTCCGAGATATACCCCTACTTGACGTACTCCTACCTGGTGGCGGCACTGTTTGCGTTTCTCCTCACTGACCTGCTCCGCTATAAGCCAGTGATTCTTATTGGGGCATTTTGCTACCTTGCCAACCCCATTCTACTCATCTGGGGCAGAACACTGTTCTCTGTGCAGAGTGCACAGGTTGTGTACGGTGTTGCCGCAGCTTCTGAGATAGGCTACTACTCCTACATATATCCAGCAGTATCCAGTGAACATTACAAAACTGTGACCAGTTGTTTGAGAGCTGTTAGACTCTTGGGTCAATCCTTGTCCTCCGTGGTTGCACAGATTGTCACGTCCACAGGAGCACTTACCCTGCTAGAGCTCAACTACATTTCTCTTGGGAGTATATCAGTTGCTTGTGTGTTTGCTATCGTACTTCCGAATCCCTGTTTGTTTGCCTTTGAGCCGTCCTGGTGTAGGGGTATATTAAGCATTGACTCCGCGCATCGACTACGGGAGAAGCAAAACTTCTTCATCAAGGCTGGAAAAGACTTGAACAAGTTCTACTCTAACCTCTCTCTCCTCAAATGGTCCATATGGTGGGCCCTGGCAACTTGTGGGGTGTTGCAAGTTGAGAACTATGCCCAGAATCTTTGGAAACAGATTGCTGAGGACTCTGGTCAAAGCCACGAGTTTAATGGACTGGTCCAGGCTCTGACCACTTTCTTCAGTGCTCTTGCTGCCCTCCTGCTTCCCCTCCTGAGGGTGAACTGGGCTGTTTGGGGTGAGTTTGTGATAGGACTGATTTCCCTGGCGGACAGCTGCCTGCTGTTGACCGTGTCTGCGTCCCAGACAGTGTGGATTGCTTACCTCTGCCACATCTTGTTCAGAACAACATACTCATTCCTTATCACCATTGCAAGGTAGGAATAAGGAATACGTAATAGCTGTACGTTCCTTCAAAGATTTGATTCCCAAGGACGGTGTCCTAAAATTGAAATGAAGCGAAGGTGTTTGTACTGTCACCCTGTGGGATTCAAATCCAAGGGAAAACTTCATTCCTGCGATGGACTATGCATAGACAAGGTTGTCCTCCAGAGTTTCATGCACCCATGTTGTCTCTGCCCGCAGTCCATGTTGTCTGTGCTCACAGTCCATGTCGTCTCTGCCAACAGTCCATGTCATCTCTGCCCACAGTCCATGTCATCTCTGCCCACAGTCCATGTCATCTCTGCCCACAGTCCATGTCGTCTCTGCGCATGCCCACATGGTGCTCAGGCTAAGAAACCTCATTAGTGTGCTCTATGCATCATTTTGGGCAGATGAATACGTACATGTACTGTGATTGTACATGTAAGTGATGTCATACTGCATAATTATACATGTTCTGCTGCACTTAAATTGCCAAACACGTTTTCTACGCAGCTATATAGTATTTCCTTACACCATTGTATGGTCAACCGTAACTATGATTAGACCACCGATCCTTAATTGTTGCAATACTCCCCTGCTCCTCCCCCCTCCCACACACACACACATGCTATACACACAATGAGCCAATTCCTCTAATCCGTCACTTTCTCTCTCCACATTCAGTGTACAGCTGGCCTACGCTGTGGACCATGGTAGCTACGCCCTCATCTTCGGATTCAACACATTCCTCTCTCTTGTGCTCATGACCAGCCTAACGTTTACCGTGGCTGATGAGCACGGTCTGGACCTGGATATACGAAGTCAGGTACCCAGTTCTTTCACAACGTATTTTGTGTGTACCGAAATAATGCCATGATTACAAATGTTTCACACCTTACATCATGCATCATGACTTCCAACGGAACAGTATTCTCCATATGCCCAGAATGTTCTTGAGTGCCCATTCAGGTTGCTGTTGCACACAGCCTTCTGGCAGTGGTTTATGTTGGATACGGCTGTCCAGCCTTAATTCAGTTGCTTATCGCACACTGCCGGCCAGCTGACTTTCTTGTGGTTTAAAGCTAGCCTTCTGGAAATCAGCCTGTACACTATTACACAATGCATCATTTAGCCTCGTTCCCAGGCTCCTCGATCCCCAGCTTTTGTTGCATACTCTACCAAACGCAGCAAAAAGATGGATAGGACCCTGCACAGGAACAAGGCTATCAGTACATCGAGATTTAAATGTGTGTGTGTGTGTGTGTGTGTGTGTGTGTGTGTGTGTTGTGTGACTAACGGAAGGGGAGGTTGGTGTGCGGGGCTACACTAGAGACGTGCGTGCGACATTCGTACTTTTACCCCCTCCGAACAGCATGCGGCTGAAGCGGACACAGTCGGGGAGCATCAGCTCTGTGCAGAGAGCTGCCCGGCATGTGCCAAATTGCTCACATAGGTGAATAAGGGCAGTAGCTGAGTGAGGGAGTGATATACATGACCTCCATGCACACGTCCTTTCCACTGCAGTTCATTGTGTACAGTGGCTATTACTATTTCCTGACGCTGCTGTTCATTGGAGCTGGTAGCTACAAGTTGTCTCGTACTGGGTGCCTGACCAGCATGCGGGTGTGTTGTCGTGGGCAGACCCTCGCTCCATCTCCCCGGGATCAGCCTCACCCAACTGAGGGAGATCCAAGTGAGCAGCGGCCACTGATATGGAATGACAGCTCTTCTGTGAACTCACAAGAAAGAAATCTTTAACAAACTGGCTTAGTCTGCTGTTCTGTATAATGGCACCATCGTCAGTAATGCCTGTTTTTATGCCACATACTAGTGATTGTTGTCACAGAATTATTATGCTCTCTATACCGTAACACTGACGCATCTACCTAGCGCGCGCATCGCATACGTGACCTTTGAACCCTTGACAAGGGTTCAAAGGTCACGTATGTGATGCGCGCGCGATTGGGAACGAGGCTAACATCTCATGTACATCTACGAAGGACTCTTCGCTCATGTCTTAAGCATTAGGTTAGTGCTCCATGATTGGGTTGACTCATTTGTATTGCATCGCACCCTGACAGTGCATTCAAGAGGTTAGGAGGCCCAGGGGGAGAGGCATGCAGGGATCAACTTGAGGCAGGCCGGAGGAGAGAATTCAGTGAAGGATCAAAGGGACATTTGGCCATGGATGTAAGGAGACAGGGCCATGCAGAGACATTGAAGGAAATTTAAAGAGAGAGGGTGATCGACAAGCAGAAAACAGTGATTTTTGCAAATGGCTTATAGTGTAAAACTGACTTAAGATGCATTGTACCATGCGGTGTAATTACTGATACGTAGCTCTGTTGTTATACATACAAAATGTAGCTATATGTTTACCATGAGTATTAAGTTAATGAATAATTGTCCCTATAGCTAGTGTAGGTAATTCTTGACTATCATTGAAGTCTGAATCGATTTCAGGTGATATGTGTCGTCTTAAATGGATATTCGTAACAGTCTTCACAATCATGACATGCATTACAGATCTTGAATAGCTATCAGTGATTGAAGTCATCAGAGAAGTAGCAAAGGTCGATTAACACAGCAAGAGAAGCTGCTGGAAACAAGTTGGTGATCAACTAATTCTTATTGTAGCTACTATATAGCTATATGATGACCGAGAAACAGCTAAAATTGATGACATCCACAGTCTCCTCATTAACTGTTTCTTATGAATACTAGCAACTCATTCAGAGGTGTAAGTATTCATGAAACAGTTCATGAGAAGACAGCGTACTTTCAGATGTCATAATTTTTGTTGTTTGCCTGTTTAGAGGAAATAGCCATGTAAGGGAATCTGGTGACATCGAATTAGTTAACAAACAACTTGTTTACAGCAGCTTCTCTTGTTGTGCTAAACAACCTTTGTTTAACAGAGTAGCTACCAGCAAAAGACACGTACTGTTTCCTTCTTGCCACAAACCTATTAAAGAAGCACACTCATGCACACAATTCAGCATGTGGGAAAAGAATCAAACGAAACTTCGAAAGAAGGCAAAATGTTTGCACCGATGGATCTCTGCAAGCTAGCCGTGGTGTCTTTTGCTGTCTTGCACCTCAACACAGCTGCTGGTAGGCTGCATTCTCTCCAGTTGTATGCATACAAAATGTGTGCAGATATTACTATGTTGTGACTATGTGTCATTAGAGCTAATGGATACACATTTTGGTCCAGAACAAAAACTGCTGATATCTCCAGATGATCGATTCTCATAATCTCATTAATGTTTGCTGGAAGCAGCAGAGTTAGACTGTGGACTGCACTTCCCTTCATCACAGCTGGTGTTCTATCGAGGGAAGAGAGGAGTGTACAGTCCTCACAACTGAACATTACCAGTGGTCCCCGTGGCCCACCCTATATTGTACAAGGGCCCCGGGGGAGGGATGGCCGGGATGGGTCGCCGGGACGAGACGGTCGAGATGGAGCCCCAGGGAGACAGGGAGAGAGGGGAGACACTGGACCATCTGGATCACAAGGTATTCACCTAGACTTGCCAAGATGAATTCTGAATATTGAAAGCGGAGATAAATAGCTACCAACAGTTCCACAGTCAAAGATACTAAACATGCTCTTAATACCTGGTTGCTCCAGCTGCAGTGATTAGTGGCTATATCTGCAGGGAAGTCATGCCTGCCAACTCAGGAGGTTTCACAGTGTAAGCATGCAAATAGCCGGCGCCAGCTATTCTGTTCTTAGCAACCACAAGAACCTCCCTTCCTTATTCCAGGTCCCCCTGGTCCCACTACTGGTGGTGTGGTGTACACTAGGTGGGGGAGGACCACATGTCCCAGCACTGCCGGAACACAGCTACTGTATGCTGGACGAGCTGCAGGAAGTGCTCACACTGATAGAGGAGGAGGGGCAAACTACATCTGCCTACCAGAACAGCCACGGTACTCCACCTACACTGCTGGAACACAGGCTGGACGTGCACACTTGTATGGAGCAGAGTATCAGACAGCTGGGACTAATGACAATGGACCACTGAGCTCAGTCCATGACCACAATGTGCCGTGTGCAGTTTGTTATGCTTCAACACGAGAAACTGTTGTAATGATTCCTGCACGACTCAGCTGCCCATCATCCTGGACTCGAGAGTACTATGGATATCTCATGGCAAACTGGTATGGCCATCGTCGTACCATGTTTGAATGTGTGGACCGAAATCCTCAGTCAATACCAGGCAGTATTTCGAACACAAATGGAGCCTTATTGTAGTTTAGGTGAATGAGCCTGGTTGTCTATATAGAGTTCGTCTCAAACATCAAAATCAGTTCCAATGCTGCTATGTACAAGAGCTCATGCCCATGTCAATTGTAACTCAAATTGTGTTTGGGGTAGGTGTAAAAAAATCATAACTTCAAAAATAATCATTCATGTGTATCTCAAGAATCATGAAGAATGTACTAAATGACAATCGCATAGCCATGACTAGATACAAGGTAACATTAAAGCTTGTTACTCATCAGCTTAATTAGCTACTAGCATGCACTCCAGAAATGAAATCACTGTTCCAGTCTTTACTTTGTGCACACAACACATGTCACTTCCTTCTGTGTGTCATATGGTGGACACGGGATTCCGACATTGCACTTTGCTTCAACATGGTAGAATATCTCAATTTGTCAATGAGTGTTAGCTTATAAAGAGTGGATCAATAAGATTTATTTTACCGCAGTGTATAGCTACATAGCACCCTGTCGTGGCTAGCTTGCAGAGGTATCCCCCCCAAAAAAGGAGATCAGATCTATATAAAAGCAATAGAGACATCAGCATGGCGTATCTGAATGCAGAGTTGAGTAGGTGAGAAAATCTCTAACTATAGGACATTTAGGTTCTCTCCTCTCCTACTCAACTCATATCATAATGCCCTAAACTATGAGCTGATGTATTCTTTATATACAAGGTTGGGATTGGAACCATACAGCAATCACTTGATTAGCAGTCAAATGATTCATCCACTTAGCCACCAGCCACCCATTAGTAGTCTCAAAGTCACAAAACATGCATGGCTTCGAGACCGTCAAGACCTGAAGCCACTTTGGGTGTAGCTAATACATTTGCTTGGTGGGTGTTTTGCAGTAGCTATCTTGAAACTGTCGATGCACGGCTTTGATAGATATAGAGACTTAGTTGTTAGGAACACTTGCATGCATGTTCAGTGTAGTAGGAGTCCCTCTGGCTTTTGTCACATGACTCGTACAGTTCATATTATATTACTCATAATTGCATCAGATAACTCTGTAACTACTTCCTACACTGCATGGTTTGTTTCATTGCATCACAGATGATGCATTTTCAAAACATGTTGACTATGCATTGAACTTTGTACCTTGACGAAATAACATTTCTAAATCTCATTCACATGTTTAGTACCCTCAAGTCGATCAACACTGCAGCACTGCATATAATATAAGGTTGCTCATTCAGCTGCAGAGGCAGGGCCTTTCTGTTTAGGAATAGCAGAATCTCTCTTGGTGGGGGTAGCTATGAGTCTTCGATCCTCGAGAGCAGGAAAGCTACCTGAAAGTTGGGAACATCAACGGCATTGTAGCTACCATGCATTGACTAAACCTACATATAGCTACCAGTATGCAGAGCAATTGTGTCCTAAATAAACTCGTAACAATTAATCCTTTTATATATGTGAGCTGTGACACGTAGTGAAAGTACAATACACTCCATCAGTGACGCTGAGACCCAAACCTCTGATAAGAACATGCCAGCATAGCAGCTAGCTAGCCGCTATTTCCTTCATCCCAAATGTGTATAAAAGAAGGCATGGCATGCACACTTCAGCAGTGGACACTAAAACATTATACAATAAAACTCTGCAGCATTATGGACCTCAAGCTGGCTGTGGTGTTTTTTGTTACCTTGCAACTCGTCTGTTCAGCTGCTGGTATGTTCACACTATTGTTCCACTGTTACATTCTATATGAGGGGCTAGCTAAGGCCATACAAACTACATGTAGCTAATTATTTGCTTGTAGTGGCATTGTTAATGAATAGTAGCATGATGTACACAACTGCTATTTTCATCACAGCTGGTGTTCTATCGAGGGAAGAGAGGAGTGTACAGTCCTCACAACTGAATGCTACTAGTGGTCCTCTTGGCCCACCCTATATTGTACAAGGGCCCCGGGGGAGGGATGGTCGGGACGGGTCGCCGGGACGAGATGGTCGGGATGGAGCCCCAGGGAGACAGGGAGAGAGGGGACACACTGGTCCACAAGGACCGACTGGACCACAAGGTATGCAATGTTGGAAGCAGAGAACATTCAGTATTCATCTTGGCAAGTGTAGGTGCATGCATACCAAAGATACTAAACGTGCTGTTAGTACCTGGACCAGCTGCAGTAATTAGTGGCTACCGGTATAATCTATTGCAGGGCAGGCGAATTAAGTCACAACTATTACATGCATGCCAACTCATGAGGTTTCACAGTGTACACAAAAGCTGCGGCTTTTCTGTTCTTAGCAACCGCAAGCATCATCCCTCCCTTCCTTATTCCAGGTCCCGCTGGTCCCACTGCTGGTGGTTTGGTGTACACTAGGTGGGGGAGGACCACATGTCCCAGCACTGCCGGAACACAGCTACTGTATGCTGGACGAGCTGCCGGAAGCCATTACAGTGAGAAAGGAGGAGGGGCAAACTACATCTGCCTACCAGAGCAGCCACAGTATTCCACCTACACTGCTGGAACACAGGCTGGACGTGCATACCTGTATGGGGCAGAGTATCAGACATCTGGGAATAATAATGGACCACTGAGATCATTCCATAACCACAATGTCCCGTGTGCAGTTTGTTATGCCTCAACACGAGAAACTGTTGTAATGATTCCTGCACGACTCAGCTGCCCATCATCCTGGACTCGAGAGTACTATGGATATCTCATGGCAAACTTGTATAACCTTCGTCGTACAATGTTTGAATGTGTGGACCGAAATCCTCAGTCAATACCAGGCAGTATTGCGAACACAGATGGAGCCTTATTCTACCACGTTGAAGCAAAGTGCAATGTTGGAATCCCGTGTCCACCATATGACACACAGAAGGAAGTCACGTGTGTAGTGTGCACAAAGTAAAGACTTGATCTGTTGCTTTCATTTAATTCTGGAGTGCATGCTAGTAGCTAATTAAGTTGCTGAGTAACAACAACCTTTCTGTTACCTTGTATCTAGTCATGGCTATGCGATTGTCACAATTTGAGTTACAATTGGCATGGGCATGACCTCTTGTAGCTACATAGCAGCATTGGAACTGATTTTGATATTTGAGACGAACTCATTCACCTAAAATACAATATCTCAATTTGTCAATGAGTGTTAGCTTATAATGAGTGGATCATTTTACTGTGGGTGTTTTGCAGTATCTTGATGCTGTCGATGTACGGCTTTGATAGATAGAGACTTAGTTGTTAGGAACACTTGCATGCATGTTCAGTGTAGTAGGAGTCCCTCTGGCCTTTGTCACATGACTCGTACAGTTCAGTAATATTATTCATCATTGCATCAGCATTGTTTAAACATGGACTTTGTAACTACTTCCTACACTGCATCGGTTTGTTTCATTACATCACAGATGATGCATTTTCAAAACATGTTGACTATGTAGTGAACTCTGTACCTTGAAGAAATAACATTTCTAAATCTCATTCACATGTTTAGTACCCTCAAGTCGATCAACACTGCAGGCTGCAGCACTGCATATAATATAAGGTTGCTCATTCAGCTGCAGAGGCAGGGCCTTTCTGTTTAGGAATGCATGTGCAATATAGCTTGATCGTCCAAAGTCTTCAAGAAGGTTTGGCTCCAGGTTTTTGGTTTAGCATCTAAAATCTTGGGTCAGGTTAGTTGCACCTTGTATAGGGTTGGTTGCTCATTCAGCTGCAGAGGCAGGGCCTTTCTGTAGAGCCTCTCTAAACATCTTGGTGGGGGTGTGAGTCTTCCTTGAGAGCAGAAAAGCTACATCACTTCCTGAATGTTGGGAACATCAACGGCTTTGTAGCTAGCTACCATGCATTGACTAAACCTACATAGCTACCAGTATGCAGAGCAATTGTGTCCTAAATAAACTCATAACAATCATGTTCCTTTTCTGTGAGCTGCGACACGTAGTGAAAGTACAATACACTCCATCAGCGATGCTGAGACCCAAACCTCTGAAAAGAACATGCCAGCATAGCAGCTAGCTAGCTATTTCCTTCATCCCAAATGTGTATAAAAGAAGGCATGGCATGCGCACTTCAGCAGTGGACACTAAAACATATACAAGAAAGAGGACAAAACTCTGCAGCAATGGACCTCAAGCTGGCTGTGGTGTTTTTTGTTACCTTGCAACTCGTCAGTTCAGCTGCTGGTATGTTCACACTAGGTTGTTAATGTTCCACTGTTGCATTCTATATCAGGGCCAGCTACGGCCATACAAACTACATGTAGCTAATTATTTGCTTGTAGTGGCATTGTTAATGGATAATGTACGCAACTGCTATTTTCACCACAGCTGGTGTTCTATCGAGGGAAGAGAGGAGTGCACAGTCCTCACAACTGAATGCTACTAGTGCTCCCCTTGGCCCACCCTATATTGTACAAGGGCCCCGGGGGAGGGATGGTCGGGATGGGTCGCCGGGACGAGACGGTCGGGATGGAGCCCCAAGGAGACAGGGAGAGAGGGGACACACTGGTCCACAAGGACCGACTGGAGCACAAGGTATGCAATGTTGGAAGCAGAGAACATTTAGTATTCATCTTGGCAAGTGTAGGTGCATGCATACCAAAGATACTAAACGTGCTGTTAATACATGTACCTGGACCAGCTGCAGTAATTAGTGGCTACCGGTATAATCTATTGCAGGGCAGGGGAATTAAGTCACAACTATTACATGCATGTCAACTCATGAGGTTTCACAGTTTACACAAAAGCTGCGGCTTTTCTGTTCTTAGCAACCGCAAGCATCATCCCCCCCCCCCCCCCCCCGTTCCAGGTCCCCCTGGTCCCGCTAGTGGTGGTGTGGTGTACACTAGGTGGGGGAGGACCACATGTCCCAGCACTACCGGAACACAGCTACTGTATGCTGGAAGAGCTGCAGGAAGCCATTACAGTGAGAAAGGAGGAGGGGCAAACTACATCTGCCTACCAGAACAGCCGCAATATTCCACCTACACTGCTGGAACACAGGCTGGACGTGCATTCCTGTATGGTACTGAGTATGAGACATATCTGCGTAATAATAGTGGTCCATTACGCCTCGTCCATGACCACAATGTCCCGTGTGCAGTTTGTTATGCCTCAACACGAGAAACTGTTGTAATGATTCCTGCACGACTCAGCTGCCCATCATCCTGGACTCGAGAGTACTATGGATATCTCATGGCAAACTGGTATGGCCATCGTCGTACCATGTTTGAATGTGTGGACCGAAATCCTCAGTCAATACCAGGCAGTATTGCGAACATAAATGGAGCCTATTTCTACCACGTTGAAGCAAAGTGCAATGTTGGAATCCCGTGTCCACCATATGACACACAGAAGGAAGTCACATGTGTAGTGTGCACAAAGTAGCTAAAAGACTTGATCTGTTGCTTTCTTTTCTGGAGTGCATGCTAGTAAGCTGCTGAGTAAGAAGTCTGTTAGCTTCTATCTAGTCTCATGGCTATGATTTAATACATGTAACACAGCTAAGACACATGTACACACATGCATGAATGATTATTTTTGAAGTTATGATTTTTTTACACCTACCCCAAACACATTGAGTTACAATTGACATGGACATTACCTCTTGTACATAGCAGCATTGGAACTGATTTTGATATTTGAGACAAACTCTATAGACAACCAGGTTTATCACCTAAAATACAATAGTTAGCTATCTCATTGCCGATAGACTTTCCACCAAGTGGGGTAAACCCTATGGTAAAGTGATGGGCTGGGTGCGGACCAGACTGTCATTTGCCATTCTATGGGCAACCAACCGTTGTGTACGTGGCTCCAGAGTGATGTGGAGGAGGGGAATCGGCATGGACGATGGGGCAGGCCTGGCTGCAGCCATGCACTAGTCACCATTTTCGTATCTCCCTGCTGTATTTATTATTCTTATTATTTTTTATATATTTTGTCAATAAGTATTATGCTCAACTCTGTTTTGTACTCTGTATTTTGTTGTTTGTTGTTTATAGCTAGGTGCTGGACACCCAACCCATGTTTCGTATATTATACTGTATAGTAGTAAATAGTTGGGTTTTTTTGTTGTTTTTTTTTGGTTATGTGGTATGTATATTTGTATCTGATGTAGCTAGTTACTTATAAAGGGTTGCACTCCTGGAGAAAAAAAACAAACAAAAAAAACAATAGCTATCTCATGATCAAATGTGTTAGCTTATAATTTCAAACATAGCTATATTTTACCACAGTGCATGTGTAGCTAGCTACATAGCTATAGCACGGTTTTAGCACCCAGTCGTGGCTAGCTTGCAAAGGTAGCCCCCCAAAATAAGGAGATCAGATCCAGAGACATCAGCATCGCCTATCTGAATGAATGAATTGTGGCTACAGCTTCTATACTAGCTATTTACTTCTCTCTCAGATATCTCTGGGTGCATACATTATGGTGTTTCTAATCAATTTTGCCACAATGTGGGTAGCTACAATACTATTATACAGGAAGGCTTAGATGATTTACATGTTCTGCACGCGCAGGAATGGGAGAAGGAATCTTCAATTATCACCTTCTTTGAGAGGACGATATTACTAATTTTGGCATTTACCTAGCATTGCTGAGGCATGATACGTGCATGCAGTATACTGATCCAGAAGTTGACTGTGGATATCTCATGCATGGCAAGCTTTCATTGTGCAGTGTTTGAATGTGGCCGGGGACTGAAAATGCCCAATCAGTCTAGCAAACACAAATGGAACCTTATATATTCTACCATGTTACAGAGAACTATTAGTAAACATATTTAAAATCCATGCAATCATGGACTTTCCATCTGTGATGTAATGAGATGAGGAAAAGCTTCAGAGTTCAAGGTGCAACAATCAGTGTGGTGCAGCTGAACTATGCACTCTGTACTCAGGCTTGTTTTGTTTCACTACATCACAAACTGCATCATCCAGGATTGCATTTTCAAAACATGCTTTCTACAAATCCAGTACAAGATCAATGTTCCTACAGTGAACTCTTTTTCAGCTGTAGCTTATTGATTATAGAACTGTCAAGTTCTTTGTGGATTAATTCCATGATGGCTGGAAGTCCAGACCCTGTCCTTCATGCAATGAAGCCATTTTAGTCCAAGATTGGTAATGAGTGAAAGACTCACATAGAACCTTAGGTCAACACTGATGATGTAGCTATGACCTATGTATTTACCAATGATGTGGCCCATCTGATAGGTTAATCTGCAGGGCTAGACCACTTTAGCAGTTGTACAGTCAGAAGTATCACTTAGTCTAGTGATCTTGGTCCTTGGTTCATTTGTGAGTGTGCACAAGATCATCATGCATGCATGGCATTTACATAACCTGCAGCTGTGCCATCAGAGTGACTGCATGGAGAACAATTCCGAAGAAATCAGTTCAAACTTCAAAGATCAAAGTTTTATGATGTCAAACTACTGAATATTGCTTTGGTGGAGGAAATTGATTTGCATAAAAGCACTTGTCCGATCAGAATGGGCCGATTTTCTGAATAGAACATAGAGAGTTTGTGAGCCACCTCAGGGGAAACTGCAATCAGTATGGCTTCCACTCAAACATCAGCTGTAGTCGTCCTGATGATGGCTACTGTGCATCTTGTTACAGCTGCTGGTAAGCTGCATCATCATTCATGCGCATGCATGAGAGTTTGCTGTCTCATAATTATAGCCAGCAAAACTTTCAGTAGCTGATGGTGTTTGATTGCTAGCTATAGATTGGCTTCATAGCTATGTAGCTAGCTAGCTAAAGTGCATGTCCGTCTACCTGGTTGTTAAGATAGGTTCTTTGTCTGTCAGTCTGTCTGCATGTGCATCATACATTCACAGATATGATTGACATTGCTATAACCAGTGGAATAAGTTTTGGGAGCTGTAATGGAATTCGACTTTGAGTTTTGGAAACTGTTTCTCAAATAATGATAGTGTGCAATGCCAAGTGTTTACATTGTGCCTGCTGTGAATAGCTACTGTGAGTATGCTACAATGCCCAGCTGGTATGCATGGGAGATATCACTAGTTTTGATCTGTTGTCATGGCAATCTCATGCACATACTCGTGTCTGGTAACAGGTGGTGTTCTGCCAAGTGCTCAACCAACACAGCAGTCGCAGCTGAATGTTAGCAATGACGCAGTCGGAGGACCTTCCTGCCTCCCATACATCCAGGGGTCGACCACGAGGTCTGCCCGGCAGGGATGGGAGGGACGGTGTACCAGGCCCAGCTGGCCCAACAGGGATGAGGGGAGAGAAGGGAGAACCAGGAGTGTAAGGACTGCAAGGTAGACTATCTCCAACATAGTGGATTAGCTACTTCTAAATTTTGGTAGCTAGCACTAGTTAGGATTGAAATAGCTACTAAGTATGCTACGGAAAGACTATGACCCCTGAGACCAGAATGTGATTGGCTAGTGCTCTTTTCAGTCATAGGATGTGGTATTCTGCTATAGCTACTAGATGGTGTAGCTACCAATGTTTTGCATCCAGGCCCACAAGGATCACCTGGGTTTGACAGCAAGGGCCAGAAAGGAGAGAGCGGGCAACTTGGAGCAAATGGCCCACCCGGTCCAGCTGGCCTGAGAGGTCCCCCTGCATGGTCCCACTGCTGGTGGTGTGGTGTACACTAGGTGGGGGAGGACCACATGTCCCAGCACTGCCGGAACACAGCTACTGTACGCTGAGAGAGCTGCAGGAAGCCATCACAATGAAAGAGGAGGAGGGGCAAACCGTATCTGTCTACCAGAACAACCACAATATTCCACGTACACTGCTGGAACACAATTTGGACGTGCACTCCTGTATGGCGTGGAGTATAAGACAGCTGGGACTAATGACAATGGACCATTGAGATCAATATTCACAAGGGTATGTACTACACAGTATACACAAGAGTGCATGATGACATCGATCATTGTTTTTTCAATGATGTCATCATGCGCTCTTGACTATGATACATCCACTGGTGCATAAGTCATCTATGCTGTGTGTAGTGCGCACAAAGTAACACTTAATCATGACAATGATAGCCATGACTAGATAGCTACAAGGTAGCTAGCCAACAGAAAAGTTAGCTTATTAGCATGCACTCCAGAAATGAAAACAGTTCAAGTTGAACTGTTTTCATTTCTGGAGTGCATGCTAATAAGCTAACTTTTCTGTTGGCTAGCTACCTTGTAGCTATCTAGTCATGGCTATCATTGCACATCAATCAATGATTATTGTTTGACTATATACCTCACTATTTAACAGCTGCTCCATGCAAACACATTGACGGTTACTGCAATTGACGTGCACAACCTCTTTTAGCTACATAGCAGCATTGGATTGATATTTTATATAGCTACAAGCACACCAGGTCTATATCTATTTGAAATATTTGTTCGGTTGGTTGGTGCATTAGCTAGCTAATATGCATGGGCACAGTAAACATATTATAGTACAAATGTAATCATGATCTTTCTATCAGTGATGTAATGAATATGATGAGGAAAAACTTCAGAGTTCAAGGTGCAACAATCAGTGTGATGCAGCTGAACTACCCTGTAGTATCTATGCACTCTGTACTCAGTTTCCTCATTGTTTTGTTTCATTACATCACAAACTGCATCATCCAGGATCAACGCATTTTCAAAACATGCATTTTCACTACAAATCTAGCTACAATATAATCGGCCCTGCTTCATCCCAAGGCTCTCTCCGCTTTCTTGACTGGAGGGTGGTGGTCTACTTCCCTTGTGAAGAAAGTGGAGAGAGCTTGCAGACGAAGCAGTGAGTCTGCCTGCATGGGAATGAGGTTGCATTTCCTGCAGTTATGTTCCATCACGTCCTCTCTACATGAGTGCCCTTCATTAAACGTTAATGAAAAGGGTTCATCATGCACAAAAGAGAGAGAAAGACGCAATCTTTGCATGTGTGTGTGTGTCACACCAATTCAGTTCATAGCAAAACCATCAAAAATTATTGCTGGATGCCTGACCTTGCGATCAAGGAATGCAATCCTGGCTATAATCATAAAGGCCTGTGGTTCCCTTCTGCAGGTGCTCTAGTCTCATGATGTCCTGCAGGGAGTCAATACTCTTGACTCTTGACTCTTGTCTTCTAAATAACTCCTGCTATTGTCTGAGCTTATGCATATCATATTTATATACATACATAACTATTGTGTAGTGTTTTGTCTTGTCTTTGTACAGGGTCCAAGATTAATATTAGCTCTCTTATATATGTAGCTATCTTCTTGTGACCTTTGCTGTTGCATAAACCTGTTTCCATAATAAAATAAATAAAAATAAAAATGAAAATATACCATCCATACCCTCCCAGTTAGCTCCTTGAGTTGGCACTCATAAGGTCCGTGGTAGCCTAGCTACAGGCTGTTACAATGAAAACAGGACAAAGTGTAGCACTATGTTTCATGATGTCAAACTGCTGTAGCTATGTTCCTACATCAGCTTGTGGCTTGATAGACGGAAATTACAACGATATAAAAGAAGGCTCTTTTGGATGCTACACCATATATTTCTGCTCAATGTCGGAATCCCCTGTCCACCGTATGACACACAGAAGGAAGTCACATGTGAAGGGGCGAGAAGCAAAGTGGGCCAACCCACAATGAAGTGTGGGGAATAGTGTGAAATGTTCAAAACTGCATTAAAAATCATGGACTATTAAAGGTGGAAATTGCCTGAGACACATTTTGCAAAGACTCCCACATCAAGGGGGTGTAAATTGATGTTTGTGGGTTAGCCGACTTTGCTTCTCAGCCCTTCATGTGTAGTGTGCACAAAGTAAGACTTGAACTGTTAATACTGGGAGAAGCTGCGCAGTGGTAACTGGTTACCATTTTCTGGAACAGCCACAGAAGATAAATAACATGAACTGTATCTACACTAACATCCAATTCAGTTTATATCTAGTATACCTTTTACCCTTGCTGGATTCCTGACCTTGAGAACAAATTCTTGCTGATCATAAGGCCGGCCTTATGTTCACTTCTGAGGTGTTCTAGTCTCATGATGTCCTGCAGAGAGCCACACAGTAGCTATACTAGTAACAAATTTAGATGTGCTATCCATACCCTCCTAGTTAGTTGGCACCCATAAGGTCTGTGGTATCCTAGCTACAGGCTGTTACACAGCAGTTCCAATGAAAACAGGACAAAGTATAGCAGCATCGCCTGTCTGAATATTTGTGGCTACATTAGCTTCTACTAACTATTTACTTCTCTCTCAGATATCTCTGGGTGCATGCATGGTGTTTAATCCAAACTGGCCCATATATACTATTATGCTGGAAGGCATATACCATTCACATGTTCTGCAGGCACAGGGAATCTTTATCACCTTCTTTAGTGTCCCATGCAAAGTTTGTTATTCCGCAACATGAGAAAGTTAATGGTTCCTGCATGATTCAGCTGCCCATCATTGGCTTAACATGAGAGCAGCTACTATGGATGTCTCATGGCAAGCTTTCATTGTGCAATGTTTGAATGTGGGGACCGAATGCCCAATCAGTCTAGCAAACACAAATGGAGCCTTATGTATTCTACCTTGTTACAGAGAGAGAACTATTAGCAAACACATTTAAAATTGCATGCAACCATGGACTTTCCATCTGTGATGTATGAGATGAGGAAAAGCTTCAGAGTTCAAGGTGCAACAATCAGGCTGATGCAGCTGAACTATGCACTCTGTACTCGTTTCCTTCTTGTTTTGTTTCATTACATCACAGACTGCATCAGCCAGGATTGCATTTTCAGAAAACAAATTTCGCAGAAGAAATATAGCTATACCATATAGATTATAGAACGTCAAGTTCTTTGTGGGTTAACTTAATTCAATGATGGCTGGAAGTTCAGACAATGTCCTTCATGCAATGAAGCCAGCCAGTCCAAGCTTGGTAATGAAAGGCTCACACAGAACCTTAGGTCAACACTGATGATGTAGCTATGATATATGTATTTACCAACGATGTGGCCCATCTGATGTTTGTTTTAGGTTAATCTGCAGGTCTAGCAGTTGTACAGTCAGAAGTATATATCACTTAGTCTAGTGATCTTGGTCCTTGGCTCATGCATTTGTGAGCGTGCAAAACTTGGGATCAAGATACTACTTGGCATTTACATAACCTGTATCATCAGAGTGAGTTGTTGGTATTGGGGAACAAGTCCAAAGAAATCAGTTCAAACTTCAAAGAAGTTTTATGATGTCAAACTACTGAATAGCTATTGCTTTGAGGGAGGAAATTGGATTTGTATAAAAGCACTTGTCTGAATGAGCCTCTACCCAGTTTCTGATTAGAACATAGCAAACATAATTATAGCAAGGAAACTGCAAATCAGTATGGCTGCCACTCAAACGTCAACTGCAGTCGTAGTCATCCTGATGGTGGCTACTGTGCGTTTTGTTGGTAAGCACTACATCAACATTCAGGCATGAGAGTTTGCATCTCATAATTATTATAGCCATGCAGCAATGGTGATGCTGTTTGATTCTAGTGGCAATAGATTAGCTTCATATGTAGCTAAAGTGCATGGCCGTCTACCTGGTTGTTAACATATAGGTTCTTTGTTTGTCAGTTAGTCTGTGCACAAATTCTCAGATATGATTGACATCATGCATGAATTGCTATAGCCAGTGTACATTTCCAGAGTTGTAGCTAATGGAATTTAACTTTGATTCACTCATTTAATGATGCCTTGTGTTTATATTGTGCATGCTGTGAATAGCTAGCTACTGTGAGTATGCTACCGCTGGTATGTAGCTATGGGAGATATCTATTTTTGATCTCATGTCATGACAATCTCATGCACATACTCGTGTTTGGTAACAGGTGGTGTTCTGCCAAGTGCTCAACCAACACAGCAGTCACAGCTGAATGTTAGCAATGAAGCAGTTGGAGGACCTTCCTGCCTCCCATACATCCAGGGACCATGAGGTCTGCCCGCCAGGGATGGGAGGGACGGTGTACCAGGCCCAGCTGGCCCGACAGGGATGAGGGGAGAGAAGGGAGAACCCGGGATGCCAGGATCTGCAGGACTGCAAGGTAGACGATCATGGTGGATTAAGTTTTGGTATGCACTAGAATATAGGATTGACATAATTAGCTAGCTATAGCTATGGATAGACTATGATTCCTGAGACCAGAGTGTGATTGGCTAGGATGTGGTAATATTCTGTTGTGCGTAAACATGGATTTGCTGTATACTAGATGCATGCAACAGTCAACCAACGTTTATTGATTTTTGCATCTAGGCCAACAGGGACCACCTGGGTTTGACAGCAAGGGCCAGAAGGGAGAGAGAGGGCAACTCGGAGCAAATGGCCCACCTGGTCCATCTGGCCTGAGAGGTCCCCCTGGTCCCACTACTGGTGGTGTGGTGTACACTAGGTGGGGGAGGACCACATGTCCCAGCACTGCCGGAACACAGTTACTGTATGCTGGGAGAGCTGCAGGAAGCCATCACAATGAAAGAGGAGGAGGGGCAAACCGTATCTGTCTACCGGAACAACCACAATATTCCACATACACTGCTGGAACACAAATTGGACGTGCATACCTGTATGGCGTGGAGTATTTGACAGCTGGGACTAATGACAATAGACCGCTGAGATCTGTTCACTTCCACAACGCTCCGTGTGCAGTGTGCTACACTTTTACACGCTCCATAGTGGTGATGATTCCTGCACGACTCAGCTGCCCATCATCCTGGATTCGAGAGTACTATGGATATCTCATGGCAGAGTGGATAGGGTATCATCGTACATTATTTGAGTGTGTAGATCGATACCCACAGTCAGTACCAGGCAGTGCACATGGCGCACCTTCTGCTCGTTTCAATCATGTTGAAGCGAAGTGCAATGCTGGAATTCCCTGTCCACCATACAGTGCAGAGAAGGAAATCACATGCGTTGTGTGCACCAAGTAGCTGACTTAAAGCAGCTATCTATAGCTAGCTACCTAGCCATTTCTTTTAGGTCAATCGCTAGCAGTTATGTGTGTAAAAATAAAATATGCAAGTTGGACATCTTCTGGATTTGCTATAGCCATACCATTTGTGTTCACAAACATGTAGCTAGCTATCCTTGATGTTATAAAGTAGGTCTTGTCCTTCTTCAGCATGCAGGAGTAAAACCTCTTCAGTTTAGCTAGCTGAGTTATATAGCTATAGGCCAGAACTCAGGACCATAACTCAAACCAACTCATTTCCGAGCTGGGAAGAATGTGAAGGTACGAGGCGGAAGTGAGTGAGTCCTAGTGACGTCCTAGTGGTGTGGTAATGAGTAGTGTAATGTGACAAGAGTGATAGTGTAATGGGGAGCACATGCAATGTGGAGGCTCTGCCATATAGTGATAGTGTAATGGGGAGCACATGCCATACAGTGATAGTGTAATGGAGAGCACATGCAATGTGGAGGGTCTGCCATATAGTGATAGTAATGTATTGACATCTGGGCCTGCCCAGCTCTGTGGATTCTTTTATGGCCAGCAAGACATGTTTCTTAGCAACCATGTCCCAAGTTAGCTATATTACAGCTTATATATGAACCCAGTTGTAGTTTGAAGAAATGTATCATTAATGGGGACTATTGTTTTCTGTTGACAGAAATAATAGTTTAAGTAATCAAACCAATCCTAGCTAGCTAAAGCACTGTTTGAGGTTAGCAATGCTTCAAGAAGGTTTGGCTCCAGGTTTTTAGTTCAGCATCTAAAATCTTGGGTCAGATTAGTTGCACCTAGCTGTAGGGCTAATTAGTTGCTTGTTCAGCTGCAGAGGCAGGGCCTTTCTGATATCAGAGTCTGTCTAAACATATCTTGGTGAGGGTTAGCTTTGAGTCTTCCTCAAGAGCAGAAAAGCTACAACATCACTGCTGGGAACGTCAACGACTTTGACTAAACCTACATCTGTACATTTACCGGTATGCAGAGCAATTGTGTCCTAAATAAACTCATAACAAGATGATAATCCTTCACTGTGAATCAATACCTCACTTTTTTACAGCTGCACCATGCAAACACATTGATGGTTACTGCAATTGACGTGCATGATCTCTTGTAGCTACATAGCAGCATTGGAACTGATTTTGATGTTTGATACCAACTAGCTACATGCAGGCACACCATGCAGGTTTATCAATTTGATGAGCTTACCAAAGAGCAGATCAAATTGATGTCAATCAGATTAATTTTACTTCACATTTGCAGTGTGCAGTGTGCAGTGTGCAGTGTGCAGTGTGCAGTGTGCAGTGTGCAGTGTGCAGTGTGCAGTGTGCAGTGTGCAGTGTGCAGTGTGCAGTGTGCAGTGTGCAGTGTGCAGTGTGCAGTGTGCAGTGTGCAGTGTGCAGTGTGCAGTGTGCAGTGTGCAGTGTGCAGTGTGCAGTGTGCAGTGTGCAGTGTGCAGTGTGCAGTGTGCAGTGTGCAGTGTGCAGTGTGCAGTGTGCAGTGTAGCTATATAACTAGAACCCATGGCTAGCTTTCAGCTGGTAGCCCTATAAATACGGAGATCAGATCTAAACTAAAATTAATAGAGACATCAGCATGGCTTGTCCTAATGAATGTAAATAGCTTCTAATAGCTAGTGTGGTTGGGTGTATGTATCCATGCCCAGTAAATTAGCTCGCACATCTACCGAACAGATACTTCAAGTAGTTTGGCCGAAACGTCAGTTTCAAACTATTCTTGAAATATTTGTTTGGTTGGTGCACTAGCTAATAATACTGGGCACAGAGAACTATCAGTAAACATATTTACAAATGTACACTAATCCGGGTCTTTCCATCTGTGATGTAATGAAATAAAATGATGTCAATGAGGAAAACTGCTTCAGAGTTCAAGGTGCAACAATCAGGGTGATGCAACCGAACTAACTTGATGGATATATGCACTCTGTACTCAGTTTCCTCATTGTTTTGTTTCATTACATCACAGAATGCATCATCCATGGATCAATGCATTTTCAAAACATGTCTACTACAAATCTAGCTACAATAAATTTACTTTATCAGCCCTGCTTCATCCCAATGCTCTCTTCGCTTTCTTGACTGGAGGGTGGTGGTCTACTTCCCTTGTGAAGAAAGTGGAGAGAGCTTCCAGAAGCAGTGAGTCTGCCTGGGAATGAGGTTGCAATTCCTGCAGTTACGTTCCATCACGTCCTCTCTACACGGAGTAAAATGTGCCCTTCATGAGAAATTTAACGTTAATGAAAAGGGTTCATCATTCACAAAGAGAGAGAAGGAGCCGGATGCAATGTGTATGTCTTGTGATTCACATGCTATATACATGCAAGTACACTGAGAATCTTGTGTGTGTCGCACCAATAATCAGTTCATAGCAAAATCCCTAAAAGTTATTGCTGGATGCCTGACCTTGCGATCAAGGAATGCATACGTTAAATCCTGACTATAATCATAAAGGCCTGTGGTTCCCTTCTGTAGGTGCTCTAGTCTCATGATGTACTGCAGTGAGTCAATACCATCCATACCCTCCCAGTTAGCTCCTTGAGTTGGCACTCATAACTTAAGGTCTGTGGTATCCCAGCTACAGGCTGTTACAATGAAAACAGGACAAAGTGTAGCACTATGTTTCATGATGTCAAAGTGCTGTAGCTATGTTCCTACATCAGCTTGTGGCTTGATAGACGGAAATTACAACGATATAAAAGAAGGCTCTTTTGGATGCTGCACCATATATATATTTCCGAGTCTCTTCAGAGGATACTGGCTACAAGTATGTATTTTGCCCAAATGACAACTGTAGGCATTCTGATGCTGACTACTGTGCATCTTGTTACGGCTGCTGGTGAGTTAGCTACATCAGCATTCATGCGTGACTAGCACTTGCTGTCTCATAGCCAGCAAAACTTCAGCTGATGTTGTTTCTTTGCTTGTTCTTTTGGGCTATGACTATATTATCTGAAATGAGAAAATTATCTTCAGCTGTTATTGGGATCATCTCTGCTAACAGGTGGTGTTCTGCCAAGGCTAGAGAGGAGTGCTCAACCTACACAGCAGTCGCAGCTGAACATCAGCAATGACGCAGTCGGAGGACCTTCCTGCCTCCCATATATCCAGGGACCACGAGGTCTGCCTGGCAGGGACGGGAGGGACGGTGTACCAGGCCCAGCCGGCCTGACAGGGATGAGTGGGGAGAAGGGAGAACCCGGGATGCAAGGACTGCAAGGTAGCATAGCGGAATTTTTGAATGTACTCTTTGGTGTTGAGGTAATTATGCAGAAAATAATTTGCTAGTGTGAATGAAGCAAAGATATGAACACTATAATTACATAGAAGTCTTGCAGGCCTAACATAATTATGGTTCTGCCCTGAAACCAGTTGGCTACATCTCTTTACAGTGTAGCTACCTTGATTTTTGCATCCAGGCCCACAGGGACCACCTGGGTTTGGCAGTAAGGGCCAGAAGGGAGAGAGCGGGCAACTTGGAGCAAGTGGCCCACCTGGTCCATCTGGCCTGAGAGGTCCCCCTGGTCCCACTGCTGGTGGTGTGGTGTACACTAGGTGGGGGAGGACCACATGCCCCAGCACTGCCGGAACACAGCTACTGTATGCTGGAAGAGCTGCAGGAAGTGCTCACACTGAAAAAGGAGGAGGGGCAAACTACCTGTGCCTACCAGAACAGCCACAGTACTCCACCTACACTGCTGGAACACAGGCTGGACGTGCATTCCTGTATGGAGCAGAGTATCAGACATATCTGTATGACAATAGTGGTCCATTACGCCCTGTCCATGACCACAACGTACCGTGTGCAGTTTGTTATGCTTCAACACGAGGGACAATGGTGATGATTCCTGCACGACTCAGCTGCCCATCATCCTGGACTCAAGAGTACTATGGATATCTCATGGCAGAGTACTATGGTCACTATCGTAGAATGTTTGAATGTGTGGACCGCAATCCACAGTCAGTACCAGGAAGTGCAGCAAATACAGACGGTGCTCTGTTTCACCATGTTGAAGCAAGGTGCAATGGAATTTCCTGTCCACCATATGACGCACAGAAGGAAGTCACATGTGTAGTGTGCACGAAGTAACACTTGGACTGTTAGCTAGCTATTTCATCACTGGGAAAAGTGCCGTAGTGCTATGACTCTGTGGAGTTATTGCACAGGGATGATTACATGTCAGTTATAACACTGTAGTGTAAGTGAGACACATCAATAATTTGTAATGCATTGAAGTTATGATTATAAACGATGTTGTTGAACTGCCACCTGAATTATAATGCATTTAGAATTGTCATGGCGAATACATAATTGTGGGGCTCTTTGTCCACCATATGAAGTCATGTGAATCATGTTAGTGAAGTGTAGCCCTCTGCACGTAGAGAGATAGAGCTCTCTTTCCTCACTATCATATTGACCAGTTGCCCAAGAAGTGTTGAGTGCCTCAAATTGAGGAAGTACTGTGGTAACTGGTTACCATTTTCTGGAACAGCCACTGAAGATAAATTGTATCTACATTGAATACCCAATTCAGTTCATATCTAGTATATCTTTTGCCACCAATACAAGTTGCTGGATGCCTTACCTTGAGAACAAGGAATGTTTATTATGTTAACTTCTTGCTGATCATAAAGGCCTTACTTTCACCTCTGAAGTGCTCTAGTCTATGATGTCCTGCAGAGCTGGAAACTACAGTGAATTGATCTTTTTGAAGTTGCACCAGTGATATCACATATTCTGAGTCTCCTTGAAGGACACTGCAAGTATGTGTTTGGCACTGTTTGCCCAATTGTCAACTGTTGTTGTTCTGATGCTGACTACTAAACATCTTGTTATAGCTGCTGGTGAGTCATTCATGCATGAGACTAGCTAGTCTTTGCTGTCTCATAGTACAATCAGCTGCTGTACATGTACCTTGAGCTCGCGATCTTATAATGGGATTGTCTCTGCTAAACAAGTGATGTTGTGCCAAAACTTGAGAGGAATGCTCAACCTGCACAGCAGTCACAGCTGAATGCTAGCAATGAAGCAGTTGGAGGGCCTTCCTGCCTCCCATACATCCAGGGACCACGAGGTCTGCCCGGCAGGGATGGGAGGGACGTGTACCAAGCTCAGCTGGCCCGACAAGAATGAGGGGAGAGAAAGGAGAACCCGGGGTGCCAGGATCTGCAGGACTGTGAGGTATAGACTATCTCCAACATAGCAGACTACTTCTAAATTTTGTATGCACTAGTTAGGATTGAAATACTTATGCTACGGAAAGACTATGACCCCTGAGACCAGAATGTGATTGGCTAGTGCTCTTTTCAGTCATGGATGTAGTATAATGTTAATATCCTGCTAGTGTGCAAACATGGATTTGCTGCACATGTACTAGATGCAAGCTACGGTCGACCAATGTTTATTGATTTTTGCATCCAGGCCCACAGGGACCACCTGGGTTTGGCAGTAAGGGCCAGAAGGGAGAGAGCGGGCAACTCGGAGCAAGTGGCCCACCTGGTCCATCTGGCCTGAGAGGTCCCCCTGGTCCCACTGCTGGTGGTGTGGTGTACACTAGGTGGGGGAGGACCACATGTCCCAGCACTGCCGGAACACAGCTACTGTATGCTGGACGAGCTGCTGGAAGCTGTCATGATGAAAGAGGAGGAGGGGCAAACCGTATCTGTCTACCAGAACAACCACAATATTCCACATACACTGCTGGAACACAATTTGGACGTGCATTGCTGTATGGTGTGGAGTATAAGACAGCTGGGACTAATGACAATGGACCATTGAGTTCTGTTGATTACCACAATGCTCCGTGTGCAGTGTATTACACTTTTAGCCGATCCATAGTGGTGATGATTCCTGCACATCTCAGCTGCCCATCATCCTGGACTCGAGAGTACTATGGATACCTCATGGCATAGTTTCGAGGGTAGCTATAATCATCGTGCAATGTTTGAGTGTGTGGATCGATATCCACAGTCAGTACCAGGCAGTGCACAACGTACACATTCTGGTCTCTTCTATCATGTTGAAGCGAAGTGCAATGCTGGAATTCCCTGTCCGCCATACAATGCAGAGAAGGAAATCACATGCGTTGTGTGCACCAAGTAGCTGGCTGAAAGCAACTATCTACCTAGCCATTTCTTTTAGGTCAATCACTAGCAGTTAAAATAGAATAATGCAAGTTGGACATCTTCTGGATTTGCTATAGCCATAGCTACCATTTGTGTTCACGAACATGTAGCAATCCTTGATATATACCATAAAGTAGGTCTTGTCCTTCCATTTAACACCCTTCAGCATGCAGGAAAAATGAACTAGAGCTCTCAAAATTCTGAGCAGAAACCTCTTCAGTTTAGCTATATATACAGCTATAGGCCAGAAATGGGCCATTACTCAAACCAACTCATTTCCAAGCTGGGAAGAATGTGAAGGTATGAGGTGGAAGTGAGTCCTAGTGACGTCCTAGTGGTATGGTAATGAGTAGTGGAATGTGACAAGAGTGATAGTGTAATGGGGAGCACATGCACTGTGGAGGGTCTGCAATATAGTGGAAGTGAGTGAATCGACATCTGTGGACAGCAATACATCAGCAGTACTCAATCATGAATTCTGCATTGACAACTAGCTACCTCTCACTACAGCACTTTAATCATGATCATCATTTTGGTTTCATTACATCATAGAGAGCATGAGTGCATCATTATCATGGTCATGTGTCAAAGCATTTTCAAAACATGTTTACTGCAATACTACCAGTAGTCTACTACTGGTATTACTGCAATAACTATACTACTGGTAGTATTGCAGTAAACATGTTTTTACAATGCATGGACATGCACTATATAGCTATGATGTAATGAAACCGAATTGATGCTGATGATTACAGGCAGTAGTGAGTTGAGGGGTAGTGACCTTGTCAATACAGACTTCATGATTGAACAGTGTTGTTGTAATTACTGCATGGTCCAATCTTCCTCCATGTGTTAATATTATTGCTGTTGTAGCTTTAACCGTCATCTGTTCTGAAAAGGACTAGCTACATGATCATGCAAAACCTTCTTCTGCAAATATTGTGACTAGGGATGCATGATATTTGTATACGGGGATTATCATTGATTTAGCTATCACGATAAACATTGAAACATAGAGCTACTGCAACAGATAATATAGAACCATAGCTATGTTGAATGTATGCCTTCTCTGCATTGTGTATCTAGCTAGTTATATATACCTACTGATGTCAGTTGACCCTGTATCAGTTGATACGTACTCACAAGCATTGTTGAATGTGTGCTGCTACTCACAACTTCACAAGCTATGTAAATGCATGTTGCTACTCACAAGCTATATACATTTGAGATTGCTGTATCCGAGTCACTCAATTAATCTTCATCTCAAGACAATTCAGTTCAGCAGTTGCAACACTTATATATAGTCTAGTGATCTTGTTGCTTGGGTTCATTTGTGAGTGTGCACAAGATCAAGATATACTGTTATTATTCACGGCATTTATATAACCTGTGCTATCAGTATTGGGCAGCAAGTCCAAAGAAAGCAGTTCAAAGATAAAAGTAGGTTTCATGATGTCAAACTACTTATGTCATCTTGCGGCTTTGATGGAAGGAAATTGGATTTCATAGGGTTGTATAAAAGCACTTGTCTGGATGTGCCTGCACCAATTTTCTGATTAGAACATAGAGAATTTGTGAGCCATCTCAGAGGAAACTGCAATCAGCATGGCTTCCACTAGAACATCAGCTGCAGTTGTCCTGACGATGGCTACTGTGTATCTTGTTACAGCTGCCGGTAAGCTGCATATGTTTGGAATCGGTAGCTGATGCTGCTACAGATTGGTTAAATTAAGTGCATTGGACGCTAACTGGTTGTGGTTCTTTTTAGTATGTGCATCCCGAAATTATATTACTTTTCATGAAATAATCAACTGATACCAGGCATGAGTTGCTGTAGCATTTAATGAAATGTGTTTCCGGAGTTGCAATGGAATTTGACTTCGATTATTCTCAACAAAAAAAACAGTAGTGTGCATGAGTTCACATTCTGCATGAGTTTACATTATTCATGCTGTGAATAGCTGTTACACTACCCAGCTGGCAGGCATGGGGTGATATCAACCATTCTTTGAGCTGTTGTCATGGCGATCTCACACACACACTCATGTGGCTGGTACATACTGAGACAGGTGGTGTTCCCTCAAGACTTGAGAGAAATGCTCAACCAACACAGCAATCACAGCTGAATGTTAGCAACGACGCAGTCGGAGGACCTTCCTGCCTCCCATACATCCAGGGACCACGAGGTCTGCCCGGCAGGGACGGGAGGGATGGTGTACCAGGCTCAACCGGCCCGACAGGGATGATGGGAGAGAAGGGAGAACCCGGGGTGCAAGGACTGCAAGGTAGCATATAGCAGATTAATTCTAGCGCTATGTACTCACTTAGGATTGAGATAATTATTGCTAGTGTCAATGAAGCAAAGGTATGAATACCATAATTGCATACAAGTCTTGCAGGCCTAACATGATTATGACATATTATTGTTCTGTCCTGAAACCAGTTGACTAGCATCTCTTTACAGTATATATACCAATATTTGCATCCAGGCCAACAGGGGTTTGGCAGTAAGGGCCAGAAGGGAGAGAGGGGGCAACTTGGAGCAAATGGGTCACCTGGTCCATCTGGCCTGAGAGGTCCCCCTGGTCCCACTGCTGGTGGTGTGGTGTACACTAGGTGGGGGAGGACCACATGTCCCAGCACTGCCAGAACACAGCTACTGTATGCTGGAAGAGCTGCAGGAAGTGGTTTCTGGGATAGAGGAGGAGGGGCAAACTACCTGTGCCTACCAGAACAGCCACAGTACTCCACCTACACTGCTGGAACACAGAATGGACGTGCGTACTTGTATGGAGCAGAGTATCAGACAGCTAATGGTGAAGTTGGACCACTGAGATCATTCCATGACCACAATGTCCCGTGTGCAGTTTGTTATGCTTCAACACGAGAAACTGTTGTAATGATTCCTGCACGACTCAGCTGCCCATCATCCTGGACTCGAGAATACTATGGATACCTCATGGCAAACTACATTAACCATCGTCGTACCATGTTTGAATGTGTGGACCGCAATCCTCAGTCAATACCAGGCAGTATTGCAGACACAAATGGAGCCTTATTCTTCCATGTCGAAGCAAAGTGCAATGGAATCCCGTGTCCACCATACGACACACAGAAGGAAGTCACGTGTGTAGTGTGCACAAAGTAACACTTAAACAGCTAGTGATTTCATTTCTGGAGCGCATGCTAGTAGCTAATTAAGCTGCTGAGTAACAGGCTTTACTGTTACCTTGTATCTAGTCATGGCTGTGCGATTGCCATTTAGTACATTCTTGTAACACAGCTAAGACACACATGAATGATTATTTTTGATGATTTTTTTTGTACCTACCCTTAATACATTGAGTTACAACTGACATGGGCATGACCTCTTGTACGGAGCAGCATTGGAACTGATTTTGATATTTGAGACAAACTCTATAGACAACAGGCTCATCACCTAAAATACAATAGCTATCTCATGATCAATTTGATGAAATGTGTTAGCTTATAAAGAGTGTATCATATTTATTCTATCACAGTGTGTAGCTAGCTACATATATAGTTAGCACCCAGTCGTGGCTATAACTTGCAGAGGTTGCCCCCCAAAATAAGGAGATCAGATCCACGAACAATAGAGACATCAGCATCGCCTAGCTGAATACTTGTGGCTACAATAGCTTCTACTAGCTATTTACTTCTCTCTCAGATATCTCTGGGTGCATACATGGTGTTTCTAATCCAATTTTGCCACAAAGTGGGTAGCTACAATATGAATTATATAATCCAAACTGGCCTATATAGCTACTATTATACTGGATGGCATATACGATTCACATGTTCTGCAGGCACAGGAATGAGAGAAGGAATCTTTATCACCTTCTTTGAGAGGACGATATTACTAACTTTGACATTTACCTGGCATTGCTGAGGCATGATACAGTATACTGATACAGTATACTGATCCAGAAGTTGCATGAGTTGCTTAAATAGCATAATTGAACAGATCGAGGCATGCATTCCAGTGTTGATCAGACAAATACAATGGGACCACTGAAGTCCTTCTATGAGCACAGCATCCCATGCGAAGTTTGTTATTCCTCAACATGAGAAACATAATGATTCCTGCATGATTCAGCTGCCCATCATCGGCTTAACATGAGAGTAGCTCAGTGGCGGATCTAAGGTAGGGCCTAGGCCCTACCAACTGGTGCAAGTGCCCTACCAACTGGAGCTCTACAAATCAGTAGCTACTATGGATATCTCCTGGCAAGCTTTCATTGTGCAATGTTTGAATGTGGGGACCGAATAGCTACCCGGCAACCAGTCTAGCAAACACAAATGGAGCCTTATGTATTCCACCTTGTTACAGAGAGAGAACTATTAGTAAACACATTTAAAATCCATGCAATCATGGACTTTCCATCTGTGATGTATGAGATGAGGAAAAGCTTCAGAGTTCAAGGTGCAACAATCAGGCTGATGCAGCTGAACTATGCACTCTGTACTCAGTTTCCTTCTTGTTTTGTTTCATTACATCACAAACTGCATCAGCCAGGATTGCATTTTCAAAACATATTTCTACAAATTTTGCAGAAGAATAGCTACAATATCAATGTTCCTACAGTGAACTCTTTTTCAGCTGTAGCTTATAGATTATAGAACTGTCAAGTTCTTTGTGGGTTAATTCAATGATGGCTGAAAGTCAAGACAATGTCCTTCATGCAATGAAACTATTTTAGTCCAAGATTGGTAATGAATGAAAGGCTCACATAGAACCTTCGGTCAACACTGATGATGTAGCTATGACCTATGTATTTACCAATGATGTGGCCCATCTGATGTTTGTTTTAGGTTAATCTGCAGGGCTAAACCACTTTAGCAGTTGTACAGTAAAAAGTATCACTTAGTCTAGTGATCTTAGTCCTTAAGGTTCATTTGAGAGTGTGCACAACTTGGGATCAAGATACTGTTATCAATCATGGCATTTACATAACCTGTACCATCAGAGTGACTTGTTGGTATTGGAGAACAATTCCAAAGAAATCATTTCAAGTTTCAAAGATTTATGACGTCAAACTACTGAATATTGCTAAGTCTGCTTGCAGCTTTTGGAGGAAATCTGATTTTATGAAAGAACTTGTCTGAATGAGCCTGTACCGATTTTCTGATTAGAACATAGCGGGAAACTGCAATCAGTATGGCTTCCACTCAAACATCAACTGCAGTCATAGTCATCCTGATGGTGGCTACTGTGCATCTTGTTGTGGTTGTTGGTAAGCTACATCAACATTCATGCATGAGAGTTTGCGTCTCATAATTATAGCCAACAAAGCTTTGAATAGCTGATGCTGTTTGATTCTAGCGCCTATAGATTGGCTTCATAATTATGTAGCTAAAGTGCATGGTCTTCTACCTGGTTCTTTGTTTGTCGGTTAGTCTGTGCATCACACACTCACAGATATGATTTACATCATGCATGTGTTGCTATAGCCAGTGTAAGTTTCCGGAGTTGTAATTAATGGAATTTGACTTGAAGCTGCATATGTCTCCCAATAAATGATAGTGTGCAATGCCATGTGTTTACATTGTGCATGCTGTGAATAGCTACTGTGAGTAAAATGTATGCTACGTACCACTGGTATATATGGGAGCTATCTATTTTTGATCTGATGTCATGGCAATCTCATGCATACACTCGTGTCTGGTAACAGGTGGTGTTCTGCCAAGTGCTCAACCTACACAGCAGTCGCAGCTGAATGTTAGCAATGACGCAGTCGGAGGACCTTCCTGCCTCCCATACATCCAGGGACCACGAGGTCTGCCTGGCAGGGATGGGAGGGACGGTGTACCTGGCTCAGCTGGCCCGACAGGAATGAGGGGAGAGAAGGGTGAACCCGTGGTGTAAGGATCTGCAGGACTGCAAGGTAGACTATCTCCAACATAGTGGATTACTTCAAAATTTTGGTATGCACTAGTTGGTAGCAATAGGACATAGCTAATTATGCTATGGATAGACTATGATTCCTGAGACTAGAGCGTGATTGGCTAGTAGCTCTTTTCAGTCATAGGATGTGGTATAATTCTGCAGTGTGCAAACATGGATTTGCTGTATAGCTACTAGATGCATGCAATAGTCGACCAATGTTTATTGGTTTTTGCATCCAGGCCGACAGGGACCACCTAGGTTTGGCAGCAATTAAGGGCCAAAAGGGAGAGAGAGGGCAACTTGGAGCAAATGGCCCACCCGGCCAGCTGGCCTGAGAGGTCCCCTTGGTCCCACTGCTGGTGGTGTGGTGTACACTAGGTGGTGGGGGGGTGGGGGGGGGGGGGGGGGGGGGGGGGGGGGGGGGGGGGGGGGGACCACATGTCCCAGCACTGCCGGAACACAGCTACTAATCTACCAGCCACAGTGTGCTACACTTTTACGCGCTCCATAGTGGTGATGATTCCTGCACGACTCAGCTGCCCATCATCCTTGACTCGAGAGTACTATGGATACCTCATGGCAGAGTGGCATGGTCATCATCGTACAATGTTCGAGTGTGTGGATCGCTATCCTCAGTCAGTACCAGGCAGTGCACGAGGTACACATTTTGCTCTCTTCTATCATGTTGAAGCAAAGTGCAATGTTGGAATTCCCTGTCCACCATACAGTGCAGAGAAGGAAATCACATGCGTTGTGTGCACCAAGTAACATACTGAAAGCAACTATCTACCTATCTGTATCACTGTAAAAAAGACCAGGGTTGTTATAACTGAGCTGGGTTACCTCAGTTGCAATTAGAAAGCAGATCAAAGCAAGTATATATGTACCTGTTTTTAGGAGAAATTTTGTTAACAAGCATGTCGACAAACAAGTGGACCCTTTTATGACCAGCATTCAAGCGGCCTCTCATGCATTAATGTTTGAAGCTTTTGAGGGACACTTCGGTAACAAACAGACTCATTGTAAGGCTAATGTAAGCTTCTTTGGTAACAAGCAGATACACATTTAATGAACACTTTGGTAACAAGCAGGCACACTGTATGCAGATTGTAAGGGACACTGGTAACAAGCAGGCACATTGCATGCAGATTGTAGGCTTTTAACCCTTTAACTACAGAATTCTTCCCATCAAGACAACACATTTTCATGCATTCAGCGCACACCACATTCGTAGGTGCTCCCCTCCCACAGCATTCGCTCCTCAGCGGCCAGACTCGTACACATGGAGAGCCCCCTCTGGCAATACCATTAATGATATTCATGACCCCCAACAAGCCCAGCAATCGGAGGTCAAAGGTGGATGTCAGCCGGATTCTCACCCAGGATCTCCCTAAACTTTGGCCAGTTGGCACATCATACACCATCAATGTGCATATTTTCTTGAGGACCAGTCTGAGGCCCTCGGTGGGGTCTATGAATCCCAAAAAGCTCGAGGGAGCATTGCCTCATTCGCCCCTGACATATGAAGGGGGGCTGGCCGCCCCCCTTTCCATACCCCCCACTTGTACGTTTAGTGGGGGGGGGGGGGGGGGGGGGGGGGGGGGGGGTGCTGAAATTTTGGGGGTTTACCCACAAAGTTGTCCCTAGGCCCTCTGAAACCTTTTTGGTCACTTTGTGGACTGATGAGAAGCCCTATAAGTGCATAGGGTCTAAATGACGACTATTGATGTCATTGGGGCTTAAGGGTTAAGAGACACTTTGGTAACAAGCAGGTACATTTGTATGCAGATTGTAAGCCTTAAGAGACACTTTGGAACAAGCAGGCACATTGTATGCAGATTGTAAGCTTTTAAGAGACACTTTGGTAACAAGCCATGGCCGCTGCCAGGTATTTTGGAGTGGTACTGCCACTGCCAAAGGTAGTGCATAGAGGTGCGTAGTGGTGATCAATCTGCCGCGCGAAGCGCGGAAAAATTTTCACCTTCATTTTTCAGTTAGCAGGATGAGCTCTCCATAGCACCTTTGTGCTTTGCACTGCACTGCCACTATTTTCCGTGACTGTCTCACTCGCGACGTAGAAAAGTTGGCTGGAAGGGTAGCTACATCACGAGCATCTCGTTGCACGTTGTTTGAAGGTTCGGCGCGTTAGTCCTGTCTCCATTCTGTGAGTGTTGGTCTCGTCCCTTGACGATGAAAATCAACAAGATTAGACTCGCTCGTCCAGGCTGGCCTTATGGTCGCGGCTTTGGCCGGCGGAAGCCTCAACGAGGAAACTTTGGATGTAGCTAGTTATAACTACGCGCTTGTAAGTCAAAATCCCAACAATGCCATTTTTCCTCCTCAAAAACAGGTACGGCCATGGCCGTACCGGCGTACCGGTGGCGCCGGCCCTGCAAGCAGGCACATTGTATGCAGATTGTAAGCTTTTAGCCCTTTCCCACCCAATGACGTCATATGGACTTTCAGCTTCATGATGTCACATCCGGCAATGTCTTTGGGAGAGCCTCGAATTCCAGTGTTCAAGGCTGATTTTTCTGCTAGAGCGAGTTAACGTCGCCCGAGCATCTTGATCGCGTACACGTTAATGAGTGGGTATGGTCAGAATCACGAATGTGGAAAGCATGGCTGTGTGCAGTTCTGTGTGAAGTTTTGTGCGTGAAAACCGATGGGAACCTTATCTAGGGTACGTTTAAGTAGATTAGCTACAAGCTAAAAACTTATCTGTGGGTGGTAAAGGGTTAAGAGACACTTTGGTAACAAGCAGGCACATTGTATTCACCTTGTAAGCTTTTAAGAGACACTTTGGTAACAAGCAGGTACACTGTATGCAGATTGTAAGCTTTTAAGAGACACTTTGGTAACAAGCAGGCACATTGTATGCGGATTAAGGGAACAAGCCGGTGCATTGTATGAATCCCAAGGACATTGTATGTAGATTGCAAGCTTTTAAGAGACACTTTGGTAACAAGCAGGCATATTGTACTCAGATTGTAGGCTTTTAAGAGACACTTTGGAACAAGCAGGCACATTGTATGCAGATTTTAAGCTTTAAAGGGAACAAGCAGGTACATTGTATGCAGATCGTAAGCTTTTAAGAGACACTTTGGTAACAAGCAGGTACATTGTATGCAGATTAAGGGAACAAGCCGGTGCATTGTATGAATCCCAAGGAGTACCATGACCTTGATCCAGATCACTCTTGAGCTGCATGAGATAGCATTTTAGAATGCATGCTTTCCAATTGTAACTGGAACTGGGTTAACCAAGCTCAGTTAAAACAATCCTGAATGATAGCCATTTCTTTTAGTAGGTCAATCACTAGCAGTTATGTGCATAAAATGTTTACCTCTAAGCTCTATTGCCATACCATTTGTGTTCACGACATGTAGCTATGTAGCTATCCTTGATATTAGAAAGTAGGTCTTGCCTTCAGCAGGAAAAAATGAAAATGAACCATATTTCTGAGTAAAAACCTCATAGCTAGCTATAGGTAAGAACTGGACCATAACTCAAGTATGTGAAGGTAAGAGGCGGAAGTGAGTGAGTCCTAGTGTCGTCTATGGTGTGGTAATGGGTAGTGGAATGTGACAAGAGTGATAGTGTAATATTAATGGGGAGCACATATGCAATGTGGAGGGTCTGCCATATAGTGTAAGACAGTGAATCGACATCTGGGCCTGCCAGCTCTGTGGATTCTTTTATGGCCAGCATTGGACAAGTTTCTTGGCAACTACGTCCCAAGTTACATTAGCTACAGCTTATGAACCCAGTTGAAGTTTGAAGAAATGTATCATTTATGGGGACTATTGTTTTTCTGTTGACAGAAATATAGTTTAAGTAATAAACCAATCCTAGCTAGCTAAAGCACTGTTTGAGGTTAGCAATGCATGATTTTCTTCAAGAAGGTTTGGCTCCAGGTTTTTAGTTCACCATCTAAAATCTTAGTTGCACCTAGCTGTAGGGTTAGTTGCTCATTCAGCTGCAGAGGCAGGGCCTTTCTGATAGCAGAGCCTCTCTAAACATGGTGGGGGTATGAGTCTTCCTCGAGAGCAGAAAAGCTACAGCATCACTTCCTGAATGCTGGGGAACATCAACGGCTTTGACTGAACCTACATCTGTACATTTACCGGTATGCAGAGCAATTGTGTCCTAATAAACTCATAACAAGATGATGTTCCTTCATGACTCCATACCTCACTATTTTACAGCTGCTCCATGCAAACACATTGACGATTACTACAATTGACGTGCACGACCTCTTTTAGCTACATAGCAACATTGGAACTGATTTTGATGTTTGATAGCTACAGGCACACCATACAAGTCTATCAATTTGATGAAGCCTGTTAGCTTAACAAAGAGCAGATCAAATTGATGTCAATCAAAAACATGTTTACTACAAATCTAGCTACAATAAATTTACTTAATCGGCCCTGCTTCATCCCAATGCTCTCTTTGCTTTCTTGACTGGAGGGTGGTTGGTCTACTTCCCTCCTGTGAAGAAAGTGGAGAGAGCTTGCAGATGAAGCAGCGAGTCTGCCTGGGAATGAGGTTGCACTTCCTGCATTTATGTTCCATCACGTCCTCTCTAGCTACATGAGGAAAAATGTGCCCTTTATGATAAATTAAACGTTAATGAAAAAGGTTCACCATGCACAAAAGAGAGAGAAAGAGCCAGATGCAATGTGTAGCTATGTCTTGTGATTCACCTGCTATATACATGTAAGTACACTGAGAATCTTTGTATAGCTATGTGTGTGTGTGTCGCACCAATTCAGCTCATAGCTTGTACAGGATGCCTGACCTTGAGAACAAGGAATGCAATCCTGGCTATAATCATATATAAAGGCCTGTGGTTCCCTTCTGTAGGTGCTCTAGTCTCATGATGTACTGCAGTGAGTCACACAGCAATTAAGTTATAGTTTATACCATCCATACCCTCCCAGTTAGCTCCTTGAGGTGGCACTCATAAGGTCTGTGGTAACCTAGCTACAGACTGTTGCACCAGGTTGGCACTCATAAGGTCTGTGGTATCCTAGCTACAGGATGTTGCACCGGGTTGGCACTCATAAGGTCTGTGGTAACCTAGCTACAGGCTGTTGCACCGGGTTGGCACTCATAAGGTCTGTGGTAACCTAGCTACAGACTGTTGCACCGGCTTGGCACTCATAAGGTCTGTGGTAACCTAGCTACAGGCTGTTGCACCGGGTTGGCACTCATAAGGTCTGTGGTAACCTAGCTACAGGCTGTTGCACCGGGTTGGCACTCATAAGGTCTGTGGTAACCTAGCTACAGGGTGTTACAATGAAAACAGGACAAAGTGTATGGGGTGCCATTTGTGTCAAAATTATGTTTATTATTACAGTGTATTTAGATATCAGCTTTTTATTTATATATATGCAGTGTATTTGTAAAGCCAGCCTCGCTATTTATGAACCTGTAACCAAATCATCATCGTACTTATAAATAAATCTGCAACGCATTTATAAACCCGCAACGGATATATAAATCCACAATGGATTTAGTAAATCCACAACGTATTTATAAATCTGCAACGGATATATAAATATACAACGTTTTTATAAATCCGCAATGTTTTGATAAACAAAGTGGTTATTGGTCCGGCAGGAAGTAGAGCGATGGGTTAGGGTATATTAGGGCCAGGGCCGGTTCTAGATGCGTGCGCGTTTCCGGTACATATACCTAAAGTATGTACTTCCTGCCGGACCAATATCCACATCATATATCGAAAATTTGCAGCAAACTCGTCTATATAATTATGTGGGGCTCGCTCACGCTCGCCCCAACTAGCTGCTGGTAAATCCATTACGGATATATACATTTTGGCTGCGGATTTATGAATACGTCCTAAATCCGTTGCGGATTTATAAATACATTGTGTATTTCCAAAATCCGTTGCAGATTTATGTTGTGGGTTTACTAAATCCGTTGCGGGTTTATATATCCGCTGTGGATTTATATATCCGTTGCGGGTTTATAAATACGTTGCGGATTTATAAGTACGATGATGATTTGGTTACGGGTTCATAAATAGCGAGGCTGGCTTTACAATTACACTGCATATATATATAAATAAAAGGCTGATATCTAAATACACTGTAAAATTATAAATAACGCAAGAAACATAATTTTGACACAAATGGCACCCCATAAAAGTGTAGCACTATGTTTCATGATGTCAAACTGCTGTAGCTATGTTCCTACATCAGCTTGTGGCTTGATAGACGGAAATTACAACGATATAAAATAAGGCTCTTTTGGATGCTGCACCATATATATATTTCTGAGTCTCTTCAGAGAATACTGGCTACAAGTATGTATTTTGCCCAAATGACAACTGTAGGCATTCTGATGCTGACTACTGTGCATCTTGTTACGGCTGCTGGTGAGTTAGCTACGTCAGCAGTCATGCGTGACTAGCGCTTGCTGTCTCATAGCCAGCAAAACTTCAGCTGATGTTGTTTCTTTGCTTGTTCTTTTGGGTTATGACTGTATTATCTGAAATAATATTTTGATATGCACTAGTTAGGATTGAATTACTTATGCTACGGAAAGGCTATGACCCCTGAGATTGGCTAGTGCTCTTTTCAGGCTCAGCCGGCCCGACAGGGATGTGGAGAGAGAAGGGTGGACCCGGGATGCAAGGATCTGCAGGATTGCAAGGTAGACTGTCTCCAAGATAGTGGATTACTTCTAAATTTTGATATGCACTAGTTAGGATTGAATTACTTATGCCACGGAAAGGCTATGGCCCCTGAGATTGGCTAGTGCTCTTTTCAGGCTCAGTTGGCCAGACGGGGAAGTGGAGAGAGAAGGGTGGACCCAGGATGCAAGGATCTGCAGGATTGCAAGGTAGACTGTCTCCAAGATAGTGGATTACTTCTAAATTTTGATATGCACTAGTTAGGATTGAGATACTTATGCTACGGAAAGGCTATGACCCCTGAGATTGGCTAGTGCTCTTTTCAGGCTCAGCCGGCCTGACAGGGATGTGGAGAGAGAAGGGTGGACCCGGGATGCAAGGATCTGCAGGACTGCAAGGTAGACTGTCTCCAACATAGTGGATTACTTCTAAATTTTGATATGCACTAGTTAGGATTGAGATACTTATGCTACGGAAAGGCTATGACCCCTGAGATTGGCTAGTGCTCTTTTCAGGCTCAGCCGGCCCGACAGGGATGTGGAGAGAGAAGGGTGGACCCGGGATGCAAGGATCTGCAGGATTGCAAGGTAGACTGTCTCCAAGATTGTGGATTACTTCTAAATTTTGATATGCACTAGTTAGGATTGAATTACTTATGCCACGGAAAGGCTATGGCCCCTGAGATTGGCTAGTGCTCTTTTCAGGCTCAGTCGGCCAGACGGGGAAGTGGAGAGAGAAGGGTGGACCCGGGATGCAAGGATCTGCAGGACTGCAAGGTAGACTGTCTCCAACATAGTGGATTACTTCTAAATTTTGATATGCACTAGTTAGGATTGAGATACTTATGCTACGGAAAGGCTATGACCCCTGAGATTGGCTAGTGCTCTTTTCAGGCTCAGCCGGCCTGACAGGGATGTGGAGAGAGAAGGGTGGACCCGGGATGCAAGGATCTGCAGGATTGCAAGGTAGACTGTCTCCAAGATAGTGGATTACTTCTAAATTTTGATATGCACTAGTTAGGATTGAATTACTTATGCCACGGAAAGGCTATGGCCCCTGAGATTGGCTAGTGCTCTTTTCAGGCTCAGTCGGCCAGACGGGGAAGTGGAGAGAGAAGGGTGGACCCGGGATGCAAGGATCTGCAGGACTGCAAGGTAGACTGTCTCCAACATAGTGGATTACTTCTAAATTTTGATATGCACTAGTTAGGATTGAATTACTTATGCCACGGAAAAGCTATGGCCCCTGAGATGCTCTTTTCAGGCTCAGCCGGCCCGACAGGGATGTGGAGAGAGAAGGGTGGACCCGGGATGCAAGGATCTGCAGGATTGCAAGGTAGACTGTCTCCAAGATAGTGGATTACTTCTAAATTTTGATATGCACTAGTTAGGATTGAATTACTTATGCCACGGAAAGGCTATGGCCCCTGAGATTGGCTAGTGCTCTTTTCAGGCTCAGTCGGCCAGACGGGGAAGTGGAGAGAGAAGGGTGGACCTGGGATGCAAGGATCTGCAGGACTGCAAGGTAGACTGTCTCCAACATAGTGGATTACTTCTAAATTTTGATATGCACTAGTTAGGATTGAATTACTTATGCCACGGAAAAGCTATGGCCCCTGAGATGCTCTTTTCAGGCTCAGCCGGCCCGACAGGGATGTGGAGAGAGAAGGGTGGACCCGGGATGCAAGGATCTGCAGGATTGCAAGGTAGACTGTCTCCAAGATAGTGGATTACTTCTAAATTTTGATATGCACTAGTTAGGATTGAATTACTTATGCCACGGAAAGGCTATGGCCCCTGAGATTGGCTGGTGCTCTTTTCAGGCTCAGTCGGCCAGACGGGGAAGTGGAGAGAGAAGGGTGGACCCGGGATGCAAGGATCTACAGGACTGCAAGGTAGACTGTCTCCAACATAGTGGATTACTTCTAAATTTTGATATGCACTAGTTAGGATTGAATTACTTATGCCACGGAAAAGCTATGGCCCCTGAGATGCTCTTTTCAGGCTCAGCCGGCCCGACAGGGATGTGGAGAGAGAAGGGTGGACCCGGGATGCAAGGATCTGCAGGATTGCAAGGTAGACTATCTCCAACATAGTGGATTACTTCTAAATTTTGATATGCACTAGTTAGGATTGAGATACTTATGCTACGGAAAGGCTATGACCCCTGAGATTGGCTAGTGCTCTTTTCCGGCTCAGCCGGCCCGACAGGGATGTGGAGAGAGAAGGGTGGACCCAGGATGCAAGGATCTGCAGGATTGCAAGGTAGACTATCTCCAACATAGTGGATTACTTCTAAATTTTGATATGCACTAGTTACGATTGAAATACTTATGCTACGGAAAGGCTATTACCCCTGAGATTGGCTTTTCAGTCATAGGATGTGATATAATTCTGTAGTGTGAAAACATGGATTTTGCTGTGTACTAGATGCATGCTACAGTGTAATATTGTTTATTGATTTTTGCATCCAGGCCCACAGGGACCAGTTGCCCAAGAAGTGCTGAGTGCCTCAAATTGAGGAACAAGACATAGCAACTGCGGTAACTGGTTACCATTTTCTGGAACAGCCACAGAAGATAAATAAATTGAACTGTACTAACATCCAGTTCAGTCCATATCTAGTATACCTTTTGCCACCAATACAAGCTAAATCCTAAAATGTATTGGTGGACCTTGAGAACAAGGAGTGTTAAATTCATAAAGGCCTTATGTTCACGTCTGAGGTGCTCTAGTCTCATGATGTCCTGCAGAGAGCCACACAGTATAGCTACTAGTAACAAATTAAGATGTATACTATCCATACCCTCCTAGTTAGTTGCACTCATAAGGTCTGTGGTAACCTATAGCTACAGGCTGTTACACAGCAGTTCCAATGAAAAAATAGTACTAAGTTTTCTTGATGTCAAACTGCTGTTTGTTGTTACATCAGCTTGTGGCTTTGATAGTCGGAAACTGCAATAATTAATGAGTTGATCTTTTGGATGTTGCACCAGTGATATGTAGACACTGCAAGTAGCTATGCATTTTGCCCAAACGTCAACTGTTGTCATTCTGATGCTGACTATACTATGCATCTTGTTTCAGGTGCTTGTGGGTCACGTCATCATTCATGCGTGACTAGTGTTTGCTGTCTCATAATCAGCAAAACTTCAGCAAAAGTAGTACTGAAAGCAATAGCTATCTTATACCTAGTCAAATTTTCTGATAGCAAGGTCAATCGCTATATTCATTGTGGAAAAAAACAGATTAGCTAGAGCATGCATGGAGCACGTTGCATACTTTGGAACACTTCTGGATGTGCTATGGTGCTATCACAGCTGTGATAGCACTTGGAACAAGTGGCCCACCTGGTCCATCTGGCCTGAGAGGTCCCCCTGGTCCCACTGCTGGTGGTGTGGTGTACACTAGGTGGGCGAGGACCACATGTCCCAGCACTGCTAACCCTAACCCTAACCCACAGTACTTGCTATCACAGTTGTGTTCACGATATAGACTGGCACCGAACATGTAGCTATATATTCCTTGATATTATAGAGTAGCTACACGTCTTGTCCTTCTATTAATTTAACGCCCTTCAGCCAGAAAAATGCACTAGAATTCACAAATTTCTGAGTAGAAAACCTCGATACATAGTATCCATAACCACATTCCAAGCCTTGTGTAAGTCAGTGATGCTAAAACTTCCTCAGATTACAATAATAATCTGACTGGAAGTGACACAACACAGTACAAACATGGCAATCTGGGATCAGAAGTCAGTGGAACAAGTGTTCAATAGCTGGATGTGGAATGTTGCATTTGTGTGCATTGTAAGCAGCCTTGATCTGTGTCTGGAGTTTAGGAGGGAGAGAGATCTTTGACATGACCTCCCCAGACCTTACAATCACAGAGAGGGAGATGCTCACGAGGGTTTTCACTCCTAAAAGATGGCAAGCAGAGAGAGAATCAGTGTAAACTTTGCAATGATAGGAACAAACAGTGCGACCGCAGTGAAACTTCACTAGAGTTATGCAACTTGGAACACCAATAGTCCTATCTGCATGGGATATAGGTACCCTTTAAGTTAACGGCCAGATAGCAACACCTTGACTATGTATACACACTGACCAAAGGAGAGAATAGTGAGGTCTGCTGCATTTTTTCGATCTCCCCACATCCCCTCGACGTGCACATTGCCCCCAAAGATGGCTACCCGGCACTCAGTGGATGTACAGTTGTACAGGGGCTGGGAGACGTGCCAGGAACGTGGCTTCATGGCAATACTCAGCTGCAAACAGGCAGAGATATGGTCAGTGAGTGCATGAACATATGCGGAGGGGGGAGTGTATATGGAGGGTGATCCCATAATTATATACTCCCAAGAAGAGTGCAATTATCTACAGGTCTCAAATACCTATTCAGGCTCACCCCATGATGCTAATTTAAAGCATCTACACATTCAATAGCCAATGCTCAAGTAACTATGGGCATTGCAGGAAACATGATATAGTGTAGGCAGGTTCTTATCAAATCTCCAGCATCTGCCAGACTGTGCTTGCACACGACCTCACCTTACTACAGCTAGGTTCAAGCCCAGTGGGCTAACCTGTATCCAACTTCGTGTCTCAACCTCAAGTATCCACGCCTCATCACAGATGATGCGGTCGAGGTTTTTCCCCCAGAGCAGGAGGACCCTCTGTCTCAGGACAGGCCCACAACCACACAGCCTCTGTCCCACCATATCTGGTTCAACCAGGGGGGTGAGTGTGGCAAACGTACGTCCTATCGGCAGCTGCTGGCTGGGACTGGAGCACTTAATGGGACCTGTGAAACACTGATCAGTGATATGGGATGACCATTTGTGTTTGGTCTGTCAAAAAATATTTCGTCCACACAATACCCGTGTACACTATAAGATAGGTTAACTAGAGTATTGAAGGATATACACAGTCATGTATATTATAGCTAGTATACCTTTACCTGCAAGTCCAAGTTGAACATATACACTTCATCCATACGTCCTTTCACACACCTACCCCCAAACAACAAGGCCGTGTGCTGGTCAATCTTTGTGAAAGCCATTCCTCCCATTGGGTCGGGTCGTAAGGCATTAGCACCTAGGGGGGCTGTCCAGGCACCTGTGTGGTGATACAGGACACTTTCATCATCACCAATGGAGTAATTGTTGGGTCTCATCACACTGCAGTGCAGTGAAGCACCTTGAGCAGACCCGTAGCCCCGGCAACGGATACAGATAACACAGACAGGCATCTGAGTTTCATAGGTGCCACACATGTACACTCAAAATGACAAGTTTGTAGGCTTTAGGTACGCTAACTACATTAACTAGCATCCAGCCCCCACGGAGCTACAGGAACCCATAATCTAGCCTCATTCCCAGGCCGAGTGGGAACTAGGCTACCCATAATCGTGCAATGCATGGGTACTCACCTGAACTTAAATCAAACTCGTAGTACTCATTGTTCCAACCAAATCCCATGTCCACCCCACCTCGCACATCTGTGTATGCCGCATTGTACCTTGCTCCAGGATCTTGCTGTTCAACTATGTCAACTCCCACTCCTCCAAACATGCATAACTTGGCTTCGTGGATGAAAACCGCAGTCAAGTACCTCGGTGATGGCTTGATGGTTGTCACCGGGTGCACTATCTCCCACCTCCAAGTGCCTACAGACATCCTGTACACCTCTGAATCAAATCTCCCTTTGTTCCAGCCTCCATAGAGGTAAAAGCAACGTAACGCAGGGTGGACCACAAGGCTAGATCCCAACCCCAGTGAAGGAACGTCAGAACCTCCGCTTGTGGGCTGAAAGCTCCACTTACTAGTCTGAAAGTCAAAGACATCAAATGGGTGATTTTTGTCGTTTGGCCGGGGCAGAGTGACTACAGTGTCGATAGCAAACTGGTCGTCTGAGTCGTGCATCTCATCCCCATCCTCCTCATCTCCCTCAAGGAGGTCGAGCAGTGATTCCTTGTCAGTAGTCTCTCCACCCCAGATGTAAAGCCGGCCATCAAATATCACTCCACAACCTCCGTTTCGCTCGTCAACTCCACGGAAGTTGGCCGCCATTGGGTAGGCCTACATCCAACAACAAGGCAATAAGGCAACGGACGGGATATTTCCGGACACCAGCACCTCACGGCCCTCGAACTCACTCCTTCAGCGATTCGTGGTCTGCATCGAAAGCGAAAGTTGGGGGCGTGTCAGGAAATCCCCTTTGACAGTTGAACTGCCCGATGACGTCGTCACCGGATGTTTGCTTACGTGTAGTTTGAGATGGCTACCAGCAATTCCCAAGACCCTGAGGGTCCTGGCCGTAAGAAGTTGCAACATCGGGAGGTGCTGTCTGAGTTTCAGCAATTCGCTCTGCAGAAGTATCTCAACCTGAAAGAGGTTATGCCATCCTTGATCGATAAAAAAGTCATGCCATCAGCAAAAGTAGGGAGGGCGTTAGCAGCGAAGAACGAAGTTGTGAAGTTCCTCAGTTTTCTAAAGAAAAGATCGGTTGAGGACTTTGTGATCTTTCTGGAGACTCTGCAGGAATCTTTTCCAGTATACGAAGACCACAAAACCCTTGTAAACGTCATGGGTAGCATGCTTAGCAACGTGGACCTACCTTCTGGATCTGATTTGATGAGAAGAATTGAAATTGTAGTAGAAGCAGCAAGGGTGCTCGAACATGATCAAACTCCAGTCCTGTCAACAGTCATCCCTCCAGCTGCCAGCGTGACCACTGGAATAGAACAGATTTCAATTCCTAGACCTCCAAAGGGCTTCATCCCTCCTGGTCGAACCCAGCACTTCAAACGAGAGGAGGGTGGTACGTTCTATTGCCCTGCACATGACATCACCATTTCCATTCCACCTGCTGCATCTCCGTCAGATGTTTCAAACTTTGCAATCAGTATGCATGCTTATGTTGAGGGACCATTCAAGATTCCCAATGATATTGAGCCGTGTATGCCTGTAGTATGGCTGGTTGTCTACCCGCCTTTCAAGTTCGACAAACAAGTCACGCTTAGAATTCCACACTGTGCTGTCATTGAAGATGAGGGTGATTTCTGCCTGCTAAGAGCAGCGGAGGTTCCTGCTTCATCTGTTTATGAGTTTAGTGAGCAGCTAGAAGCTGACTTTTCAGATGATTACTATGCGGTTGTTAATCTGGACCATTTCTGTGCGGTCACTGGAGGTTCCAAGAAGAAACGATCCTCAAAGCAAAAACAAGGAACTGGAAGTGGCCGTAGAGTACACAAGAGGAGCTCCCAGCATGCGTCAAGATCTAGCCAACGGCAGAAGATAGCTCAGGGTGCACAACTCACCTCACCGGAGCTTGTGAGACAGTGTAGCAGCACATCGTCCACTGGCAGCATTACCCCTCAATCCTCCCTCACCTCATCCTTTGGAAGCTCCTTTGATGCACCTCTTCCCTTGTCCCAGCTGTCACTGTCAGACCCTCAGTACTTCCCTTATCAAAGTCGATCTCATAGCCAAACTGAGCATCCAGAAACTGATAGTCCTTACCGCTCTGTCCCAATCCCAGCTCGGAGCAGTAGCCTGGATCCAGATCAGAGCCAGAGAGAAGGCATGACCTATGGCCAGGCTCGGACTCAATCACCTGCAGGAGGCCAGACTCCATCTCATGGTCTAAGCTCTGGTGTACGTAGACAGGAAGCGTTTGACGAGGGCAGTAGTCGTGGACTGTTGCTTGAGCATCAGGCTAGTGCTGGAGGCTATGCCTGCTGCAATAGAATGTGCATGGCAAAATGCACTATTCAAAGGTGTGCCGGAAGATGGGAAGTGGCATTTCTTGTGTCCTGCAGTCACCCCACTGGAATGCTGGTACGTTCTGTGTTTGGGGTAAAATTCATGTGTTCTGTGTCTGGGGTAAATTCATGACTGTGTTATCACCTAGTTGTGTTTGTGGGATAAAGGGGACTCTTATTAAGCGGCAGATATGGGAGGTGGGTTAAGGATAAGACACTGCAACAAGATTTTTGCAGTGCGCTAGCTTCAACAGTTTCAGGGCCTAATATTATTACTACTAGCCCAGGGGCGGCCCTTTTTACCCCTTTCCGTTGCTGAATTTACTCTTGTGTTGTCCGCATTGCTTGTATTTTCACTGATGAGGGCCACTGTATAGTGGCTGAAACGTCTGTTTCAAACTACTTGAAATATTAATATTTATTCGGTTGGTGCACGAGCTAATACACTGGGCATGGATACACCCAACCACACAGGACTTTATAGAATTATGAGCCAGTAGTGTCTGTAGTTTTCAACTTGGGCTAGTAGCAACAACCGCTTAGCTAGTTTGTTTTGTATGTTGTCTTGGTAATTGGACAGCCCCTGGGCTACTGCATATAGTAATAATATATGAAACCTGAATGCACAGCTAATTTAGAAGTACATATCCTTAGAAACTACTTGAAGAGCTTCCTTATTTCTAGGCTCTTTGCCAGATGTGTGAGAGGATAAGCAGTGGTGGTACCAGTACCACCTGTTTTTCAAAGCTCTTCAGGCCAAGGAGTGAGAATCTGGAGTTTGAGCCTTCCTTGTGGGAAGAAAGTGGCTGGAAGGTTTCCACTACCTCAAATCCTCAGGTACGTCTGTAACGTCTGGATATCTTCTAGGAGGTTGAATTAGGCACCGTATAGTCTCCTGATCATAATTATGTCCCACGCATTTTCTATTCTACATTAATACTTACTATACTTCATTTTACTCACTACTCAATGCCCCAAGTGTGTGGATACGTTAACGTGGAAGTCTGGTATGTATTTCAATAGATGCATTCATGGCTGCAGAAACATTAGTATGCCTGAGCTGAATTGGATCATATTCCTAACAAACACTCTCCGTTTAGATCAGTGTGGAGGCCGTCTGCACTATCCACTACCTTTCGGAGGACCAAGTTCATCAGATGAGCAATGTGGGACTCTATCCTCCACAACTGAGTTACCTGGTGGATGGCACCTCTGCTTCTGGCATCCAACATTGCAAGATTCTCATCAGAGGAGCAGACGTCAGTGGGCAGGACCTGTTCTTTGTGCTTGCACTGGACAGCGGTTTGAAGCTTCATTCTGGTAAACATTGTATTGCCTTTCCGTAATCACCCTGCATATGTGCAAGGGGTTTTATATAGGTCTTGTCCAGCTGCAGCTGACTAGTTGGTTCCTATTACTGAAACAGGAGATGTAGCAGTTTTAATGTTTAATTGTACTTGATAAAAGCCAAAGCAGTTCTTTTCTCCCTATTCTATAGCTATTTTCCATTAATCAGTATGTTCTGTATAGGCATCCTGATGCAATCTTGGGGTGAAGCTTGTCTGCCTAACATCATTCCAGTACCATTTCGCTGTACAGGTGCAACCACAGCAGTGTCATGTCTCATTCCAGTACCATTTCGCTGTACAGGTGCAACCACAGCAGTGTCATGTCTCATTCCAGTACCATTTCGCTGTACAGGTGCAACCACAGCAGTGTCATGTCTCATTCCAGTACCATTTCGCTGTACAGGTGCAACCACAGCAGTGTCATGTCTCATTCCAGTACCATTTCGCTGTATACAGGTGCAACCACAGCAGTGTCATGTCTCATTCCAGTACCATTTCGCTGTACAGGTGCAACCACAGCAGTGTCATGTCTCATTCCAGTACCATTTCGCTGTACAGGTGCAACCACAGCAGTGTCATGTCTCATTCCAGTACCATTTCGCTGTACAGGTGCAACCACAGCAGTGTCATGTCTCATTCCAGTACCATTTCGCTGTACAGGTGCAACCACAGCAGTGTCATGTCTCATTCCAGTACCATTTCGCTGTACAGGTGCAACCACAGCAGTGTCATGTCTCATTCCAGTACCATTTCGCTGTACAGGTGCAACCACAGCAGTGTCATGTCTCATTCCAGTACCATTTCGCTGTACAGGTGCAACCACAGCAGTGTCATGTCTCATTCCAGTACCATTTCGCTGTACAGGTGCAACCACAGCAGTGTCATGTCTCATTCTAGTACCATTTCGCTGTACAGGTGCAACCACAGCAGTGTCATGTCTCATTCCAGTACCATTTCGCTGTATACAGGTGCAACCACAGCAGTGTCATGTCTCATTCCAGTACCATTTCGCTGTACAGGTGCAACCACAGCAGTGTCATGTCTCATTCCAGTACCATTTCGCTGTACAGGTGCAACCACAGCAGTGTCATGTCTCATTCCAGTACCATTTCGCTGTACAGGTGCAACCACAGCAGTGTCATGTCTCATTCCAGTACCATTTCGCTGTACAGGTGCAACCACAGCAGTGTCATGTCTCATTCCAGTACCATTTCGCTGTACAGGTGCAACCACAGCAGTGTCATGTCTCATTCCAGTACCATTTCGCTGTACAGGTGCAACCACAGCAGTGTCATGTCTCATTCCAGTACCATTTCGCTGTACAGGTGCAACCACAGCAGTGTCATGTCTCATTCTAGTACCATTTCGCTGTACAGGTGCAACCACAGCAGTGTCATGTCTCATTCCAGTACCATTTCGCTGTATACAGGTGCAACCACAGCAGTGTCATGTCTCATTCCAGTACCATTTCGCTGTACAGGTGCAACCACAGCAGTGTCATGTCTCATTCCAGTACCATTTCGCTGTACAGGTGCAACCACAGCAGTGTCATGTCTCATTCCAGTACCATTTCGCTGTACAGGTGCAACCACAGCAGTGTCATGTCTCATTCCAGTACCATTTCGCTGTACAGCTGCAACCATGTCATGTCTTGGGGTACGCATCTAGTTCGTGTCTGCCATGAGCAGATTCGACTTTGTAGTGGGTTTTTAGTAGATCAGTTTAGTAGCTGATGTATTATACAGCTTGCAGGGTGTGTACTAGCCTCGTTCCCAGGCCGCATGGGAACGAGGCTAGGTGTGTACCACCTGTTCTCTCTGTGGTATTACATCATATTACATCATATTCTTTCCACTCACCGGTGTAGAATCCACACGTAAACTGGAGACATGGTCGCAGCTGTATTGTGAGGGAAGTGAGATACGACAGGCTCTATCCGGCAATGGGGTGTCTACGGATTTCTTTCATTTGGACCCTGAGGAGCCAGATCACATTAAGTTCCTGGCCGACGTCAGCTTCCAGCTCACTGACGACGAGCTCAGCAGACTTCCCAGCCTTCTTGACATACCGTTACCAAGAGTGGATCAGATCAACACTGCAGCTCCTAATGACTTAGTGGAACAAGCCTATCAAATGCTGCTGTTTTATGTTTCGTCACAGTGCCCAGACTGTAATGGGTTCATTTCAATCTTGAAAAGGGTAGGAATTGCTCAAGTGGAGTTGGTCTCGGAGGGGAGGAAACTGTTTGAAATTGACTCAGGTGTAGATGTTAGGGTGATAACTGATGCTATGTTTGTGCGGACTGTTGGACAAAAGATTGCTGCTACATGGAGGTATGTTGCAAGGTTTCTTGGCCTCTCTGATGCTACACTGGACAATATCCAGCACGCTGCAGACCCTCCTACTCTGTGTGAGCAGGCTTTCCAGATGATTTACTGTTGGCAGAGAGAGAAAGGGAATAAGGCTACCTACGGAGCTCTGTTGAGAGCTCTTCACAGGGTGTGGGAACACAAGCCCTCCAAGATCTTTGGTGCATTTACATACACTCTGCACCACGTGCACAATCTTGCTTGTGTATCTTGATAGTAGCATGCATATGCGTATGTGAAGTACAATGTTATCATGTCTCCCAGCCAGCTTGCACGATGAGAACCTAGTAATCCCTGTGCACGGCCTAGCAGTGTACGTGTTGACAATGTTCAGTTATCCAAGGGAATCCATTCTGTAGTACCATACCCACAATCACCTCTGTTATCATGAATATCTCCGGTACCACGTACAGTCATCAGTTTCCAAAGAAACTATTATGCGCCGAATTCTTCTCACCAAGACAACACATTTTCATGCATTCAGCCTGCTCAACCGTCCGCTGACTCGCTAAACTTGGCAGGCCTACGATCGAGAATCCCAGGCTTGTGGGGCTAGACCGCTCTGTGCGCGCAGTGTACTGTGTAGCTAGTTTTTATTTTTATTTTTATTTTTTTTCATGCCAATGCAAAGGATACATAATAGCCTTCTAGGCTAATACAGGTATGTACCCTAACTAACTAACTAACTAACTACAAGAACAAAGGTGCAATATTTAACTTAAATGTGTGAGGTGAAGGTGCAGTAAGTGCATCGGGGGGGGGGGGGGGGGGGGGGGGGGGGGGGGGGGGGGGGGGGTAGGTGATTCCATATGGAAACAGTACTTGGAACAAATGATGCTTGGAAGGCGTTAGTGTGTGCAAAAGGTTGATACAAAAATGGAAGATTATATAGTTGTGTCTACTAGGTTGCGGCATAAATACATCGGGTGTGAAAGGGAAGAGACCATGGATGATCTTAAAGAGAGTACGAAGTTTTAAATAAATTCTCCTGTTCTCAAGTGTAGAGTTTGAGCAAGATGGAACAGCTCTTGGTATCCTAGATCTCACCTTTTTAAACACATCTTTAGTCCATAGTTTTGTACGTTCTCCACAGATTTTATGTCTTTGCGAAGGTGGGGATCCCACACGGGCGGCATATTCGAGGTGAGGGCGCACTAGATATTTGTACATTTCTATTAATCTTTCACTGCTTACATTAGTGGAGAACCTTCTGTATAACAGGCCAATAAGTCTCTTTCCTTTTGCACAGATGGAGTCAATGTGCCTGGACCAAGACAAGTCAGATGAAATGAGCACTCCCAAGTACTTAGAGGCTTCTACTTGTTCAAGTGGTGCCTCGTTTAGTAGGAGCTGTGGAGGATGACTGAGATTCCGTTTTCTTGAGAGCAGCATGGTCTTACATTTGGATGTGTTGAGTGATAACTCGTTGTGATCTACCCATGAACTGATTTTATCAATGTCCATTTGCAACTGCTGGTAATCCTCACTGCACTTGATTTGTTTGTACAAGAGCATGTCATCTGCATAGAGGTTTAGTACGGAGTTTTCTGACAGCCGGAGAGACGACACGTCATCAATATAAATAAGGAATAATAGCGGACCCAAAACAGAGCCTTGTGGAACTCCTAAGAGCACAGGTGAGTCAGGAGATGAAGCACCTCCAACAACCACGTTGTTTTCTTTCGGCAAGGTAGCTAGTAGCTAACTATACTTGGTCAAGTCTATTAAAGACTCCCTGATTCGGTGTAGCTGCTAACTGGGGTACTGGCGGCATACAGAATGTGTACCCAGCACAGCAGTGAGTCGTCAATATCAGGAGGCGGTGAATGTGGCCGGCCGTAGACACGCAAGCGCTTAACGCTTAATTAATTGACCATTCTTTTTTGGACGGCATTTTTGGTGATCCGGGTGATCCGGGTGATCCGGCAGTCCGGCTTTTACACACGCCCGCAGTCCAGTCCACAGTCCAGTCCAGAGTGCAGAGTCCAGGTTTTGTACTGTGTCCCTTCTTGCCACAACACTATAAAAGAAGCACACTGCACTCATCTCAACAGTTGAAGAAAGCACTGAAACACGAACAATAAGGCGAAGATGGATCTCAAGCTAGCCGTGATGTTTCTTGCTGTCTTGCACCTCAACACAGCTGCAGGTATGGGTGCATCCTCTCCTGTTGTTTGCATACAAAATGTGTACAGATATTACCGTTCCATAACATTGTATCTTTGGAGCAAACGGATATATATTCTGCATGGTTCATAACTAACACTGCATCAATTCTGATATCAGGCAATTCCCATACGATGATTAATGTTTGCTGTAAGCAGAGTATTAAAGTGCTGATTCTCATCATCACAGCTGGTGTTCTATCGAGGGAAGAGAGGAGTGTACAGCCCTCACAACAGAACATTACCAGTGGCCCTCTTGGCCCACCCTATATTGTACAAGGGCCCCGGGGGAGGGATGGTCGGGATGGGTTGCAAGGACGAGATGGTCGGGATGGAGCACAAGGGAGACAGGGAGAGAAGGGACAACCTGGTACACAAGGACCGACTGGACCACAAGGTATGGCAAATTGTCTTGCAAATATGAATACTGATAATGATGAATATTGAGCATGGATGTTCTGCAGTCAAAATTCGCGACCGGACAAATAACACAGAAAAAATTAATGCTGTCTATGTTTTAACTACAAGTAGCTTCGCTTCGCTCGCTCAGCTACTTCCCCTCTCGTTCGCCTACGTGAGTATTCCGGCGACGGACAACTCTATGTGCAGAGCTGCTGCTCCCCGATCGCGTCCACTTCAGCTGCTCCTCCCCGATCGCGTCCGCTTCATCTGCTGCTCCACGATTGCACCGATCCGCTTCAACTGCTGCTCCCGGGGCGAGTGCGTCCACTTCAACTTGTAGTCTGGTTCCCAGTCCCACCCACGAGGAAGGGTCTGGGCAAATGAACCGCGCTTCCGCATAGCCAAGGAATTTCATTCAGTGTGCATTATTAGTTGCTGTGAGTATAGTACAGGCAAATTAGATTAAACAAATTGCAACACAAGGTTTTTCAACTGTTTCCTAGCCAGAAAAATGTCTCTATAACATACTAAAAGTACCACGGAATACCTTGAGGGGAAAGGACTGAAATAGTAACATTTATGAACGAGGGGCAACCGCACTCCAGCCGTTGCAACCCCGCGGTTGCCTCGCCGTAGCGAAGCTAATTATTGCAATTCGTTCTAATTAACGCACATGCCACGTGGCTCAGTCGATCGCGAGCAATGGCGACCAAAAGGAAGACAAGACATTATTACAGCACTCACAACTTAGCCAGCACGGTGAGTTTTGGCATGCAAGCGTCAGTGAACGACAGCGATCACGGCCGTGTGGTCAGAATCTTCGTGTGCCTTTCCTATGAACGGTACTGCCACCGGAAGTCGAAGAGAGCGCTCGAGCAATGGCAGCCACGGCGAGACAAAAGCGCTCATATCTCCACCACCAAGGTGAGTTTCAACACCAACTTTTTACATTCAGGTCAGGGCATGATAGCGATCACGGCGGTGTAGTCACAATTTCTGTAGGCCAAGCCTAAGTACTCGAACATTATATTATATTAATTAATTATATTATTTACGCGGCACAATTTTTCCCCTACCAGGAGTGTAATTAATTAAAACAATTATTGCACATTTAATATTTTTTTAAATCATTGCATCCCAAGTTCTTTCAACTGTTTCCTAGACAGAAAAATGTCCTCTATAACATACTGAAAGTCCTTGAAGGGAAAGTACTGAAATATTAATTAATTAATTATTTCACAATTTCTGCAAATTGGAGTTTGACCTTAAACAAATTTCTGCATTCTTGATAACTAACTATGCTACAGAGAATGCAGTGTCGAAAAGCATGGCAGGAGTTTCCTCCAGCTGGCTATTTGGTCAATACTTTCCCCTACCACCTCTTATGTACACTCAACCAGGGATAGCAAGATTAAGATTTTAACCACAGAGTGGTTTCCCTGGTTGCAGACAAGCTGGAGGTGGTGGTTAGAAGGGGTTCAGAGACTAATTGCATAAGGTAACTTGAGAGGAAGCTGGCCCAGATTATGTTACAACCATAATTGTGTGATCTTAACCACTAAACATCTCTGCTGCCATGAAGGGCATGAATTTTCCATGACAACCAGTTGTAGTGCCTTGCAGATGTTCCCAAGATGGTCAGTGTGTCTGGGCCAGTTGCCTTTGCAGGTTGCCTTATGCAATTACCCTAACCCTTGTCCAATAACCACTGTCTCCAGCTTGTCTGCAGCCAATATAGTTTTCACAGTGATATACACACACATTAAAATCTTAATGTACCTATACAAGTATTAATGTATATATACAAGTAGCTTCGCTCGCTCAGCTACTTCACCCTCATTCGCCTACGTGAGTAATCCGGCACCAGACAGCTCTCTGTGCAGAGCTATATGTAGCTCCTGCTCCTCGATTGGGTATGCTTCAGCAGCTGCTCCCCGATTGCATCGATCCGCTTCAAACTGCTGTTCCCCATTTCTGTCTGCTTCAGCTGCTACTCACCAGTTGCGTCCCTTCAGCTGTTGCTCGCCACTTGCGTTCGGCTTCAGCTGCTAATCCCTGATTTCAACAACTCCCCGTTTGCGTCCGCTTCGGCTGCTGCTCCTCGATTGCGTCTGCTTCAACTGCTGCTCCCCGATTGCATCCACATGTAGCCTCACCTGTTCTGGAAGATTCCAGCCCATGCCCAATACGTTCTTCGCAGAGTTCGAGGTTCAGTACATTGAAGTACGAAGGTCGCGCGTCACTAGTCTAGTCCCGCCCTACGAACATCCCACTTCCGTCACACACACACACACACGCACATTAAAATCTTGATATATTGATATACGTGTGCACACCAACTCAGGAGATAACACAATGTGCACACATACATACCAGGTCCCCCTGGTCCCACTACTGGTGGTGTGGTGTACACTAGGTGGGGGAGGACCACATGTCCCAGCACTGCCGGAACACAGCTACTGTACGCTGGACGAGCTGCAGGAAGCAGTTACAGTGAAACAGGAGGAGGGGCAAACTACCTGTGCCTACCAGAACAGCCACAGTACTCCACCTACACTGCTGGAACACAGGTTGGACGTGCATTCCTGTATGGAGCAGAGTATGAGACAGCTGGGAATAGTGATGGACCACTGAGCTCAGTCCATAACCACAATGTCCCGTGTGCAGTTTGTTATGCTTCAACACGAGAAACTGTTGTAATGATTCCTGCACGACTCAGCTGCCCATCATCCTGGACTCGAGAGTACTATGGATATCTCATGGCAATGTACCGTGGCCATCATCGTACAATGTTTGAATGTGTGGATCGCAATCCTCAGTCAATACCAGGCAGTATTGCAAACACTAATGGAGCCTTATTCTACCATGTTGAAGCAAAGTGCCATGTTGGAATCGCGTGTCCACCATATGACACACAGAAGGAAGTCACGTGTGCAGTGTGCACTAAGTGACACTTGAACTGTGATTTCATTATACAATAGTGCTAATTTGTTGCTGCATTTAGTGTAAGCTAGGACAGTCAGTAGCCATTGTTGCAATAGTAATTATGATGTGAAAAAAGTTAGCTGAATTGCCCTCACTGAATAAACGATCAACCATATCTCGGATGGAAGTGTGTTGTCTGGGTGAACATTCCCAGGTCAAAGTGCACATCCGTATCCTGGTGAAGGCATCAGCCAACCCAAGTGGTGGACCAGAGTGATCGACCTGAATTAGCCATGATGTCAGTATGACATCATGGCTGGCATGGTGAATGTGCCCCACTGTATACTAGCAATGAACCGTGATGTCAGTATGACATCATCACTGTCTTACCCAGGTGCATGAATATGAGTCCCACCAAAATGGCAGTAGCTATGACATTATCACCGGCTTACCCATGATATCAGGAATTTGAAGGTCTTGCAAGAATCTTGGATGGTCTTGCAAGAATCTTGGGAGCATTTCCAAGAGTAATTAGGGTACTTGAAACCTGCACAAGCCAGAAAACCTTATATTTATAGCTACAAAGAGACAAAGTTGTTCACTGTAACAGTAAGTGATCGGGACACATGTGAGCCCTGCCATCCAGGGAAGGTACAAAAACAACCACAAACTTCTAGAAAAAATATAAAGCTGTAGCTAGCTACACAAAATGAAAGCAAAGCAGAACACATGACGTTGACGTGTTATACTATTCCTAAGAGTTGTAGCTATATAAGCATTAATTATGCTTCTGCAGGTGGTTGGAGGGGATGATGGGACAGGATGGGAGGTTCATGGGGGAGGGAGTGTGGGGGTGGGGGTACCATCAGGTCGTCCACTGTGGCATTGCTGTTGGTGTTAAGAGGACCAGTAGATATCGGAATGGGCATGGCATTCAGACCTATAAACATGGGAATGAAATATGTGGCATGAATTCAAATACCCATGGCAGGTTGCTTATAAGATTCACATGTAGCTCACTCCGGTACTCCTAGACATTTGATCAGCTTTAGCCTCGTTCCCAGGCTCTTGTGCGGGGGCCACACAAGAGACTGTGAACGTTCTGTTCCTCGACCCAGATCACGTGAGGGTATGGTCAGGTCACGCCAGTTCAGGCTATAGTTTCAGAAACGTTTCATGCAATGCTGTGGGGGTGGGTTGAGTGACGTACAGGAGATCCTTGCAAGAACATCTGAGATTCTTGCAAGACCATCCAAGATTCTTGCAAGACCATCCAAGATTCTTGCAAGTCCATCCAAGATTCTTGCAAGACCATCCAAGATTCTTGCAAGTCCATCCAAGATTCGTGCAAGACCGTGTAGGATTCTGGAAAGACGGTGGGGTTCAATGCAAGACCATGCAACTGTCAACATTCTTGCAAGACCATCCAAGATTCTTGCTACGCTGTGCAAGATTCTTGCAAGACCGTGCAAGCCATGATTCTTGCAAGAGCATCCAAGATTCTTGCTAGCTCATGCCAGATTCTTGCAAGAACATCAAGATTCTTGCAAAACCGTGCAAGATCATTGCAAGGCGGTGGAAGATTCTTTCAAGACCATGCATGCAAGATTCTTGCAAGATTCTTGCAAGATTCTTGCAACACCGTGCAAGATTCCGTGTAAGACCATCCAAAATCCTTGCAAGACCATCTGAGATTCTGTGCAGAGTCTCGCAAAACCATCCAAGATTCTTGCTAGACGGTGCAAGATCCTTGCAAGGCAGTGGAAGATTCTTCATGCATGCAAGATTCTTGCAAGATTCTTGCAACACCATGCAAGACCATCCAAGATCCTTGCAAGATCATCTGAGATTCTTGCAAGACAGTGCAAGATTCTTACAAGACCGTGCAATATTCGTGCAAGACCATCCAACATTCTTGCAAGTCCATCCAAGATACTTGCAAGTCCACCCAAGATTCGCGCAAGTCCATCCAAGTTGTGCAAGATTCTTGCAAGATTCTTGCAAGATTCTTGTGAGATTCTTGTGCTACAGTCCTGCAAGATTCGTGCATGATTCTAGCAAGACCATACAAGATTCTTCCAAGACTGTACAAGATTCTCCAAGACGTCGACTTTGCAAGATTCTTGCAGGACTATATACAAGATTCATGCAAGATTCTTGCTAGACCATGCAAGATTCTTGCAAGACCGTGCAAGATTCGTGCAAGACCGTGCAAGATTCGTGCAAGATTCTAGTAAGATTCTTTCATGACCTGCAAGACTGTGCAAGATTCGTGCAGGATTCTAGCAAGACCATGCAAGATTCAAGACCGTGCAAGATTAGTGCAATATTCTTGCAAGACCATACACGTCAAGATTCTTCCATGATTCTCCACGACGTCGACTGTGCAAGATTCTTGCAAGATGGTGCTTGCAAGATTCTTGCAAGACTGTAAACGATTCTCCAAGACGTCAACTGTGCAAGATTCTTGCAAGACCATATACAAGATTCATCCAAGATTCTTGCTAGACCATGCAAGATTCTTCCAAGACCTATGCAAGGCTTGCAAGAATCTTGCAAGAATCTTGCAAGCACTTGCAAGCATTTTGCGCCGTCTTGCAAGAAACTTGCAAGATGGCACAAAATGCTTGCAAGTGCTTGCAAGACTATACAAGATTCTTCCAAGACTAGCACTGTGCAAGATTCTTGCAAGTTGCAAGACCGTGCAAGATTCTTCCAAGACCCATGCAACATTCTTGCAAGGGGCTGCAAGATTCTTGCAAGAATCTTGCAGCCCCTTGCAAGAATCTTGCAAGCAAGCACCATCTTGCAAGAATTTTGCACCGTCTTGCAAGATTATAGCAAGATTCTTGCAAGACTGTGCAAGATTCTTCAAGCCGTCGACTGTGCAAGATTCTTGCAGGACCATATAGCTACAAGATTCATGCAAGATTGTTGCTAGACCATGCAAGATTCTGGCAAGACCGTGCAAGATTCGTTCACTTGATGGTGCAAGATTTGCTGTAAGATTCTAGTAAGATTAATCTTACTAGAATCTTGCAGCAAATCTTGCAATCTGAAAGAATATTCTTTCATGACCTGCAAGACCATACAAGATTCTTGCAAGATTCTTGCAAGACGGTGCAAGATTCGTGCAGGATTCTAGCAAGACCATGCATGCAAGATTCAAGACCATGAAAGATTAGTGCAATATTCTTGCAAGAGATTCTTGCAAGACCATACAAGATTCTTCCAAGACTGTAAACAATTCTCCAAGACGTCAACTGTATTATACAAGATTCTTGCAAGACCATATACAAGATTCATCCAAGATTCTTGCTAGACCATGCATGCAAGATCCTTGGAGGACCGTGCAAGATTCTTGCAAGGATGATTCCTTTAAGGTGATGGAAGATTCTTGCAAAATTCTTGCAAGATTCTTCCAAGACTGTACAAGATTCTTCCAAGACTGTGCAAGATTCTTGCAAGTTGCAAGACCGTGCAAGATTCTTCCAAGACCCAAGCAAGATTCTTGCAAGGGGCAGCAAGATTCTTGCAAGAATCTTGCAAGCACCATCTTGCAAGAATTTTGTGCCGTCTTGCAAGAATCTTGCAAGATTCCTTTGAGGTCATGGAAGATTCTTTCAAGACTGTACAAGATTAATTCTTCCAAGCCTGTGCAAGATTCTTCGAAGACCATACAAGATTCTTCCAAGACTGTACAAGATTCTTGCAAGACTGTGCAAGATTCTTGCAAGACTGTGCAAGATTCTTGCAAGACTACAAGATTCTTCCAAGACTGTGCAAGATTCTTGCAAGACTACAAGATTCTTCCAAGACTGTGCAAGATTCTTGCAAGACTACAAGATTCTTCCAAGACTGTGCAAGATTCTTGCAAGACTACAAGATTCTTCCAAGACTGTGCAAGATTCTTGCAAGACTACAAGATTCTTCCAAGACTGTGCAAGATTCTTGCAAGACTACAAGATTCTTCCAAGACTGTGCAAGATTCTTGCAAGACTACAAGATTCTTCCAAGACTGTGAAAGATTCTTGCAAGACTACAAGATTCTTCCAAGACTGTGAAAGATTCTTCCAAGACTGTAAATGATTCTCCAAGACGTTGACTGTGCAAGATTCTTGCAAGACCATGTATACAAGATTCATGCAAGATTCTTGCTAGACTGTGCAAGATTCTTGCAAGCCAGTGCAAGATTCCTGCAAGACCGTGCACTTCGCGGAGCAAGATTTGCTGCAAGATTCTAGTAAGATACTTTCATGACCGTGCAAGACCATGCAAGATTCTTGCAAGGGGCTGAAAGATTCTTGCAAGGGACTGCAAGATTCTAGCAAGATTCTAGTAAGATTCTTGCAAGACTGTGAGATTCTTGCAAGATTCTTTGCAAGATTCTTGCAAGGGACTGCAAGATTCTAGCAAGATTCTACTAAGATTCTTGCAAGACTGTGAGATTCTTGCAAGATTCTTGCAAGACGGTGCAAGATTCGTGCAGGATTCTAGCAAGACCATGCAAGATTCAAGACCGTGCAAGATTAGCGCAATATTCTTGCAAGAGATTCTTGCAAGACCATACAAGATTCTTCCAAGACTGTAAACAATTCTCCAAGACGTCGACTGTGCAAGATTCTTGCAAGACCATGAGATTCTTAATTGCAAGACCGTGCAAGATTCTTGCAAGACCTCCTTGCAAGATTGTGCAAGATTCTTTTAAGGCCGTGCAAGATTCTTTTAAGGCCATGCAAGATTCTTGCTTCCAGGAGTTCTATAGGGTACTTGAAACCAGCACAAGCCTGATGAACCCTAACCGGCACACGGTTCACCGGGGGCCCATTTGCACTGTATGTATGTGACTATCGGCGATCTATGGAAGCCTGCCCTGGCCCAATTAAATGATCCCTAGAGTTCTACTGCATATAATGACAATACTGTAGTATATTATATTTTAAGTTGGCACCTAATTTCCTCTAGTGGTCACATCACCTGTTGAGTTGTGTACATTTGATCTCATATGTTTGTATTCAGTTTTAGGATGTACTATACCACTTTATTAGTTCTATTGCTTAGGTCATATTCCTTCTAGAACCTTCCATGTCTTGTATATAAGAAGCTGTATCAGTTGTGTATGTCAGTTCACTTAATAGTTACATTGCTATAATCTGAGCAAGAGTTAACGCGTGCACTCACGATACTACAAATACTGCACCCAATAGCTACTGGAGACCATCTCTGGTCCCCAGTCCTTCCTATAGGCCTAAAGCTATTGATGAGCTTTGATCAATATTAATTTCATGTGGATCGGCCACTCTTGGAGGGAGTGACCGTAATACAGGGTTTTTGCTTCCTTAAGCTATTTCTTATGGTTGGACGTTGGTAAAGAGTTAAGAGGCCAAGAAAAACAAAGAAACAAAGTTGTTCACTGTAACAGTAGCTAAGTGATCGGGACACCTGTGAGCCCTGCCATCCAGGGAAGGTACAAAAACAACCACAAACTTCTAGAAAAAATATAAAGCTGTACACAAAACGAAAGCAAACGAGAACACATGACGTTGACGTATTATACTATTCCTAATAGTTGTAGCTATATAAACATATGGAGCATTATAATAATTATGTCTCTGCAGGTGGTTGGAGGGGATGATGGGATAGGACGGGAGGTTCATGGGAGAGGGAGTGGGGGGGTGGGGGTACCATCAGGTCGTCCACTGTGGCATTGCTGTTGTTGCTGTTGGTGTTAAGAGGACCAGTAGATATCGGAATGGGCATGGCATTCAGACCTATACACATGGGAATGAAATATGTGGCATGAATTCAAATACCCATGGCAGGTTGCTTATAAGATTCACATGTAGCTCACTCTCCGGCACACCTCCAGTACTCCTAGACATTTGATCAGCTCTAGCCTCGTTCCCAGGCTCTTGTGCGGGGTCACACAACGTTGACGTTCTGTTCCTCGACCCAGATCATGTGAGGGTATGGTTAGGTCACGCCAGTGTAGGCTCTAGTTTCAGAAATGTTTCATGCAATGCTGTGGGGGTGGGTTGGGTGACGTATAGGAACTACCTCATCTATAGTTGCTGGAATGAGGCTAGTTCAGCTTCTGAAGTGTTGTTTTACGTAGCATGGCTATCCAAGTATTAGTTCAGTTATATATATATATCTAAAACAACACTAGCTCATTGGTTATTCATTAGGGCTGTGCGAGTAAAGTTGTACCTCAGTAACAGAGGACATTATCTCGATAAACAATATTATTACACAATGGGTCGGTGCATGGCACAATGTAACACTCACTGGTGTGTGGGGGGAGGGAGCAGGGAGGGCTACGCAGGGTGGGGCTGGAGACAGCTTCGGCTGTGGGGAGGAGACTGAGGGGATCAGAACCCTGCATCTCCTGGGCTTGTGCTGGACAGAGGAGATGGACAGTGAAAGTCTGACAAGGGAATACAATTCCAGGTGGTTGCAAAGTGCCTGAGGCATGAGGGGCTACTATCAGCTGCCTCTGGCTGGGGCATATGGACAGGAATGGACAGGAACACATGGACCACAGCAGCAGAAAACTGGACAGGATACAGACAGTGACCTAGAGTTAGCAGAACTCAGTTGTCAACCAATTACAGCCTCCAGTGCATGGCATCATTCTCAGTGACTCAGACAGCTACATTGTATTGTGTGGAAGACACCATCATACCATCATCACCACAGTGATGTGGACTATCCCACTGTGGTGATGTGGTGAACCCACTATACTACACATGGACTATCGTTTCCCAACCAGGAATCCTGTTTTGCTAAAGCCTACTATTGCAGCCAGACTCTTCAAAATGGTTTGACACTACTTTCTACTGCAAAGGCATGTGGATAGATAGATCATCACCAACTGAGTTGTGGATAGCTATAGATGCAGATTTGTGTCACATTGCGTGCTCGGGGCAATCACACACTTGAATTAAGCTAGATCTTGCCTTGTCCATGCACAGTCCTTTAACTAGGTATAAACAGTGCTTTAACTATGCGTGAAGAGTACTTCAACAAACTGCTTGCTTGCTATAAAACAAATGAGTTTCGCTGTGCTCCAGGCTCCAGGAATCAGAAGAGTATGGCTGCACTTGGTGGTTGCGAATCGCTGAGTGACCACGATTTTCAGTGTCCCCCACCGTGATCGCAACCCATGCATGTTAAAAGCGTACTTCTTTTTTTCTCGTACTGCAGTCCACACAGCAATAGTTTTATGGCTCACTATCCCATCTTTCACATCGCCCACATAATTATACTTTTACAGCCTGGAAGCTAAAACACTTGCATCGTCTAAGAGCAACACTGAGTGCCCAATGCCGAATTCACATTGGTGTTGTCTGGGAAGAACGGCTTCTCGTATTTTTTGGAAGGGCGACCAAATCTCTCATCGATGTTCTTTTTCGTTTTTGCTTGACCTTTCTATCCCTCGATGATGGGGGACACTGAAAGTCATCGTCGCTCGGCAATTCGCAACCACCAACTGCAGCCGACTTACCGAGCCCATTTGAATTGAGATCTGGAGCCACAGTGAAACTCAACGTCACGCTTAGCAACAGCCATATTACGCCATTTGCTTAGTAACAGGTGACACAAAACACTATTATCACACCGACTCAGGATGTATCTGGTTTGAATCGCAATGACCTGAGGACGTGCAGACGTGATATAACTATTACATAGATGCACCGCTAACCTACTTGTTATGGATGCACCACGCGACGTACCTAGTTGTTAGGGATGCACCACTAACCTAGTTGTTGTGGATGCACCGCTAACCTAGTTGTTGTGCGTACCTAGTTGTTAGGGATGTACCACTAACCTACTTGTTGTGGATGCACCAAAGCTTGCATCCAACACCTGCCTGCATAGAACCTGACGCACGTACCTAGTTGTTAGGGATGCACCACTAACCTGGTTGTTAGGGATGCACCGCTAACCTGGTTGTTGTGCGTACCTAGTTGTTAGGGATGCACCACTAACCTACTTGTTGTGGATGCACCAAAGCTTGCATCCAACACCTGCCTGCATAGAACCTGACGCACGTACCTAGTTGTTAGGGATGCACCACTAACCTAGTTGTTGTGGATGCACCGCTAACCTAGTTGTTGTGCGTACCTAGTTGTTAGGGATGTACCACTAACCTACTTGTTGTGGATGCACCAAAGCTTGCATCCAACACCTGCCTGCATAGAACCTGACGCACGTACCTAGTTGTTAGGGATGTACCACTAACCTACTTGTTGTGGATGCACCAAAGCTTGCATCCAACACCTGCCTGCATAGAACCTGACGCACGTACCTAGTTGTTAGGGATGCACCACTAACCTAGTTGTTGTGGATGCACCACTAACCTGGTTGTTAGGGATGTACCACTAACCTAGTTGTTGTGGATGTACCACTAACCTGGTTGTTAGGGATGTACCACTAACCTAGTTGTTAGGGATGTACCACTAACCTAGTTGTTAGGGATGTACCGCTAACCTAGTTGTTAGGGATGTACCACTAACCTGGTTGTTAGGGATGCATCACTAACCTAGTTGTTAGGGATGTACCGCTAACCTAGTTGTTAGGGATGTACCGCTAACCTAGTTGTTAGGGATGTACCACTAACCTAGTTGTTAGGGATGCACCACTAACCTAGTTGTTGTGGATGTACTGCTAACCTAGTTGTTAGGGATGTACCACTAACCTAGTTGTTGTGGATGCATCACTAACCTAGTTGTTAGGGATGTACCGCTAACCTGGTTGTTAGGGATGTACCGCTAACCTAGTTGTTGTGCCACGGCCACGGCCATGTGCGGTGAGTCGGTGCTGAGGCCAGGGCTGGTCAGACTGGAGTGACTGGTGAGGCTGGAGGGACTCGTCATGAACGTAGGAGAGATGGGGTTGGTGAGAGGGGGGCTGCTCAGGGGACTCTGGATCACGGCCGTGGGGGGAGAGGTCAGGTCCATGGTTGATCTGGAGGGACCATTAATCAGCAATCAGTTTCTTCTTCAATAGATTCTGGATCATAACCTCAAAAACTGATTTACAATCATCAGAATGTGGTGTAGTAGACAGTACAAGTATACTTTCTACACTGACTTCATCTGCCACAAGAGGATATGAAAAATTGTTGGAAAATCACTGTAATCAAATGCCAGCAAGATGCTCCAGGATGCTCCAGAGTGCATCCACAAATCTCTAAGCCTCCGACCTCCCAGCTGCCTGAACTCCTACACCGCCAATCTTGTCCATTTCCTGTCACCACTATATGCACTGCTGCTGCAATGCTAACACAGTACGGTATTCCCAAGATAACTTCACCGGACGCGTGAGTGATGCTTACCCCTGTCCATTCTGTGTGGAGTAGGAGCCAGGCTCAGCAGCATACGTGAATGTCATTCCTGTGGCGTAGATAACACCGTCAATCCTCACGAGGAACAGCGGAACTCTCAGCGCCTCCGACTTTGTCTGTACTATACTGAACTGGGAGATGTCAGGGATCACCGCCATGATGCTATCTTCACTCCTGTCAGTTATAGTGCCAGTGTGTGTGTGTGTGTGTGTGTGTGTGTGTGTGTGTGTGTGTGTGTGTTTGTGTGTGTGTGTGTGTGTGTGTGTGTGTGTGTGTGTGGGTGGGTGTGTGTGGGTGTGCATGCATGTATGTGTGTGACGCGATAGAGATGGAAAGCACATGGTGATATTGACAGAGAGGTGGCTTGGTTTCAATCTGTATGGCTGAGTCTATTCACACACCACCTTCAACACATAACTGCACAGTGGTTAACCAACCCACACACCCACACAATGCAAGGGGGATGAGCATCAATGCAGTCACAAGCTGCTCCCAACCTGTACATGGTGTCGGCCTCAACTTCAGAGAACCACACGCGGAGGTCAGGGGTGAAATTCTCACCACTGATCTCAAGCATGGTGAGGTCTCCTCCCCCGGACAGCTTCAGGCTGTCCACCACCGGGATGGGAGTCACTGGGACAGTCACTGGACCCATACCCTCGTGGAATGTGTATTCTGCACGATCTGTGGTAGAGTGTACATGTGTGTGGGTGGTGAGGCATGTGTGGATGTGTGGGTGGTGAAGCATGTGTGGGTGTGTGGGTGGTGAAGCATGTGTGGGTGGGTGGGTGGTGAAGCATGTGTGGGTGGGTGGGTGGTGAAGCATGTGTGGGTGGGTGGGTGGTGAAGCATGTGTGGGTGTGTGGGTGGTGAAGCATGTGTGGGTGTGTGGGTGGTGAAGCATGTGTGGGTGTGTGGGTGGTAAAGCATGTGTGGGTGGGTGGGTGGTGAAGCATGTGTGGGTGTGTGGGTGGTGAAGCATGTGTGGGTGTGTGGGTGGTGAAGCATGTGTGGGTGGGTGGGTGGTGAAGCATGTGTGGGTGGGTGGGTGGTGAAGCATGTGTGGGTGGGTGGGTGGTGAAGCATGTGTGGGTGGGTGGGTGGTGAAGCATGTGTGGGTGGGTGGGTGGTGAAGCATGTGTGGGTGGGTGGGTGGTGAAGCATGTGTGGGTGGGTGGGTGGTGAAGCATGTGTGGGTGGGTGGGTGGTGAAGCATGTGTGGGTGTGTGGGTGGTGAAGCATGTGTGGGTGTGTGGGTGGTGAAGCATGTGTGGGTGGGTGGGTGGTGAAGCATGTGTGGGTGTGTGGGTGGTGAAGCATGTGTGGGTGTGTGGGTGGTGAAGCATGTGTGGGTGTGTGGGTGGTGAAGCATGTGTGGGTGGGTGGGTGGTGAAGCATGTGTGGGTGTGTGGGTGGTGAAGCATGTGTGGGTGTGTGGGTGGTGAAGCATGTGTGGGTGTGTGGGTGGTGAAGCATGTGTGGGTGGGTGGGTGGTGAAGCATGTGTGGGTGTGTGGGTGGTGAAGCATGTGTGGGTGTGTGGGTGGTGAAGCATGTGTGGGTGGGTGGGTGGTGAAGCATGTGTGGGTGGGTGGGTGGTGAGGCATGTGTGGGTGTGTGGGTGGTGAAGCATGTGTGGGTGGGTGGGTGGTGAAGCATGTGTGGGTGTGTGGGTGGTGAAGCATGTGTGGGTGTGTGGGTGGTGAAGCATGTGTGGGTGTGTGGGTGGTGAAGCATGTGTGGGTGGGTGGGTGGTGAAGCATGTGTGGGTGTGTGGGTGGTGAAGCATGTGTGGGTGTGTGGGTGGTGAAGCATGTGTGGGTGTGTGGGTGGTGAAGCATGTGTGGGTGGGTGGGTGGTGAAGCATGTGTGGGTGTGTGGGTGGTGAAGCATGTGTGGGTGTGTGGGTGGTGAAGCATGTGTGGGTGTGTGGGTGGTGAAGCATGTGTGGGTGGGTGGGTGGTGAAGCATGTGTGGGTGTGTGGGTGGTGAAGCATGTGTGGGTGTGTGGGTGGTGAAGCATGTGTGGGTGGGTGGGTGGTGAAGCATGTGTGGGTGGGTGGGTGGTGAGGCATGTGTGGGTGTGTGGGTGGTGAAGCATGTGTGGGTGGGTGGGTGGTGAAGCATGTGTGGGTGTGTGGGTGGTGAAGCATGTGTGGGTGTGTGGGTGGTGAAGCATGTGTGGGTGTGTGGGTGGTGAAGCATGTGTGGGTGGGTGGGTGTTTGTGTGGATATGTATGATTGCATGAGAGGTAGGAATTTTGGCAAAAAATGAATCTGTATACGAGATGAGAGAGTCATAAACTTGTAACTACTCACGGAGATTTGTGTTACTGCACGCTCACACTGAGCAAAATTTCTGATCCCAATGCATAGTTCAGACAATTACTGTACCGCATGCTTAACTAGCCTCACCTTCCTATGCTCTATAACATGCACCAAAGTTAGTTGGAGATCACTGAAGTAAAGGAACACATTATCCAGTCAGTTATATGAACCGAACCATCTGATGTTATTGCACGAGCAATCACACTTCGGTGTATCACACTCCCTCAATCGAATGTAACTCATCCCACCCACCAGTACTGATGATGGTCCACGAGGCACCATCGTTGATCATCTCCCTGCTGGGCTCTGTGGGACAGGGCGTGGCCTGGAACTGGATGATCCGATCCTGCGAGAGACAGAGGTACATTCTCTCTGTTTCCTTCATGAAGAATGCCACCTGCACAGGGAGAAGGACAGGTGTAAGTAAACCCATCCACAAAGAGGCATACAAGGTTTTGCAGGTTCCTTGCAACACTGTACTTCACCACAGATACTATATACAAGTTACTGAGCTCTGTGGTCTAATGCGGTGTTTGGGCAGCCCTGTAACAGTAGTGTGGCTAAGCACACAAAAATACTATTATGTTATGCAGGAGTTAGAATTGTTTGATTCATATTCTTAGCTTCCAGTTCCATGCATATATCTCTGTAGTCTGCTATTGCTAGAGTACCCCACTACACACTAAAAGCAGCACGTTAGAAGATATCATGCGAAACAGGTCAAGTACTGTATACCATAAATCACACTAAAGCAGCAGAAGTGATAATTATAGAACAGGTAGCTAGATGTCTGCATTCAATGCCTACCTTGTGCAACTGTGACACTGGATCATCAGCATCCACCAACACAGTCTGCTTGTCCACTTTCCTAATAACCAATCGGGGCAGGGCCATCCCCGTTTCAGAGCACACCAGTTTCACAGTGGAGCCATACTGGATGTAACCCTCACGTACTGTGAACTCCTCTGATTCTCCCTCTGTGTCATCCACTAAGTGCGTGAGTGTGTGTGGACAGAGATGTAATGATTGTATATACTGTGGCACAGTAGTCAGATGTCTACCTGATTGCTGAAAGTCTGGATTATGATTTTGCATGCACATGTGTTGGATTACAAGATCATTATGTCACACATTAACGTTTCCACCGGAGGCACCTCCAATAGAAAGTTCTCACATGGACACATGGGCTTTCAATGCACATGGAGTTGACAATGCTGGCATTGTTGTTGGAGATGCCATTGCCTTCTTGGAAGGTACCATAAGCCTAGCCTCGTTCCCAGGATGCGAAAAAGGCTGGGGAGGGGCCTGGGAACGAGGCTGCCATAAACCACAGTGCTGACTGCAGCACTGCAGGTGTTGTAAACATGTTTACAGTAGAGTTACAGAAACTGTCCCTGGTGCAGGTAATTGCCCCTGAATATCAGTGAAGATATCAGGGAAGTGGCAAAGATCATTTAAGGTGACAAAATAGAGTCACATAAACAAGGAAGTATAATTCAAGTGATGTGATGTCATCACCACTCCCCCAAAGTGTTGACTGTCCTGAATATCTTTGTTAACAGTGAATTCATCTGGGAAGTAGCAAAGGTCATTAAACAGAACAAAAGAAAAGCTGCAGTAAACAAGTTGTTGATTAAACCATTTGTGTACTATGATGTCATCAGTTTCCCCTAAGTGGCTATTTCCTCCAAATTAATTGGCTACACCAAACAACTATGAAAAGATGACATCTGAAAGAACACTGCCTCCCTCATGCGTGAATACTCACACCTCTGAATAGAGAGTGCCAGCAAGGCGCACTGTTTCCTTCTAGCTACAAGCCTATAAAAGAAGCACACTGCACTCATCTCAACACTTGAAGAAAGCACTGGAACACGAACAATAAGAAAGTTCGAAAGAAGACAAAAGTTTGCAACGATGGATCTCAAGCTAGTCGTGATATTTCTTGCTGTCTTGCACTTCAGCACAGCTGCAGGTATGGGTGCATCCTCTCCTGCTGTTTGCATACAAAATGTGTACAGATATTACTGTTCCATAACATTGAATCTTTGGAGCAAACGGATGGTTCATAACTAACACTGCATCAGTTCTGATATCGGGCAATTCTCATACAATGTTAAATGCCATTAATGTTTGCTGGAAGCAGCAGTGTTAAACCACTGACTTCTCTTCATCACAGCTGGTGTTCTACCGAGGGCAGAGAGGAGTGTACAGTCCTCACAACTGAATGTTACTAGTGGTCCCCTTGGCCCACCCTATATTGCACAAGGGCCCCGGGGGAGGGATGGTCGGGATGGGTCGCAAGGACGAGATGGTCGGGATGGAGCCCCAGGGAGACAGGGAGAGAGGGGAGACACTGGTCCACAAGGACCGACTGGACCAGAAGGTATGCAAATTGTCTTGCAAAGATGAATACTGATACTAATGAATATTGAGAATAGCATCAATATAGTACGGATGTTCTAAGACAACTAACATACTGTCAACTCGAGCTGCACTGTGTTAGCATGATCGTATACTGCAGAGGACCTGTGCACACCAACTCAGGAGATAACACAATGTGCACACATACTTGGGGGTATTGCATTCTTTTACAACCATAAGCACAATCCCCCCCCCCCCCCCCCCCCCCCCCCCCCCCCCAACCTCCTGTTCCAGGTCCCGCTGGTCCCACTACTGGTGGTGTGGTGTACACTAGGTGGGGGAGGACCACATGTCCCAGCACTGCCGGAACACAGCTACTGTATGCTGGACGAGCAGCCGGAAGCCGTTACACTGAAAGAGGAGGTGGGGCAAACTACATCTGCCTACCAGAACAGCCACAATACTCCACCTATACTGCTGGAACACAGAGCGGACGTGCATACTTGTATGGATCAGAGTATCAGACAGCTGGGAATAATAATGGACCACTGAGATCATTCCATGACCACAATGTACCGTGTGCAGTTTGTTATGCTTCAACACGAGAAACTGTTGTAATGATTCCTGCACGACTCAGCTGCCCATCATCCTGGACTCGAGAATACTATGGATACCTCATGGCAGAACACAGTGGTTTTCATCGTACAATGTTTGAATGTGTGGACCAAAATCCTCACTCAATACCAGGCAGTATTGCGAACACAGATGGAGCCTTGTTCTACCATGTTGAAGCAAAGTGCAATGTTGGAATCCCCTGTCCACCGTATGACACACAGAAGGAAGTCACGTGTGTAGTGTGCACAAAATAAGACTTGAACTGTTATTTCATTACAGTAGTGCTATGAAACTGTGGAGCATTACACCGTTTTGTTACTGCATTTAGTGTAAGCTAGGATTGTTGCAATGGTAATTATGATGTGAAAAAAGTGACTTGTCCTCACTGAAATAAATGCACCTAAGATCTCACTGACAGATGGAAGAGGTCCTTGTCTGTTGTCTGGGTGAACATTCCCAGGTCAAAGTGCACATCCGTATCCTGGTGAAAGCATCAGCCAACCCAAGTGGTTGAGGACCAGAGTGACCTGAATTAGCCATGATGTCAGTATGACATCATGGCTGGCTTAACCAGTGGTGAATGTGCCCCACTGTAGAAAATGAGCCACTTACGTATGTCAGCATCATTGGCTTACCCAGCTGAATAGTGAATACTAGCACAATGAGCCATGATGTCATCATCACTGGCTTACCCATGATGTCAGCATGACATCATCACTGGCTTACCCACAATGTCAGTGTGACAACATCACTGCCTTACCAATGATGTCAGTATGACATCATCACTGGCTTACCCACGATGTCAGTATGAACATCATCACTGGTTTACCCACGATGTCAGTATGACATCATCACTGGCTTACCCACGATGTCAGTATGACATCATCACTGGCTTACCCACGATGTCAGTATGACATCATCACTGGCTTACCCAGGTGAATGGTGAATGAGCCCCACTGCTGACTGCTGGCATGGAAGTTCGTTCCCTCCACATGGAGGTAGCGGGTGCTCACAGTCTGTGACCTCAGCCGATTAAAGAGAGCCACCTTCGAACCTGAGGGAATGCATACTGAGTGTGTGTGTGTGTGTGTGGGGGGGGGAGGGGGAGGTAGAGGAAGCGAAAGGAAGGACTGAACAGGGGCTGGCTGGAAACAAGGAGCCGCAACTGAAGCAGACACAATTGGGGAGCAGCAGCTGAAGTTGAACATGATAAGCTGCAATTCCCCAACTGATGACAGAGACCCAAACACCGTCCCCAGCCACCACCACTCACACTCTGGGTTCTTGAGAGATTGCTTTTTCTTTGAAGGCTTTGAAATGACTTTGATCCTCTTTGAGAGAAACGTCCCAGTGTCTCTGCCGTCACCGAAGAAGATCTAGACACAAGGATTACATAATAATTACATAGCAACAATTCATGCATGAAAATTACATCAGTAGGTTCAGACTCCACATTAAAGTTGGTGGTCAAAACGTTAATGAACGTAACAATGAATTTTTAATTAACACTTTGATAACTAGGAATATGCAGGTACAATATACGAATGCCTCCTCTCACAACTGTACTGGTACTGCTGAGAAAAGAAAAGTGTGTATAGGTCTGTGCATGCAACAATAGTTAACTGCCGAGCCCATGGAGGCCATTCACTGAAAATGTCAGCCACCATACTTTTATATCCTGTGGGTGACGCTCACCCCAGGCCCTAGGGTGGGGCGACCACATGGCACTCACCCCGGGCCCTAGGGTGGGGCGATCATGTGGCACTCACCCCAGACCCCACCCTAGGGCCTGGGGTGAGCGTCACCCACAGGATATAAAAGTATGGTGGCTGACATTTTCAGTGAATGGCCTCCATGGGCTCGGCAGTTAACTATTGTTGCATGCACAGACCTATACACACTTTTCTTTTCTCTGTGTGTGCTAACATATGTCAGGATATCAGCTGGAATACAATGAATGGTAAAACACAGGTGCAGCCGTAATGTACAAAGACATTATCTTGAGGCTGCTGTAAACTCCATTTGTGGTGAGGTCAGATACTACGTATAGAACAACTACTTCATTGGAATTGTCATGCCACAAGATATCATAGCTCAGTTAGAGGCTGAGTCTAATGAAATAGCTAGAGCTGGATGCCGTGGGTTTGGTTCACTGTGTTTAATTGTCATCTGTCTTTCCCACCTTCTTATCTATTCTCCGTTGGATTATCCGTGGGCTGCTTACCTTGGATGCAAGTTGGAAGTGTTTTCTCTTATCCTGGTCTGAAATGTAGAGGGTCTTTGCAGCACAGTAGGTCTGGAAGAATGGAGATGGGGGAGGGGAGGGGAGGGGAGGAGGGAGAGGAGGGGGGAGGGGGAGGAGGGGGAGGGTGAGAAAGGGAGGGGGAGGAGGAAAAGGAGGAGGAGGGGACGGGAGGAGGGGAGGGGAGGAGGGGGTGAAGGGGGAGAGGGGGAGGAGGGAGAGGAGGGGAGGAGGGGAGGGAGGGGAGGAGGGGGGATGGGGATGAGGGAGAGGAGGTGGAGGAGGGGAAGGAGAGGGGAGGAGGGGAGGGGGAAAGGGGGAGGGGAGGAAGGAGAGGAGGGGGAGGAGGGGGTGGAGGGGGAAAGAGGGAGAGGAGGAGGGAGGAGGGGTTACCGCAATCTTGGTACATTCATATTCTGCAACACTGCAGCTTGGTTAATGTCCTTCATTCCAAAAGGAGAACCTCACTTTATCCTCCAGAGAGAGCTGCTGCATTTCCTGCTCAGAGTTGCCGATACCAACAAAAGCACATGGTCGGAATACTTGACCTTTGCCCTCTGTTTTCCTCTGTTCCAATTCCTTCCTCTTGTCCTCCCAGCCGGAGCCGACCAGGTAGATGGTCGGGGGAGGGCAGAAGAACCTGCAAGAAAGTGAATCAGCTTTGAGACCACACCCACTTAGTGATGGCCTGTTTTGAGCCCAGAGTCTACCTAAGACCACATGCTTTGGCACCATACCCACATAGTGGTCTAGCTGCCACACCCACATAGTGGTCTAGCTGCCGCACCCACATAGTGGTCTAGCTGCCACACCCACATAGTGGTCTAGCTGCCACACCCACATAGTGGTCTAGCTGCCACACCCACATAGTGGTCTAGCTGCCACACCCACATAGTGGTCTAGCTGCCACACCCACATAGTGGTCTAGCTGCCACACCCACATAGTGGTCTAGCTGCCACACCCACATAGTGGTCTAGCTGCCACACCCACATAGTGGTCTAGCTGCCACACCCACATAGTGGTCTAGCTGTCACACCCACATAGTGGTCTAGCTGCCACACCCACATAGTGGTCTAGCTGCCACACCCACATAGTGGTCTAGCTGCCACACCCACATAGTGGTCTAGCTGCCACACCCACATAGTGGTCTAGCTGCTTTGGGAACATATGATTTTACTCTGAGGCCACACCCACCTCTTCTCATTGCCGTAGGACTTCTGGGCCACCTTGGCGTGGATGATGACCACAGTACAGTCTCTGCGGCTCTTGACGTACTTCTTCATTGCCTCTCGAGTAAGCTTGTTCACCTTCAGCTCGTACCTCTCGGGAAGAGTGATACTGTGAGGATGTGTGGAGGTGTGGTGGAGTGTGAGGGTGTGTGGAGGTGCAGAGGAGTGTGAGGGTGTGTGGAGGTGTAGAGGAGAATGTGAGGGTGTGTGGAGGTGCAGAGGAGAGTGTGAGGGTGTGTGGAGGTGCAGAGGAGAATGTGAGGATGTGTGGAGGTGCAGAGGAGAGTGTGAGGGTGTGTGGAGGTGCAGAAGAGAGTGTGAGGGTGTGTGGAGGTGCAGAGGAGAGTGTGTGGAGGTGCAGATGAGTGTGTGAGGTAGCCTAGTTCCCAGGCAATTACCGAATGCCTGGGAACGAGGCTAAGTGTGAGGGTGTGTGGAGAGTGTGAGGGTGTGACGTGATGAGTGAAGTGTGCAGGTGTGTGGAATGTACAGTGTGAGGGTGAGTGGAGAATGTGAGGATGTGGAATGACAAAATAAAATGAGATGATTGCGTAGTTCGTCGGAGAAATCTGCTATCGCCGAACACGCTTGGAGCGCTGGCCACCGAGTAGACTGGGAGACAGTGGAGATCACTGACACCGCCTCAAAGAAGATGGAGCTATTGGTGAAGGAGGCAATTCACATCCAGCGAACACCAAGGGAGTGACTACTCAACCGAGACAAGGGCTGGCAAATCCCAGAACCCTGGAATACGACGCTCGTGATGACGTCATCAGGAAGAGAAGTACATAACCAGGAGCAGAGCGTAGAGAGAGAAGATCAAGACCCAGCAGCCTTGGAGATGGACTCTTGAATGTTTACAACTAGCATTTCTAGACCCTTTGGCAGTAGCTATTTAAGTAGCTGTAGTCTATGTATTTTCATTGTGTGCCCTGAGGAAGACTAGCACAGCCTAGTCGAAACGTTGGCATTATATTATATATTTTGATATATAGTTGCCACTGGTTGGATAAGTGTGAAGTGTAGGTAGAGGGTGTGACATGCGGTGGGGTCATGGTGATGTTGGTGGGGGTGATGAAGTGGGGGATGGGGGTGATGAAGTGGGGGATGTGGGTGGAGGGTGTGACCTACGGTGGGGTCATGGTGATGTTGGTGGGGGTGATGAAGTGGGGGGTGTGGGTGGAGGGTGTGACCTACAGTGGGGTCATGGTGATGTTGGTGGGAGTGATGAAGTGGGGGTGTGGGTGGAGGGTGTGACGTACGGTGGGGTCATGGTGATGTTGGTGGGGGTGATGAAGTGGGGGGTGATGAAGTGGGGGGTGTGGGTGGAGGGTGTGACGTACGGTGGGGTCATGGTGATGTTGGTGGGGGTGATGAAGTGGGGGGTGTGGGTGGAGGGTGTGACGTACGGTGGGGTCATGGTGATGTTGGTGGGGGTGATGAAGTGGAGACGAGCAGACCCCAGAGTCTGTGGCGTAAGGATTGCCGTGGGCATCATTTCCCCACTGTGATGGTAGATTGTTGTCGGCCCAGCTGGGGGAGGGGGAGAGGAGGAGGGAGGGGAGGGGGAGAGGAGGAGGGAGGGGAGGGGGAGAGGAGGAGGGAGGGGAGGGGGAGAGGAGGAAGGAGGAGAGGGGGGAGGAGGAGGGAGGGGAGGGGGAGAGGAGGAAGGAGGGGAGGGGGAGAGGAGGAGGGAGGGGAGGGGGAGAGGAGGGAGGGGAGGGGGGAGGAGGAGGGAGGGGAGGGGGAGAGGAGGAGGGAGGGGTGGGGGAGAGGAGGGAGGGGAGGGGGAGAGGAGGGAGGGGAGGGGGAGAGGAGGAGGGAGGGGAGGGGGAGAGGAGGAGGGGAGGGGGAGAGGAGGAGGGAGGGGAGGGGGGAGGAGGAGGGAGGGGAGGGGGAGAGGAGGAGGGAGGGGAGGGGGAGAGGAGGAGGGAGGGGAGCGGGGAGGAGGAGGGAGGGGAGGGGCAGAGGAGGAGGGAGGGGTGGGGGAGAGGAGGGAGGGGAGGGGGAGAGGAGGGAGGGGAGGGGGAGAGGAGGAGGGAGGGGAGGGGGAGAGGAGGAGGGGAGGGGGAGAGGAGGAGGGGAGGGGGAGAGGAGGAGGGAGGGGAGGGGGGAGGAGGAGGGAGGGGAGGGGGAGAGGAGGAGGGAGGGGTGGGGGAGAGGAGGGAGGGAAGGGGGAGAGGAGGGAGGGGAGGGGGAGAGGAGGGAGGGGAGGGGGAGAGGAGGAGGGAGGGGAGGGGGAGAGGAGGAGGGGAGGGGGAGGGGAGGGGGGAGGGGAGGGGGAGGAAGAAGGAGGAGAGGGGGAGAGGAGGAAGGAGGTGAGGGGAGAGGAGGAGGGAGGGGAGGGGAAGAGAAGGAAGGAGGGGAGGGGGAGGAAGTAGGGGGAGGAGAGAGGAAGGAGGGGAGGGTAGAGGAGGAAGGAGGGGACGGAGAGAAGAGGAGGGAGGGGAGGGTGAGAGGAGGAAGGAGGGGAGGGGAGAGGAGGAAGGAGGAGAGGGGAGAGGAGGAGGGAGGGGAGGGGGAGGGGAGGAGGGAGGGGAGGGGGAGGAGGAAGGAGGGGAGGGGGAGAGGAGGAAGGAGGGGGGGGGAGGGAAGGAGGGGGGGAGGAGGAAGGAAGGGAAGGGAGAGAAGGGAGGGGAGAGAAGGGAGGGGAGGGAGAGAGGATGAAGGAGGGGAGGGGAGTGGAGGGAATATAATTATGTTGTTTTGCTAATTATTAATGGGTGCAGTACATGGAACTCAGTTATTGGAACAGTTATAATACCACATCCTGTGCAGGTCAACGCACCCTTGGTTATGGCAGTCATGTACTTCTTGCCATATACAGTGGATGTGCTAATTAAGTTTCAGTTGCTAGGCAACAAGAAGGCAAACATACAGGTCACTTCATCAGGCACACCTGATTCAAAATTGCCAGACTTGAAGAGGTAACTTTGATTGCTAGGCAGCCGTACCTAACTGGGTTCCAACCTGAATACTAGTGAGCTGTTGTTGCAATTTAACCACCTGGCCATCAAGCACCCTCCATTGCATATCCTGACCATTTAGAGAGGTCACTCATGCTTGTATCATGCACTGGTTAGGAAGTGACATCACGCAGAGCTGTGTACACAGCCAAAACTCCCCATACAAGTGTGGGAACATTCCCACGCGCTCCCACACCTGAAACCTGATGTGGCCTCTGCCATCCAATTAGGAGCAGTGGCCTTGTATTTTCCCACAGCAAACATGCTCTCTGGTCCATTATCACGGGAATGTGTTGGCCTGGGAAAATATGTGAGACACTACAGGGAGGACATGTGCTAGCATGGATGATAAGTGGATCAACTTGCATGGCTACCAGAGTTGAGTTAATCAAGTGTCATACACAGAGGTTACTACGGCAACCATCACTTGTGCTAGACAAGCTGTGGTTACTATGGCAACCATCTCTTGTGCAGTAACATAAACTGTGGTTACTATGGCAACCATCTCTTGTGCAGTAACATAAACTGTGGTTACTATGGCAACCATCACTTTTGCTAGACAAGCAGTAACATGCTTCAACATAGAAGCAGCAGACAGACCAGGTGGTCATTCCAAACCTGTCCTGTGGACCCAACTATACTGCTTGCAGTCCAAGTTACATAGACAACTGCCACCACACGCATGGGAAACAATATTAGGAGGCGCAGGCACTCGTGTCTTGTACACAGGGGATGCAATCCAGGATGTTCCAAGGCTGTGCTCGGGGTCCTCTGGACTACCCCGGTCAATTCAAGGATGTCACAATGCCTCTAATCAGTGACACATTGCTGCTGTTTAAATAGGCCTTACTGGAGATTACTGGAGTTTACAGGAGTTTACAGGAGTATACTGGAGATTCCTTTTAGTTTAGTATAGTGGAGTGAGGTTCTGCCAAGCCTCCAGGAATGTAATTAAATTACATGGTGAGCCGCTTCTGACTGATCTAGCTAGCCCTACAAGTTCACCGATGGCGACTCGCGGCTGCGCGGATGCTCACTGTGTTGAAGTTACTGACTCGTAGAACTAGCTACCTCTGCTCTTCAATGGCTACAGTCATGGGAGCTACTGCATAGCGAAAGCAGACAGCGAGAGTGCTTTCATCTGCTCGTGCCGCATGTAGCTAGCTAGCTATACTACGTGATCACCATGTACTGTCCATACAGTTCTTGTGCTGCAATTCTACAGCCTGAAGTTGTCGAATAAGTGAAATGCATGCTGCATATGCATGCACTCGCTCAGGCTCGCCCCACAATGTTATACATTCTGCTAGTTAAATTACAGCACAAGCAGAATACAGCTAACTCATAGTCATGATGAAGTTGACAGCAATTTGGCTTCCTGTCTAGGGGTCAAATTCAACTCTCTGATTGGTTGAATCTTAGCGAAATATAGACAGCTAGAGCTATTCACATACCCTGTGTATAGCCCTGCATGGTCACGGGTACGAACGTCTGGCCTTGGGCTGGGGGGCTGGACATCGGTACCGGGAGGATGCCGGTGGATGCATACACTTGCTGGCTGGCAGGCGAGGGCATTATTGCCACCCCTGTAGGTGTGAGGGTGTGTATGAGGGTGCGGGGGAAGGATGTGCGTGAGGGTGTGGGGGGAGGTTGTGTGTGAGGGGGTAGGGGAGGGGGGTGGGAGGAGGGGTGAGGAGACACATGCATAATTTGTACGTCAAATCCCAAATCGCAGGTGACACAATTAAGTGCAAGCCATGCTTACTCAGCAATTAAACTCCTCACAAAGCACTTCACTGCCGGCCCACTAGGGACCTCAGAACTAATACGCAACAAACATTGGGTTTCCTTTGCACTTCACTGAACTTGGGACCTCCCCGAAGAGAAACTTTTACGCAACAAACGTTGGGTTTCCTGGGACTCACCGGAAGCCATAACAGCTGTCGGTGGTCCTGGTTGGATCTTGATGGAGGGCGTCCCAAAGAACTGCGCCATCTGAGGACAGATGGCAAGCCTCACATAGTACAATCATATCTAGCCAACAAAATTGTGCTTAGTTTAGTATAGTCATAGCAACAGTGAGTTCATCTATTCTGCTATATACTGTGTGAATACATGTTTTTTTAGCACTTTCTTACATTGTGCCACTGGTAAAGAGTTAATTGTGCCACTATGCTGGTTGGTAAAGAGTTAATTGTACCACTATGCTGGTTGGTAAAGAGTTAATTGTACCACTATGCTGGTTGGTAAAGAGTTAATTGTACCACTATGCTGGTTGGTAAAGAGTTAATTGTACCATTACGCTGGTTGATAAAGATCAGTTACTATGGTAGTAGAGAGTTGATTGTACCGCTATGCTGATTGCTCTGAACGTATCTCATCCTTCACTTGGGGCATGGCACAGGAGGTCTAACCCTAACCTCGTTCCCAGGCCCCGCCCAGCTTTTCGGCACTTGTACAAAAACCTTGGGAATGTGGCTAGAAGTGGCGTATATCCTGGAAGCCAGCTCTGCACAGCATGAGACACAATATGAGCTACCGCTCAGTTCGTATGACCTCTGCTCTGCACAGCAGGAGGCACAATATGAGCTACTGCTCTGTTCGTACGGCCTCAGCTTGCATAGGATACACTCCTCATTAGAAAGTGTGTTGTAGGTTGTTGTTAGTTAAATCTTTACCAACCACTGACTGCAAAAGCCATCATGGTCGAGCTCCCATAAGCCCATAAGACAGCTTTGAGACTGTAAACTAACCCAAACAACAAGCAGAAAATTTAAGGACCTCGATCAATCTTTCATGGACCGTCTTACAAAAGAAATGTTAATAGCTAATACTGCTCTGGCCCAAGCGTTAGCTCTCTACCAAAATCTTATTCTGCATGTGCAACACCTTCAATCGCTGGCAGGCAAAAGGGGGCGTGTGCACGTTGACCTTCCTGTGAGACTAACACCCAGGATGGGTTTAGTATTAAAATATTAAGGCTCCAGTGTTCAAGAACGCACGCATAGAAACTAGAGTCCTTCTCCATATCACTCCGGCTAGGCACCAAAGACAATCGAGAACAAAACACAGAAATAATGTACTATGGCAATACTCTCATCTCTGTATACGAACCTTATTCCAGGTCGGAGATCTCGTATGAACGTTTAGGGAAGTCCACACGACCTCTGAGCGACTGATAACAGAGTTCGAACTTTTCTCTCCGAAAGGAAGAGGCGAGTTTTCTTACAGAAGGCTGGCGGACACGTTTCTGTGAGTAAAAAGGCGGCGATCTACGCCCCTTCCGGCGCATTTTATACTGGAGTTTACTATTGTGGTTCGGTTATAGCGATAAGTCTATTCATGTGTGGTGGGTCATTAAATAGGATTAAGGGTATTAATTCGCATAGTTCCCACGGCAAGAATGTGATTACTCAGCATTGTTCACACGGGAAGAATGCAAACGTGCTCCGGTGCCGGGGATGACCTGGGAACGAGGCCACAGTGTGACGTTTTCATATCATTCCCGTAGTCTACCCATACGTAAGCTTGGGCTGGGAATTCCGAACGATCGAGGCCTTAATTCACCTGCACCCTTGCTGAGCAAAGAAGGTGGGTGGGGCTAGGCGTGTACCAGACACATGTACAAGTAGGTAGATTGTAAAGGAAGAATCAATTGTAGACTGGATTTCAGCATTGGAACTAGTCTCGCAGGCCAGTCTCTTTTTTCCAAGTAGAGGGCGTCGCGCCCCCTCCATGGAAAAAGAGGCTGGCTTGCGAGACCACACTGGAACATGTACAGCTGTTGTGGGCCCGGTAACTTTCAGGTGACTCTAGTCTCTCTGCGAGCCGCTAACAATCAGAGAACATGGCCTCCTAAGATGTTGGAAGGCATGCAACTAGGCTAGGCTGTCAGAACTCTTTACTAGTAGTGCATCGTACGTAAAGCCAGCTGTAGTTGTCTATTGCCTCAGCAAACCTCAAGAGAATATTCTATCGCTCACATCAATGCTTTGTATAGCAGTAAATTCATCAGGGCATGCACAGCTCAGCAGTAGCAGTCGTGAATGACTTTATGACTCTCCTGCCGAATGTAGTCAGTGTGCATGCCTTGCTGTGACGTTCAGTACAAATCTCTACATGCAGAAGTTCATATTGTGACTATACACAACAGAGGACTACGAAGCTTCATATTTCTCCATAGTTCATGGTGACTACATAACAGACAACTACCAAAGTTCAAAGTTCATGGTGACTACATAGCAGACGACTACCAAAGTTCAAAGTTCATGGTGACTACATAACAGACTACCAAGTTCATATTTCTCCATAGTTCATGGTGACTACATAACAGACTACCAAGTTCATATTTCTCCATAGTTCATGGTGACTACATAACAGACTACCAAGTTCATATTTCTCCATAGTTCATGGTGACTACATAACAGACTACCAAGTTTATATTTCTCCATAGTTCATGGTGACTACATACGTAACAGATGACTACCAAAGTTCGAAGTTCATGGTGACTACATAACAGCCAAAGTTCAAATTCTACCAAAGTTCATGGTGACTACATAACAGACGACTACCAAAGTTCAAATTCTACCAAAGTCCATGGTGACTACATAACAGATCTAGATACATGACTGAAAAAAGATAAACTACCCACTACTACATAAAAGAAATCCTAATCTAGAAAGCTGTCTTTACATCATATCTCATGCGATTGTCTTCTTCAAACACTGGGTTGACTACTATTCCTATGGACAATAAGAAATACTATAGTAACAGCTTGTTACCTCAGCAAAGTGCAAAAATAACACTTGAAGAGTCAGCCATGAATAACACATTCACTTCTTCAAAAGACATCATGCAGTGGCCCAATTCTTCCATACAAAGATTATAATCAGGCAAGGACTATTACGGTAATTAGGGTTCATTTTGGAAGGATCATGGGTTGATTTTCCGGCTTGTCCAACCAGGAGCATAAGATATCCTGTTATGTCCTAGCACCAAGTGGACTGAGATCCTACGCAAGCATACTATGATTATATAGCTTCCATACAGCGACCTAATAAACACAAGTACAGTGAAGTACAGAATCACTCTACCCTCACCTTCAGAAGTAGGGTTCACTACACCTATTCCTGCTATTCCTGTTGGCAGGAAGGATATACACGTACATACACTTCCGTAGTAGAATATGTGTAGTGGAATACTACGTATCTGTCTGTGTGGACTCAGGTTCATTATATTATCATGGATAGATTACACTATTGATCAGTGGAAACTTGCACCGGAAGTTACGTCATTTAATTAACTAGCATTCCACATTCAAAGACATATTAGTTATATAATAGCCGGAAGCAGCAGTGTGGCTTGCGTATCTACCAATTTAACGATTATCGTCACATGGTACCAATAAGCATGCAATTTAATTGATAAGTCTTCCATGAAACACATTTGTTCCACTACTGCTTGTATACCACATCAGTGAACTCAACGGCCCTCCATCATCATTGCTTGCCATAATATTATGTGCAGCAACAATCCTATGATGAGTTATTCGTAAAGGTCAGTGAAATAGTCGCCAAGCATACAGTGCTGAATCAGATAATTGATGCCGGCTGATAATTGATGCCAGCTGAACATATACGCTATTGCAAACTGTGAAGTCCATAGTATACAGCTAACATGATATAAGCTGCCTGAAAGTTTCTGCATAGCAGTCATTCCTTAATTTGCATGCACCAGAGAGAAGTGCACTAAAACGTTCATTTTGCACAGTCGATTCCGCCTGCATGCTTGTCCAAGTGGAATCGTCTTACCTGAATAATTATTGAGCCCTTGTGAGAATCTACACCAGTGGCAAGTACTAATAGACACACGAACAGAGAATTCAAAAATGAACAGGGTTAGCTACTCTATCCTCACCTTCAAAATTACGGTTTGATATACCCATGCCTGCAATACCTGCAGCTGTGGACAGGAATTGTATATCAAGTGACACTTCCATATAATATGATAGGTATTGGTGAACCTTTACCTCCAGATTTCTCTACCAGTTTTAGGAGCGAGTGTGCTCAGACCATACATAACTGTTAGCTGTACACATTCACTTACTGCACAACATGCAGGCTTTTGATGCAGATATATAATGACAACATGATCGCAGAAAGACCCTCACTATTCATCAGCAGTTACAGCATATTGTTGTGAAAGTGGTTAGTATCTCACCGGACTTGTATTTTCCCTCTCTACAGTAATAGCAGCAACAGCAGCAACAGACGAGCAGAATCAACAGCAACAACGCAGCAATTGTTCCTGGTACGATTGCTACGACGATGATCAGTGCAGAATCATGGAGAATAGCTACGGACAGGAAGGTAAATTGACTCTGTGAAAAATAATGTGGTAGATAATAATTCAGCCATGTCGTATACATACAAGAGAACTGCTCCTGTAAACAGATTTTGTCGGCACCTCTTGTAGTTAGTCTAGCTACAGTTAAGCTCTTAATATCTTAAAAATCATACTATTAGGCCATTTTGAAGAAGGTCTGGAGAGAGCAGCAGACTATCAGTGAAGTTAGCATAGCTATAAACATGATTACATTTAACTGTTGTTTGAATGTGGATATATAATCATTCCAAGGGAAATACCTTGGCAAGAGGTTCCATTGTAGTGCAGTAGGTACCCGAAGTTGCAGCTGCATGTGTACGAGCCAAGAGTGTTGGTACAGACCTGATCACACAGGTGCAGGCCACCAGCACACTCATCAACATCTGTAAATAATTATTAAAGAATAGATGACGTGATAATGCAGTTGTATACGATAGCTACAAACTTTCAGCGAGCAACATTACTGTAATTCCTTCCATCCTGCTCACACCTATTGAGTTTGTTCACAGGTATATACTACAATCATGTCCTCTTGAATTATACGTACATGCACAGAATCACTAGCTGGTGGGTATTGAAAGTTATACTATACTTCAATGAAATACTGCGATATTACGATTGGCCAATTGAAGGGGGTTTATTTCACTTGTACACCTGTAAAATTTACTTATACACCTGTAAAATTTCACTTATACACCTGTAAATTTCATGTAGTTACAGCGTCATACATTTAGCATCATCATAGCTAGCTAGACAGTAGATATAGACTATATAGCTACCTCAATGTACAGTTCATGGTTCACGGTCTTGCGTGCAAGCGTCTTTGCGTGTGAGCGCTGTAGCCAGACGAGCATGGAGCTGGACTTCGGACTTGGTCGTCTTGCGTTTCACCTCCGGCTAGCTCCGTAAGTGTCATGGGGCGGGGCGTATTTGGTGCGATCACAGAGTCTGGTTCTGCTTCGAGTCACAGTCCCAAACACGAGGCACGAGTACGCAGAGTTGTCGGTTACGTTAGCGGATGGCGAGAGCAGCTGCTATAAAAGTCGCCATCTCTGTGCGAAGTCTTTCTGACTGAACGGTTGCTAACTGTACTGTTTCGGTTGCTAATACAGACAACGATTTGATTGGCTGCCAGCTGTATAGTATAAATACCTTAAACGATGAAACCCTCGGGGCCTACGGGATTTAGATCCCCTTGGAAACCTATAAACACCCTTGCGCTTCGCGCGCGGGTGTCTATATAGTTTCCGCGGGGCTCTAAATCCCGTAGACCCCTCGGTTTCATCGTTTAACCTATATTTATACCCAAAGCAAATGACGCATGCATTCATATAGTTACAATTCCGTACGTAAGGTTTAGTGCTGATGCTATCACTCACCAATGCAACTCTCTCCGTCTACATCAACACTGTAACCATCTTCACACTCAACACCTACAGTGTAATTATGCAATTGTATGGTAAAAGTTGTGCAGGTTGCACACCATTCTTAATGGATATAAATATCCTGCATGCTATCATCAACCTTGACGATATTGCACCATGCATGACTTACCAGACTGAGTACACAGTTTAATAGACACAGAAGCAGAGGTGTTTGCAATGTCCTCATTCACCAGCTCTGTTGACAGTGCTGTGATTGTGACATTAACTGGTTGGAAGCTTCCAGTGAACCGTACCTGGACATTCGCCAAATCCTGAGCGCTTAGTGTATACTCGCTACTCTCATTTCGTTGGCCCACAGAAAGAGTGGCATTCTCAGGGATGCCTGCAATTACCACCGAAAGAGTTTCCGAGCCATCGTCATCAACAAGTGAGCTTTGTAATGGAAGGCTGACACTGCTGACAGCTGGATCATAACATACATCTCCAACACTGAGATTTGGTGGATCAGCAATTGCTTGGATTGGAATATGCACAGCACCTTCCCTCGTAGCTCCGGCTTTGGACGCAGTGGCTCTTAGAAGGATATCTCCTGAGAGGTGCTGTGGCAAGGTTAGTTCAATGTCTCCAAAGTCTGCTGAACTAAATGTCCAAACGTTACCATCGAACATTCCTCTGCTGAACGAGGACCCTGCTGGGAATGTCATAACCTTGACAATCACTCCAGTGGTTGAGGAGGAAGCAGCATCGCTTGCAGATAGACGGATAGGGACTGAAACGTCCTCAGCTCCTCCACGAGATGAAATTGTAAGAACTGGAGGTTCTACAGGTGGTGTATCTGTATGCAGAAATATAGTCCTATGTTAGTACAATATGATGTCAACAAGTTATTGTCAAATGCATACGAATGTTGACCAACCATATATTTTACAGTGCTCTTGTGTACAAAATTAATGCCGCTACATTAAAAAAAAACACTTCTGCTGCTCTGTCGCATTCTAATTCACTGCAAAACATGCAATGCAGGCATAATACAACAACACACTACTAGAGTTGAAATGCCTGAAGAAGAGTAACAATGTCACACTTACCTCGACTGCAATCACTTGCATAGTATCCTGGACTGCATTGACAGGTGCTAAATTCAGTACATAGTCCTCTTCCAGAGCAATTGTTGGGACAGCGTCTTTCAACGTTTGGGAAATCGATGGTCACAACGTTCTGCATATCCTCTTCCAGCGGTGGTCGGTTGCCAACATTATCAACTGCTGAAGCAAAGATCTGATACTGAGAACCTGGAGAGAGTCCCAACACTGCTACATCGTCTCTTGTTCCAAGCACGAGAGGTTGCACTTCCTGCATAGCAGAATCATTGGCTCCTGAGTACAATAGAGAGCAAAGGCTCTGAAAGGATTATAAAGACCAAGAGCAATTGACACATTCTGGGGAGTGGGAAGCATTTTGGATCCAGCAAGGCCACCACAACTAGAGTCTGAGGATTTTAATTGAGGGAAAAACAACAAAGGCAGAATCAGTTTACTCATTGCAGCGCAGTCAAAGCCACTTAGTAAACCATGTGGGCTGAAAAGCACAGGATTCTTGCTGCCAAACTTACCATTTGGAAATGTCACTGTGACTGTCTACAACTGATATGTCTACTACACAACACCATCTAATATCATAAGGTATGTGAGTCTGATGTATACATAGAATTGGTGAGCAAAATATGCATGCCATCGGTTGACTGATCGGGCTGGTCGCGAGCTGGGCAGCCTAGAGCCTTTGAACAAGGCTATAGAGCTGTGAGTATGTGCTGGTGGATGCATATCCACAATTTAGGTGAGAGTAAGACCTGGTCCACGGATCACTGGCTACCAAGTGTGCAGTTTCCACTCGTTATAAGATAGATACAAAGCAGACAAGCCTAACAATGAAGTACTACCAACTTGTTATTTGAAATATGTCCACTCCATCCACGCCGGACCCAGTATCAAACTTGTGCAGTTGGAGAGCCAAAGTGCCGTTATATAGGAGCTCTGGAATCACAGTGAGGTTCAGCGTTGGAGTACTGCTGTCAATCTGTGGAATAAGATGCAGATATGGCGTTACACTTTTGTAGCCACTGCTTCATTGTTTATACGTAAGTAGCGCATACAAATAATGATAACAATGCCTTGTTGTTGTAGTGCAGTAGCCTTGAGCATCTAAGTTGTACCTCCCAATGCACTATGTGTCCAATGCAGAAATCGTATACACACATCCGATACTGCAGTCTATACTATCAATAGCTACAGTGTTGTTTACCGTATTGAATATAGGTGGTGTGTCTATCGGCTCATTCTGGTCAAAGATAATACTTGCTGTCGCATCAATCCGAAAGAGGCTGCTCACTTGCTCTCTGGCCCTCACTGAGAAGGTGACAAACCCTTGTCCATCCGTACCGTTGTTTGGAGGGAGAAAACCTATGCTTGGGTCAACAGGAGCTTCACCTGCATTGGAGAGCAATGATGTACACTCTCCCTGTAACCCATGGTGACAGTAGTAACAGGCAAATTGGTATCCACAGATACAAATAAGATTTCCTGGTTGCCATGGTGACTTTCACGCAGGTTTCCAGTGTAGTCACACCCCTAGTTAGTTGGATTTGAAGCTCTTCCCTTCTGGTTGATAGCATTAGTAAGTGACGGTCTTACTGAGTTGTATGGATCTATCCACTCTTCTCTGTTTACCTACACACACTAACATACACAAACATACTCACATACATACACGCACACATGCATGCACGCATGCGCGCGCACACACACACACACACACACACACACACACACACACACACATATCTACTCACCTGTTTCCGGATCCAGTGCTTGCAGTTCCCATGTTGCTTCATTTGTGACGACATTGATCCCAGCTCTGACACGTACAAACACTCCATGTGAGGCTGTCACATTCACAAGTTCCTGCAGTGTGTTAGTAATCTGAATCGAGGCCTGCTTGCATGCTGTAGACTGAATAATATTTTCAATGGGTACACATTAATTGCTCCACCTGCGTGTGTACCTGCAAGATAGGTCTACTGAGGGTCACCTCCCGAGTAAAATCACCAAACCCAAAGTCTCCAATTCGGAATGTTCTAACATCCAAATCGTCATCAAGTTGGTGACGGATGAATACCCTCTGAGCTGGTGCTGTCGCATTTGGATCATTCTCAAAACGGATTCTGTAGTCCAGAGTTAGGTCTGGTGGGATGAAGTGTGCATCACCAAAACCAGCTGGTCCAAGAATGTCATTCTGAAAGAAAAGAAAGAAATCACAGTTCTGCAATTTAAAACAACTTAGGGAGTGTGGCATGCACAAGTCAGTCACAGCACACGCTTACAGGGGCAGCTGGCATATGCACAGCTAGCTCAGTCATCATCCACAAATTAACCCTGCTACCAGTAGCTACATGTATGTCAAAAGGCATTGGAGAACATTGCTGAAACAATTTTCCTATTTTGCTATGCTCCAATGTGGTCTATTGTTATGCTTGTATGTTCTTAAGCAGATAAACCACCGACAAAGAATGTACACACGTGCTCCTGGTATGTAGGTGTGCTCTCCTGGCATGTTCTTTGCATGTGTGCGTACATTCCTGCCATATGTATGTCGCCTGATTCCTACATATCCATATATTCCTAGTATAATGTTTATGTAGCTATGCATATGTTCCTGAACTTACAGGATCTATTGATGCAATCCACTCGAACGGTGCATTCCACAATGGTTTAACTGCATCCTTCCACAGTGAAGTAAGTGTGTCTTTTGCTAGTTTCACAAGAGCCTTTGCTGGGCGTGTATCCAGATATTTCTTCACCAAAGGCTTGATGGAGTTATACCACATTATGTTCTTGTCTGGATAGAAAGAATAAGTGATCAGAAGCCTGCTAAAATAGTTTAATGTCAGGAAGAATTGTCTGTAGATGCAACCTGGATAGGCGCTGTCCATCATCAAAGTTTTCTGCATGTGCTCACACCTTTTGCCCAGCCATTTGAGCCTGCTTGTCACAACACTTCAACGTCCTGTGCAGACTGCATGTGTTGGTTCTGCTCTAAACAGGACAGCCATAGACGTCGGCTAGTGCGAACTTTATATGTCGGATAGCGCCCATCTATAGACCTGCATCTACAGGTAGTATTTCTAGTATGTGATCAACCAAGAATAGCATAACACTAATTAACCCACAGTGCTATTGGAGTACATTATGCAAGGATACATGGAGAATACATGGGCCCTTCAGGGTTCAAAGGTCGATATGTGGTTACCTTGAACCCTGACAGCTATAGGATATATCAACAGTGTAAATAGGAATAGCTCACATTTCTTCAGAAACTGAGGAGTCCTCTTCTGTATAACTGAGAGGAAGAGATAGCCAATTCAAGTCACTCGTAAAACTGATTGATTCATTGTGAAAGTGGAATATCCTTTTGCTAGCTTCCTACCTAGTTGTCAATAATCACAGAGCCTTTACTCATATGTTTGCTTGTTTTACCTCAAAGACACTGGCTTACATTTGTTGAGTGTATGTCCCAAGTACTTGGTTGGTAGGTTTCCAATAATGACATTGAAGAGAGCTCCTTGTGCTGCTTCCCAGTAATTCAGTGGTTCACGTTTCACCGCATTTTCTACGAATGTGCCTGCAATTGCCCCTACTGCTGGTAAGACAATCTTCTTTGCAATCTGCTTCACAAGACCTACATTTGATGTTGGAAAAGAGTGAGATAACTTCCTCTATGCATATTCATAACTGTAGCAGTGTGAGTGTTGCATGCTCCAACAAGGCAGACAATAAGTTATTAGCTTTAGCAATGTGGACTGCTGTTTCTGGAAACACTTCCTGAAGCAGAGCTTAGGGCTTGACACTACGGCCCTTGAATGTGAGGAATTGTAGCCATTCTTTTGTTGACAGTTTCGTACAGCAGGTGTGCAGACAGTGGAGTTGTGAGTATTGAGCGCTCTATTGCCATTCCATATTGGCCACCAGTGTTCACTTTGTGTCGTTGGCAGTGCTTTATGCTAGTGCAGAGCCTATAATTATATCTCCCAGGGACATTACAAGTAGCATGCAGCTGAATGTCTCACATCCTATACGCACTTTTCCCCCCAGTAATATTCGTGCTATAAAACACAAGGCAACATGAATGGCAATATTGATAAAGTGGTTCATGAGCCTCTACAAGAAAAATGCTATCGTAAAGTATAATCATGGGTGAGCTCTAACTTTTACTAAGCTAGTTCTAGTTCTCACTGCAACAGAACTTAATCTGTTACCGGTAATCCACATACTAATGGCCAACACATACAGACAGATTGACTCCTCACCTTGGCCCAGACCTGCTGCAGGACCTCCAATGGCCCCAGATGCTGCTGCTCCTAAAGCACCTGTGGAAGTAAGTTTGACAAACATAGAATACTGGACTGTTGCTGTGGACTACATTTCAGATGCCAGCACTCAAGTCTGTAGCTTGAGTGCTGGCATCTGAAACTCAGTGCTCTTATCATTTGCCCGGCCTACAAGCTCATTTTCTGAACATGTAGCAATCATTTCTTACCTCCTAGACTGGTATCAGAACCAGTGATGGCTGCCGTTGCATAGTACACAGCAACACTTCCCGCTGCTCCAATAAGAGCCTTGCCCAACAATACAGCAGGGAGAATGCGACCTGTGGGGTCCTTTATCAGCATCGGACTGTTGTAGGCATACACATAGAAGTTTGTACTCTTTCCAGCCACACCTGCAGAGAACCGATTATATCATAGTAGCAAGTTGTCAATGCACTACTCTCTTGTGGCTGTTGTAATGAAGATCATATAATTATAACATGCACTTCTTTTGCTAAAATGAAGAAGCAACCGTACTCGTGCCAGAGCAATGGGTAAGACCAGCTCACTTTCAAATATGGTGCCTTTGGTCTTACTCTCCCTTGCCTGGTGTAGACTCTGCATGCTTGCATCTACCAGCTCAACTAGCCTTGTTAGCTGCTTGTAGGCAACCAGCTTATGGCACACCCAAATTAACACATAATTATGTAATCTCGCATAATTATTACTGCCAACAATGATCTAAGTGAAAAATGCCAACTAACAGAAAGACTCAAACTCCACCACCAAGGTCAGGTCAGTACAGTACTGCACGGTATTTGTTTGTTAACACTTAGGGAAGGCATATGAAGGTTCTGACTATATGGACTCTCAAGGTTGCTGATGTACACTGACTCAAAAGCCTTGATTGTTTATTTACAGAAACAATTTTTCCCTATACCAGGAGTGACAAGTGTTTATAATCCCCTTTCAAGTAAACTAAATTAGCGCAATGGGAATGAGGTTGTAGAATCAATCTTTGATACTGTTACTGTTAGTGAGTGGCTAACCAATTGGATCCACGCTGATGAATCTCCCATGTTGTGCATCATAATGTCGCTCCCTCATCATGAACACACTCCGAAGTTCAAGATCACGAACGACACCAAATCTTCCCACATACTGGAAAATATTTCTTATCTGCTCAGACTGCCATAGAACTTCGCCAAATGGATCATATTGATATGAGTTTCGAATAACTCCTTGGTTGTCAATGACGCTCAGCACAGATCTGTAGAGTATGGTAGCAATAAGAGCTATGCAATATCAGTCATACTATCCATCGTGCCCAGCACAGATGTATGGAGTATGGTATAAGAGTTATGCAATAATACTCTCCATCACGCTCAACTTGTGTGATAGTAACTATCGCGTGATGTCACCTACCCATCTCCATCAAATTCATAATAGAACATGGAGCCATTGTTGCCACTCATGGCCGCCACTAGCCCTTGCTCAAAGGAATTAACGAAATAGGTAGTTCCAGTGTCAGAGATCTGGATGATGAAAATTACGAACACATTGTCACGCATTATTCTTTGCTCGCACTGATGTTGTGCTTGCATACATTAAGGTTACGGGATACTCGTGCGCGCGCTGTCCGAAATGTATAGGGAAATGCATACTTAAGCTCGCTAACCAAAAATCTCGAGTACGAAGAACGTGAGCAACTTGATTCTGGCGGTGGAGGTGCGCTGTCACAAGGTGCAGGGCATGACGGAAGCTTTTACCGATACGCTGTATAGCCGTGCAAAAACGAGCAATTCAGTTCACCAAGAAGCCGTATTTACCGCTTTTCTCGAGCGAGACAGCAGATAAGTTTGCCAAGGATTATGCTATCAAAAAAAGCTTCCGTCGTGCCCTGCACCTTGTGACAGCGCACCTCCAACGCCAGAATCAAGTTGCTTACGCTCTTCGTACTCGAGATTTTTGGTTAGCGAGCTTAAGTATGCATTTCCCTATACATTTCGGACGGCGCGCGCACGAGTATCCCGTAACCTTAATGACCATCCTATGTGGAAGGCCAACAAGTGCATAGTTATGATGAATAAGCTGTGCAAACCTCAGCTACTACATCAGCTCCAAACTGGCCAAACGGATCAACCAGATACCAAAATGATGTCGAGTCAGAGCAGTTCTTTCTGTACAGATTTCCCAGAGCGTCATAGTGGTATGAACACCTGCAAAAGAATAATATGTACTCTTGTTTGCTAACAGTAACATTTTTGCAGATCCTATCACAATACCTTATGTCTGGTGTTTCTGTTTCTGTAAGTTTCCCTTCTGAATTGAAGACAAAGTTTTCCGTTCGACCACCAGCATTCTTCTGTCTCAAGTTGCCGTTTGGGTCATATGCAAAGGTGTCAGTCTCATTGAACACTGTGTATTGATTCATGCTGTTGGTAGTATAGCCCGCTTGTTGAGCATTCCTGGTGTGAGCAATTCTGTTGCCTCTACTGTCATATGTGAACTCAGTGACATCACCGTTTGGGGATGTCCACTTGATCAGCTGGCCAATGGCATCATAAGTGTATGTCCAGTTCCCGCTAATGGATATCATGGCAGTGATTTTACCTTTTCTATCGTATGCGTAGATGAACTTGGACGAAAGAGTTCCATTGGGTAGGTAATTCCTGAGCTCACTCAGGTGCCGAGTGTCTCCTAGGTAGAGGTATGTAGTGTACGCCCCATTTCCAAGTGATTTCCGGATTACCGCTCCCCTATCGCCATACTCAAAGGCAGCAACCAGCTCACCATTGCTACCATGTCGAATTTCTGAAAGGCGCGATTTTCCATCATAGCTGTAGGTAACATTGTATCCGCTGTTGTCTGCAACGTACACCCGCTGGTTGGCGCTGTTGTAGCCATAAGTGAGAATGCGTCCACTGGAGTAAGCAACTTGCACAGGTGCACCATTGTCATCATAAACGATCTGCATTGTGCCTTCTCCGTTTGTTCCTCGTGTAAGGCGCCTCTTACTGTCATATTCGTATGATACTCTCTCACTTGCAGTACCTTTCAGAATCTAAGGAAAACATTACATCATTAGATTTGCCCCTTCTTCCCTTCACTATCCATGCACTCCCCTTCCACTTCCCCCTCAACCCCTTGCCCCTCTCTCCCTCCCCCATCCCCTTTGTATTAGCCAGGTCAAAAGCTGTCACCAATTAATTGTGGTTGTGGATTGCATATGCCACATTCCACCAAAATGCTGAGTGGAAGTGGGTAGGGTAATTCCTTTGCATGTAGAGTGCATGTGTTTAGCCTCTCATCGTAATGAGAGCTGCATGCCCATGATGTATCATGCTACCAAACTACTGTTCGCACTCTATCAAGGTTAAATGCTAACCATTTTGTCATCGGAGTCATAGGAATACGTGATCTCAGAGCCGTCTGGGTTCACAACACCAGAGACAAGTCCTTGGCTGTCATAATTCAGCATTGTCTTGGTCGCATCTGGATTCTGAAACTCAGTGATTTTACCATCACTGTCATAAACAGCACTGTAAGTGTTCCCTTCACTGTCTGTGTAGCTCAGTAGGTTTCCTGTCTCATCAAACCTGTACTTTATTTGATCACCATCAGCATTGGTTTGGTACACCGTGTTGGTTTCTTCATCACGATAATCCTGCGAAATAACCTGTGAAATAGTAGCAATCAATGCATGTCATATGCTCTTCAGATTTTGCAACACCACGAAGAGTTAGCTGGGATATGCGTGCATGCTCATAGGTAGAGAACTATGCACTCTGACCGTAATACTTTCATGTTGTAAACCCCAACTATACGTGGTCCGGACGCAAACATGACAAATTTTATGCCCTGACAAACTTTAATCTAGCTATAGACTGAATAGTGGGTCTTGAGCTTGAAGGGCAATTGTTGTTGCATGGTGGTGTTTGCGACATTTTGTTGTATAATATACAACCTTTAAATTCATGTTCTATACAACAAACAAAACAACGTCTAGTGCCAAGAATCAGATGTGGAACCGTAATGTTTTATGCTGAAAGCACAACCACATACAAGTTTGTCTAGCTACATATCACTTGCCTCATCTCCTTCGATGATTCTGTGTCCATTAGAACCTGGCAGATCAACTTGTGTCAGTGGGATGCCATCTTCCGTTGTGGCCGAGACTACGTCACCAAACGTATCGTAGACTAGTTGTACAGTACGATTGTAGGGTTGTATTGTCATTAGCACCTTCCCATTCCAGCTCTTAGTTAACTTCATCGACGCAATCAGATCCCCATTTGCGCTGTAGCTCTCACTCACTGCTAGCAAATTGTTTTCGTCGTACTCTAGTGTTCTCCTTTCACCAGATGCGTAGACTACACTGAGAAGATCTCCCTCATCACTACTATAGGTGTACATTGCAGATTCAAGTCCAACGGTCACCATAGTTAGAAACCGACCGGATACATCGTAGCTATATAAACTGGAAGTAAAAGAAATATATTATACCATTAGCCAACCTGAAATTATGCAGATACTATATCTTCAATTGCTTCTACAAACAAGCTCAGTAAGCACACCAAGTTACTATCATGCTAGCAACGTTCGAGGAAAGGTGCATAATTTGTCTGTGCTATCAGCTAAAATTTATGATTTGAGCATATAAAACGAAGGTGCCTGTATAATATTATAGCTCACAAGTACATGTTCCAACACACACATGAGCTCACACCTTCAAATGCACACACACTACCAATGCTGTGGTATATACTGTAGTAGCTATAGAAGCATTACTGAGATATGTACATGTATGTATGTCTCAAACCTTGTTTTTTCAACATTGTTGTCCTCATCAAGGAGGTCTGCATAGCTAATCAGTCCACTGTCAGTGTAGGTTATGTTGAGAGTCTTGCCATTGGAGTGGGTGAAGAGCACCGGGTTATCTTGTCCACGATGCTCTACAACAATACTGCTGTTGTCCACTAGATTGTCTATCCCAGTCAGCTGGCCGGAGTTGTGATTGAAAGTATAAACCACACCAGATTCAGTGTCCTCATATCTCACTTCTATCAGATGTACACAAATGTACAGGAGTCAATGTTGAAGTATTAGAGGTGAAAACCTTTTCTAAAACTGATGCAGTTACTTACCTCCACTGCTGACCGTGAGGACCTTTGTGTCATCATTGGCAAGAGTGTACACACCAGGATCACGAGCAGTGAAGGTGATGAGATCCCGCCCATTCCACACCTCCGCTTCTTGACTGGAGAAACTCTGTATTCTCATTTCCCTACATATTGCAAGAAAATCAAAACTGATATTAAACCAGATGGTTTAGCAAAATCCACTGATGCCTAACAGGACAGCACAGTGAACTATTCTGCTCTCGTCAATGTGCACTTCCAATAAAGAGTCACATGTACTTACCACCATGGCAATATCCATCCCATTCCCATTGGCCCCACTGTCCGACGCTTGTGGATGTAGGAGGAGTACTCTCTCCTTACAGCCAGTGGTAGCAGGGTATCACTGCCTTCCTCTGCAATGTCTTCAATGACCAGCAGAGTGTTTCCTAGAAAGAGCATAATAAGCATGGAACGTTATCTGAGATGAATGACCAGGGACTTTGAACTTGCGAGTCTGGGATCATTGTTAATGTGCTGGATGAGGGTCTCATCGTCCCTGTAGCTATTACATGATTATGTACAAGCACGTATGATCACTATGATGGCTACCAATGTGGCTAGACTGTACAGTAATGCATAAACCCATAAGCTGTACGGTTTGTGATCTACGGTTTAAGGTACCAACTAGCTAAATCAAGTGCATGTAACTTACCTGTAAAAAACCCATTAGCAACTTGAAGCTGGTATCTTATAATATCATCCCAGGTGAAGACCTTCTTCTGTACCAGACTAAATTCTGTTGCAATTTCAGAAATCCTGTTATGGAGGGAACCCCACGTTTCTCCGACAGAGTCTAAAAAGTTCTGCCACACAATATCCCACACGTGATCTGGGACTCCGGGTAGCTTCAGTTCACTTTTCTGTTCCAAGTATGCGTGTGGTTCTGTGCTCTGGGTATCTTCAACATGCGAGAACTGTACTATTTCTTGTCTTATACGAGTGTTCCTCGGAATTACATGAAAGTATGCCTGCGTGCTTGCACCTGGAGGCAAGATACCACCAGGCCCATTAGTTGGAAGGGGTAGGAAATTCACTTCCGTTGCATAGTCAGCGAGGGAATTTTCATCCAACAACCGCACAAGTGCGCTGCCTCCAGTCTGCAAAGTCATCAGAGGTGTCAGGATGTCTGTGTTGCCAGTATTGCGTATGTAGAGGGAAACCGTGCCATTAGCACCTGCTCTGAGTGGTCTCGGTGGACTCACCAAAACTGACAGTTGGCCTGGAATGCCAGGAGCAATTTCTAGGCTGTTATTGAGCTGTGTTGCTTCTCCGGTGGTCGTGTCTGTTAGCTTTGCTGTGTACATTCCTGCAGGCAGTGCAGATGCATCAAATGTTGCATAGACTTCTTCTGAATTGAACCAATACACTCTGTATGCAGTGTAGACCTCAGCTGGATTTGTGGTGCTGAAGAGTGAAGCATCAACAAAATAGCCAAAAACAGTTCCCGAGAAGAGGATAGTGACGCTGCCAAGAGGAGCAGCTGTGCGAGGAGATGCATCCAAAATCTCAAAGCGTGCAATCTTTACTAGTACTTGCACTTGGTAAGTCTGTCTTTCCCTCCCAGAGCTCTCAATTCGCAGGTAGTATGTTCCTGCTCTTGTATTCCGTACAACTGCTGTCTGGTTGGAAGAGAGAGCTTTCTGAGAGAATGCATCGTAGTCATAACCAGTGGGAGGCTTTCGATAGCGAAGAAACAAATCATGGTACACAGCAATCCCGTTCACTGATAATGATAAAGTTGCTACAAGTGTCCTTTCTGCAGGAATGTTTTCAATTTTGAACACATTCTCATCTCCTGTTTCAAGGTCAATTGCTGTCGAGGTATCCAGCAGCAGAGTTGGAGCATTAACTCTGAGTGGCATGACTGTGGATCCAATGTTGTTCTCCACGTTCGGGTCTCGGATGTTGCTTCTTGTTCGCACTATGCCTGTGTAGTCCTGTTGAGCTATAAATGGTGTAGCCTCAGTCATTGTGTAGCTTTGATCATTCGCTGGGTTCCCTTCGTAAGGTTGGATATTGATTGTATTGCATTGAGGGTCTCCTAGCTGATTGTCTGTTATGTCCCATTTGTCGTCTTCTGAGAGGTAGACCGTGTCACACTTGTATCCTTCAGCAACAAGACTGCCATTGTTCCGTATGCCCCACTGAAAGTTCACATCTACATTAATAATACAAGAGATAAAGTGATTATTATAAGCCCACCAAGGAAGATCATGTTCTACTGCTAGACACAAAGGCCAATTCTGAAGCTAGATTTTCCTTGTGAACGTATGATTACAGCATTCCCTGTGACAAATATTGCTTACACTGGCTGCATGTGAGTAACTATTACCCCACACACTATCCACCTATGTCACGAGAAATGGTGCTTACCGATCCCATAATCCAGATTAGTAGGTGAAGCACTAGCTGAGACCACAGATATATCAGTGCTAACTGCTTCTTGTATGGACACGATCTGCTGGCCAAAGTTATTACTTTCATCAAGTTCTATAATGCGATTCCCATCGTCAACTTGGAAGAAGATATAATACCTGCTACTTGGTAGGTCGAATGGAATGAAGACCTCAACAGTCTGGAAATAGCTACTATTAATTGCGATATTGTTCTGATTTTCCACTGATCTCAGTCTGGTGTCAAATGGATCCAGAATTGCATTGCGGCTCAAGTAAATGGCATCGTACCAAGTTCCCACGGCTGAATTCTCTCCCATGTTTTCTACTTCATATGTCACCGTAGCAGGTTGGCCTCCTCGAAGGGTTATATTGGTTGAGGGGGGAATAATGCGCAGATCTGAGAGAGGTCCTTGTTCAACTAAGATACGATTATTAGCAGCTGTAATGAGGTTTCCAGGGTTACCAATTTGCATGGGATCTCCAAGATTTTCATTTACATCCAAGATGACCACAAAATACATAAGCTGGTTGATCCCATATGGGATGGAAACATTGACAGAGATAGTAACACTCTCTCCAATTTCCAACTCTCTGTTGTTTAATACTTGAGTAAGGAGAACACCATCGCGTAACACAGTATCGCGGTAAGCACTGCTTCCTGGGTAAAGGTATACCTCGTCCGTCCAAGAGCTTGTGGTCAGAGTTGCTTCACCAATGTTGGAAATGACATACTCAAATGTAATGGTCTGTCCAGCCAGTAGAGAGACTGGCAAGTTAGCACTGTTGACTTGTATGCTCAACATTGGAGTAGGAAGGCGTTCAATGAGAACAGTATCTTCAGTCCTTCCAAAATTGTTGTCCTCTCCATTAATTTCCAGTACTTGGTTCGCACTATCTGTTTCGACAAATATAAAATAGTGACCAGCTATCGTGACTGGAAGGAAAAAACTGCCAGATGTTGTATAATCTTGGTATGACTCCAACTGCAACTCAGTGACACCCTGATGGCCGAGTCTGACAGCAATTCGACTATTGAACGCTGGCTGCCGTACCAAGAAGACTTGATCTGTCCACGACTGTGCCCTCCTCATTGTGTTTCCTGCATTCAAAATCGTCCAGTACAAAGTTAGAACCCTATCAGTGATGACGTAGTTGACGGTAGTAACAGTGAGGTCAGGTGACGGTGGTGTAGAGAGAGACAACTGATAACTGGCAATGTTATTCCCCACGTTACCATTTTCATCAATGGCTCTAGGGTCGTTAACACTCACGATGAGATAGTAATTACCAGCAAAATTTTGCGGAATCAGGACGGTAGTTGACTGATGGTAGGTGCTCTGCGGTTGGAGTGAAGCAGATATTCCAACATCTGCTAGTTTAACTGCAAGTGATGATATTTGGGAAGTGGTGTCTATGTACACAGCATCAATCCATCTTCCACTCTGTAAAGCACCAATTCCTTCATTTGCCACAGTCCAGTTCACCAGGATTTCTTCACCTGAAACAGTATCTGGACCACTTGGAAGAAGCAGATTCCGCACGGACAAGTCAGGGAATACTTCTGGCAGGATAAGGGGCCCTGTGGTCCTGACATTGTTTATTTCAGATTCCTCCACAATGCGTTGGTTAAAATCAGTCACAACATGCAAAAAGAGACTTCCGTGCACGTCACGTGGGACACGAGCTATCAGAGTTGCAGAATAACTTGTACTTCCTAACAACTCACTTCTCTGAACAAACTCTGCTACGAATCGTGTGGCTCTAATTGAGTAGATTTGTGAGGTTGAAAGCCCAATTTTGTCATCCCATGGGGCCCCCAATGACTGCCCCATACCTTGATTACTGACTGTATAATTCACCTGTATTGAATTTCCTTGAGCGTCAGTTAGCACACTGAATGTTGCTGCAAAAACAACAAGGTCTGGTAACCGCTCTATGATAAGAATTTCCTTCCAACGCAAGTTATTTCTTTCCGAATTGAACTCAAACACAACATTTCTGTAGTCGGTGTACGCCGTTAGGTTGTACCTTCCTGTTTGGAGGCTGGGAGAAATGGTATACTGGACTTCAGATGAGTAAGAATCGCCAGGTTGTAATGTGCCATAATGAGTTGGTCGAGAGAGAACGTACTCCCTTCCTGATGGTATAAACGTCAGAACCTATTGTGCATAATGTCATGTACATGTAGATGACACCATGGGGAGATAGATAGAAGATTTGAGTCATTAGCTTTAGCAGGAGAACATACCATATAAGGAACACTTAGCTGACGCACAAATTTTTCTTCTGTTATACAGATGATTATAGTTCTGATTAACAATATCTTAAGCATAACACCATCACAAACATACAGCACAATTATGTACAATATGTCTCGTCAGTGTTGGACGAGTGTCTGCGAGCCCCATTAGCGTAGCTACACATCCTGGAAGCTTGCACCAAGAATCTGACCACACCATGCATCTTCTGGACACATCCTTCCTAACATAATTACTGCCTGTGTGGTCTTTCACTTGTGAGGACCTCCTAAAGTTAGTTGAGCTATGCAAAGCTTACTACTTCATCATTCCAGTATCTTTCAAATGGCGCTCCAGCTCCATCGTTCGTTACAGTAAGTACCGCCCTCAATGTGTCTCCAGTAGTGTAGATACCCTCAGCATCCAGAGACGATACGATGAGGTCGGGTGGCGGTGACAAAATGACATCTACTGGCTGTGAGTACAAGCATGCAATAGGGATGATTGTGGGGTTGGATGCACACACATACATGCATACATACATACATACATACATACATACATACATGCATACATACATGCATACATACATACATACATACATACATACATACATACAAAATACATACATACACTCTGTGGGGTTGGATGCACACACATACATGCATACATACATACATACATACATACATACATGCATACATATGTACATGCATACATACATACATACATACATACATACATACAAAATACATACATACACTCATACATACATATTTAGATTCACATTCATACGTGGGCTGACATTGCATCACCAATAGTTGTCTTACTTCCCACTTGGCAAAGGGATGTGCCCTTTCTATATTATTCATAGTAAGGGACATGCCTGATTATAGTCATGACCAAGAATTATGTGCTTACAAAGCAGATACAAGATTAATGAGTGATCAGGCATGCTTTAAGTTCTGTAACTCTTGAGGCTGCTGAGTACATTTAAAGTGTGTGCATGTGCGTGTGCATGTGTGTTTGTGTGTGTGTGTGTTTGCGTGTGCATGTGTGTTTGTGTGTGTGTGTTTGCGTGTGCATGTGTATGTGCGTGTGCATGTGTGTTTGTGTGTGTGTGTGTTTGCGTGTGCATGTGTACGGGTGTGTAGGTGTACCATATTATACAGAGAACTTAGCAGTGCTGTACTCACTCTAGAGATCCCAATATTGTCGTTTTCAGTGGTATGCTCATAAACATTGTTGAAGGCATCAGTGAGCACAATAACAGTAAAGTTGCCATATATCGCATCAGGGATCGAAACAGTGACAGTTTTGGTGTAGGTAGCACCAGCAGCAAGGGTCCCATCGTACACATAACTCCCCAAAGGTAGATCTTGCCCGTCTGTAGAGATAAACAGAACTAAAATAATCACCGAGTTTTTCTATTATGTAATGCTGTTATAGGGTTCTGTACTAGCAGTGCAGGCAAGCAAACTGCTTGGTACGTATTGTATTAGTCTGACCATCACACCAATACCAGCCCAGGAAAATGCAGTCATGTTGAGTGCAACAATGATGGTAAAGTATTCAACCTAAGTTGCTTCAGTTGTACTTTGACCTCATCCCAGGCCTAGCCTACAGCATCTACTGCTGTATGTCATTTGTTTATGAGATAATGCAATAATGAATATTCTATTCACTAAAAATCATGACTGTACTATTGACACTTTGGCAATATTTATGTACTGGTACTAACTATTGCATAATTGTACTTGCACATGAATATGGCACTTAAGTTCCAATAGTAGTCATGATTATTTGAATCATTGCGTGATTCATCCACCCTGATCAGGATGTTGGCGCCAACAGGCGATAACAATCACAGTCAATGCACTATGCAAGGATATCCAACAAGTGCTGTGCTGGGCATAGCTGCCAGTGATAGAGGCCCAGGCAATCCTTTGGGCGAGTCCATGTCATCTGCAGCTGACTATACACAGTCATACAGAATACTAGTGCATACGTGAATGCACGCAGAAGAGCCTCGCGGGAAGCGAGTTAATACTTGCCAGCACACTGGTGTACTGCATTCGCAGCCTGGTAAGTATATTCATGTAGCTCACCTTGACTTGGCTAAGTAAGTATATTCATGATGCCACCACAAAACCCATACTCATTTTTGGAGTCAAACTCTGTGTTATAAATAGCAACCAGGTACTATATACTGTAAGGACGACATTCGCTGCGTGAATGCCCCTGGCACTGCATAGTGAGTATTGCCCCCGCGCACTACACATACATAGTGAGTACGAGTGCCGTCCTAATTGCATTCCTGAGCGTTACAAACATATATATATAATTATATATACGCTAGCTCAGATTCGACTGCCCTGCTGCACGATTAGTTGCCTCGCTTCCCGCTCGGCAACAAATACAACAAGCAACCTAGATCAGAGTACATGGTTAAACACTCATATAAGTGCCCGAGCAATTTCTACATCCTGGATACGCCACTGATAGCTGCAGTATCAGATCTAGCGAAAGCATAGGTATAGAGTATTATCTAAGCCTATATAAGTATCTCAAGCCATACATAGACTGTACCTGCAGTGCAGAGTATAACTCTGGGACGGGTGCAACTACTTGTGTGATCACTGCATGCCAAATGCTAAAATAGCACAACACATACCCAAAACCTCATCACTGGACCAGAAGACTCTGTCTTGCCATCGATTTGACTCCGTGACACCAACTCCGTCGTTGCTGATAGTCCATCGAATAGAAATAGCTTGCCCTGAGGGGAAGACAGTAGCAATGGAACTATAAATACAGTTGGTCGAGTCCACCTCAGATCTCAGGGTTACTGTGGTAAAGAGGCAGTTGGCTTCTGATTAAGTCTTGATCATTCAGGGCTAGGCTAATTATATATAGTATGCTTACCTGAGAATGTGGATGATGGAACAATTACACTCTCTACTACCAAATTTGGTGGAGGAGTGAGCATGACCTGCACAGGTGTAATACTGGTTCGTCGGTTGTTCCTTCTGTCAATGTCATTAACCTGCAAACGAGAAAAATCTCCAAAGATGAGATTTTCTTATAGCCAGGCAGTTCCTCCTGTCTTACTTGATATTCATCTACAATGGAACATAGACGATAAATTCAGGGCCTGAGAAGTACTCCAGCCTCCCATGACATCACCGACCCTATTATTGGACGCTATTGGTTCGGCCATGGTCTGAGTGGCTGGATTACTATCCCTGGCCATGAATACCATGCAGCACAGGACAGTTCGAGAGAGGGAGTAAAGGAGGATAGTTCCATTTCCTCAGCCATTAGTATTGTTGCTCTACATGGACTCACATGACCATACAAATCTGTTTCCACAAACAAGTAGAAGTTGCCGATATCGCTGTTCTCCAAGTTGACTGCTGCAGATGACATGTAGCCATCCTGTGGATCCACGAACCTGCTTTGCTGAATTGTCCTCACTCGTCTACTTTCAGAGAAGTCAGTTGTAGGTCCCATGCTGACACCATCATAGAAAACGGATACCCCAGAACTGAGGTTCCCGATATTGCTTACTGTCCAGGATAATTGAAGATCCTGGCCAGAGAAGGCATAAGGAGGCACAGTGATACTGGTGACGGTGAGGTCTGCGAAGGGCTGGGTCTCAAATCCCCAAATGGGACTGGGGACGGTTGTATTTACACCAGTAACGTATTCAATTTGCCAAAGGTATCGAGTTCCTGGAGCATAGTTGCCTGACGGTCTGTACGTGCGTGTACTGAGCACTGCAGTTGGTACACCTGGTCTCTGTGTTCCATACTGCCAGACATAAACCTCGTAACTGTAAGCACCTGGAAATTGTGGCCAAACTAGTGGTTCATCCAATCTTGTGTTGACTTGGCCATTTTCTGGGTCACCTGGCAACTGCAAAGACAAAACTTGAATGTTCTGCATGAATGTGCTAGTGGACCCACAGTCATCTTGCACCCTCCAAGTCCTAGTGAACGTGAACCCACATCGGTCAACCCTAGTGGAGTCATTGAAGGTAACAGTTAGCGGTCTTCCACAAGGATGGACAACAAGGAGATCAGTCTGTGCAGCGTTTCGAATAGCATCCTCCACACTTCCACATGGAATATCAACCTGACTTGGAGCAGTGATTCGGGGTGCCTGTGGAACTATGAAAGTGATAGTCTGCGTCACTGTTGCTGTGTTCCCAGCCTCATCTGTTGCGGTCCAGACTCTTTGCACAGAGCACTGAGCAGAAGGCTGGTCTTGATGTGTGAGGGATGGATCCGGATCTGCGTTGTCAGTTACCGTGGGGACCGCTACAGCACTCGGACTGTAATCGCTACCACAAGTCAGTGAAACATTATTGACCATCGAAATTGTGGGTGGCACAGTGTCTATAGGATGAGTGAACATATGTAACATAGCAAGTTGCTATCTTCGTCAGGTAGAATCAAGAGGTGATTACATTAAACCTGAGCTAGTGTAGCTAGAACATCGTGTGGGCTGAGAAAACTGAAAGGAGGTGACCTGGATACGACTCATCTAAGATTGCAACAATGACACTGTGTTAATATGGCTACCCATTTTAGCCATAAATTGTGATGTGGTGATACGTGTAGGATTTAGCTATAGTACGAGTTTAGTTAAAAGGCTGGTCTCTCATGGGGAGGAAGGATTAAGAACATTCATCTTGTAATGCAGCACAAACATGATGATAGATAGTTATAAGATACGATGATATTGATATTATTGTCTTACCAACTGTCCATTGAAAAGTGACTGGGTGTCCAATATTCCCAACACCATCAGTTGCAAAGACAGAAAATATGTACCCGCCATTTTGCAGAGTTCCAGTGTACATGTATTGCGATCCAGAACAAGGCGCGTATGGTGCACTGCTGTCAATGGTATATAGACTGCACATGTAGGTACACATCCACTCATTCACGCAGTAAAATCGGAATGTCCATGATGTTTGCGACGAGACTATTGGCGGGGAGGAACTCAATCTCACCTGAGGAGGAGTGAGGTCTGGACGGGAAAATGAAAAACAGCATCTTACACAACAGTACACTTTTAGATCTGGTGATCTCAAAATGCCAAAATTATACCTCTCCAGAGCCACTATCTATACTGGAACTGATGAAATATTTTGATCATGCACGATGCGATACACTATGACATCACGCCTTACCAACAGTCCATGTGTGTCTGACAGTAGCTGCTGTGTTGCCTGCTAAGTCTGTCCCTTGAATATACAGACTGTGAAGCCCTTCTTCAAGACCTTGCAGTGTGACTGTCTGGTTGCAGAGGATGGGAAGCAGGCGAGTGGGGGTTTGCAGAGTGCAGCGGGACAAAGCTTCTTCATTGTATGACCAACTGATTGTGATGTTTTCCTTGGAGTAATACGGTCTTCTAGAGAAGGTTAGTGTTGGTGGAGTAATATCAGCTATATACAGGGCAGAGAACACAAGACACGTTCAGTCTACCAGATGACATTCAGAGAGGAGTTATGATATTTAGAAAGCATGTAATGGTCGAGCAGGAAGTGAGGCTTATGAGAGTGCAGTGTGGGGTGAAAACTGGGTGAATGTATTAGGTCTAAGGAATGCTATACTGTGGCGAGGCAGCGAAATCTCCAATACAAGCAGTGTGTGTAAAGTCGTATTTACAGTGCTGATAAGGTACTGCAAAAATGTTTGTGAATAGGCTTATAGCTACAAGGACTGTGAATACATTATATAGCTAGTCAGGAGTATGAACAGTGCATTTTGTGCATGTGCATGACGTTCACTTTAACATTAGGTTTGTAATTTTGCACACCATCAATCCTTTGCAGTACATTTCATCTGGAAGTGCAGTAGTTTCCCGTGAAATACAACTATGCACCACTCGTACCTGTGACCAACGGATAGTTGAACAAGCATGTAGCTACTGCTGCAAAACTCACCAATTGTTACTACCCAAAAGCTTGGGTCTCGAATAGCAGGTGATTCTGGTCCACAAAATTCAGGTCCGACCGCCACACCTGCAAAGAACCATCATTCACCATTGGATTTTCTTCAAAATCATGAACAAGATTAGCTACATCAACCTTCAACTTGAATCTTAAGGAAATTTATGGGCTCCTGGTAAAATAATTAGTTGAAAATGACTCTCAAAACGCTGTGGGCTACTTAGTTGAGTATACTGTTGGATGAAACACCCACCAGGATCCAGAAGGACATAGTATCTCAGCTTCTCAGTGAAGAGGAAGTTGAGAGTGCGAAATGTGAGTGTCCGACCCAGGTTTCCCTGTGGGAATACGACAGCCGGAGATGTTGCTGCATTGATGCGTATCACTTGTGCACCACCTTCCTCATAGATTTTGATGTATCTGGACCGTGTGGACCTCAGGATCTGAATGAAATATATTGAAATGGATTGTTGCCTGAATAGCTTATACCAAGTACAATATGAATAGCATAGTGCCAAGCTTCACTCATGCACTAAGACACATGCATGGCAATTAAGACCTGGCCTATAGATCAACGACTGCTCGACCACATCATGTACAGCTTAATCTTAATTTGTTTGCAGTAGCTACATATTAGTTATTTTGTGTAATGGGAATATCATGCTGAATATGTTGGGGCGAGTAGTTTTGTCCCATGCTGGTCATGTTAAGACACGAGGTACAAGATGACGCCACATTACTCATTTGCGGCATTATGATAATGACTTGCAAAAAAGAGTTGGTTGCAGTTGATGGAAGAGCATCCATCGACAGGAAGGTTACCTCACTAGATCTAGTACCCCGCTCTTCTGATTCACACTCTCATACCCGCTAATGTATTTTAAAGCCTCACATCAAGAGACTTGAAGCACCCAAGAAATCATGTCATCACCAATACAACTACCACAGAGGAATGAGATTTCAAGGTTTTGCACTCCTCTACTTCAGATCCTGTCTTCCTCACGCACACCATGCAGGTAAGGTACATTTTGCCAAGTTTACAACTCACTTGTTTGTCAAACCGTATTGACCAGTCAGTGTGATTGGGGAAGATTTCGCCAGTTGGTGAAATGGAGTCCCCTATCCACAGAGGAGCCTCGACTGCAGTGACGGAGATGTATGGGACGGTTGTTGCATTGAAATAACTCTAACCTTGTGATCCATTATCTAAGTATCACTACCATAGCTTGTTGGAATGATTAAAGACGTTGAATCAATTTAGTCAGCCATTTACCTCCTCCTAGTAGTGTGATGCAGGACTGCACGGAGCTCAAGCTGCATTAAGGATACACAAATATACAATACACAGGTGTTGAATAAGATTTAATTACAAGTACATGGCTTTGATGGGTAGATTTCATCTATCAAAGATCAAAGCATGTGCAGTTTGTGGATGGGCACGTTTAATGACAACAGAGCTCAGTGAAACTGGTACCATGCGTGGACACTTTGCCGCGCAAATGCCAGGGTTGTGAAATCGTGTCTGAAGGACAACTCTCCATGCGATATAGTCTTAGAGCAGACAATTGCTCAAATCCTCTACTCAGATTCACTTTATAAGGATTTGTGTTCTCTATTCTACAAGCCTGAATGAGTATAAATACAAACCTCCTGGTGCGTAACTCTGTATATTACAGTGTACCTATCAATAATGGTTTCTGTGACTGCATGTTGTTGCATCTACCTACGTACCCAATATTATCACTGCAAGAGTAGCAAAAAAGATTTGGCCCATGCTGAGAGAGTGTAGGTGTCCAGGTTGCGTTGACATATGACTGCCTTGGATTAGAAGTTGCTGTTAAACCAGTCCTCTGAAGGCCTGGTGGGGAGGCTGTGATGAGCTCAGAAATCCTGCAAGATGGATAATGTGAGTAAACTCTTTCACCAGATGATAAACCCAAGCTTTGTGGCTTCAGTTTAAGCCTCGCCTATACATGTATACTGTATTGACAGTGCACATTTATGCCCTACCTTACTCCTTCAGCTCCGCTCTGTGCAATAAGAGGCTCGTGCCAGGTTGTATTGAATGGCACTCCAATACACGAACCATCCACTCTGGTTGGTTCGACAAACTCGGGCCTACTGGCACATAGTGCACTAGAGCTGAACACCAGAACGAGGAACTGCAGCGGAACACTGCTGAGAGGTACAGTGTCACTCAGGGAGGCAAAGTCCTCTATCTGCAAAGCTACTGCATACCAACCAATAGAACGAGTTGCTGCATATCGAAGGGTGCACTGTATAATAATTATAGAGGACAATAATAATAACCACAAAGTGACTGTGTGGCAAATGAATATATCCTGTGGATGCATGCTATTACACAAAGAAAAGGCGGAGCATGTTAATACTTGGTGCAGTCACACAAGCACACGCGCACACACACACACACACACACACACACACACACACACACACACACACACACACACACACACATGCACACACACACACTAATCATGTTGGTGCATAGAATATATACTTGTAACAGTGACCTTAGTGAATACCATGCATGATCTTAGTGGATTACCTGTACCACGTATGCAGCAATGACAAGTAATTCATGACTTTCCGGAATGACTTATTCATGGCCATAGTAATCGGTTATCAGACCCGCCCACATCTGACTGTAGCTAATAAGAACTTTTAGCTCGAATCCACCAGCTCGTTCCCAGTCTGCCCATGCGTGCAAGACTACCGTGCTGATACGACGATGCTTGTGCCCATGGATATCGTAAGTGCAGTGAGGCCTTCATCAGGTGTCTGACACAGCCACCCTAGCCTCATTCCCAGGCTTCTACACCTCCAATTTTTGATCACTCACAGTATGCATATGGTAAGCGATCACGAACTGGAGGTATAAAAGGCCTGGGAATAAAGCCATGGCCACCATTTATTGTGAGATTGTGTCTGGCAAAATAATTGAAAGTGGCTCTACTTTTTCAATGCTCCTTCACTTGCAAAACAATGCTTTCTGTGCAATCAGGAACATGCAGCCAGAGGGTCATTCCAGGAATGCCCCGTATGTTTACAGAAAATGTTTGTGCATTCTTAATACCTCATCCAAGGTAGCACCTGGAAACTTCCTGCATGCACCAGCACATTCTGAGCCCTCTGCCCACCTGCACCGAACAACATCCCCGTCAGCATCTGACACTAGAAGGAAAATTGAGAGGAAGATGAAACCTGATGAGCAAGAACCAGTGTCTGATCATACACAATAAAGCAGCTAATAATGCCGTAATGGGCCATAATTGACACAATGTACCTAGTGTCTTGCTTCATGACTCCCTGGCAGTCGGTTCATTTAAGTCAAATAATATACTATTAACAATGAATGAATATGGAACGGTATGAATGAATGAATGAATGAATGAATGAATAAATGATTTTATGCCACATAATTTGTGACCCATACGAGGTCATAATTGTCCCTGAATACACAAGTATATTATGCAATGTTTCGTTAAAATTTTCAGCTGCTAGAGTTTTCATCCGGAGAGTACGATTGTGTGTGTAAGTATCGTTCAACCTAATAATATTATGTGAATGTTTTACCTGGTATCTCAATGGTGTGATTGCAATACTGTTGCAGCCGAACAACTGGGGGCATAGTGGAGATTGGGGAAGTGTTGATCAAGCCATTGTCTGCCCTTCGAGTTAGGTTGCCTTTGACTCGAATTTCCCAACTGGGATCCCCACCAGTAGCCACAGTAATCCAACAACAGGAGGCGAAACTGAAAGGTAGAGTTGCAGGAGTAGTTAATGGAACCTGATTGCTTGTCAGTTAGTTCTGATATTGTAAAGGAACTTATGCGAATACATGTTATAAGTATAAATGGGATCCAGCTATTCATATAATGACTCATGGTTACAGCAGAGTTGCACGAGGTGGTGAAACTGTATGAAATTGTTTTGTCACTGTGCAGGGGGGAGCCTATATAGCCCCATTCCCAGGCCCTGCCGTTTTCAAAGAACGTACTGCAAGCGATGATTGGGTGGGGGCCTAGGAACGAGGCTAGGGGGAGCCTGGGAATGTTGCTAAATTTGCATAGTGCAGCTCATGGGTCGACCCACTGTCAAACTTGTCAGATGAAACATTTTCGACCATCAGTAACTTACGAAGCTTCAAAGTATGTTAGTCCACTGGCGTCATAGATTTGAGTCCTCTCTCCAGCGGACCAGTCTTCTGCTGTGCTAAAATCAGTACAGTAATAAGTCAAGGTTCCAACGTTCCCACTGCACCCAGTTCGACAACTCAAAGTCCCACTACCAAGCAAAATGCGATTATCAATGATACTCTGGGTGCACTGTCCACCACTCCCTGATGAGCGCCTCCATGCTATGCGGTGTGTCACCTCAATCTGAAGAGAAATAGTATATATACCAACGGGAATTGAAAATACAGTACTCCATACGATAGAAACGTTATGCCACAGATCCATCAGTTTCATTAAAATGTTTCACAGCCCATGAGAATCTGCTGCTATGTTTAAAATTGTTGCTTGAATTGTTCTTATAATTATGTAACATGTGACTATTGCACCCAGATGGCACCAACAATGAACCTAGTTTAGATCCATGGTAAAAATTGTTTCTTTTTGGCACAGCTGTGGTACCATAACCAGCAAGGAATAAAAGCAATCGGTGCACCAAAATTGCAGCTGAACAACTCAACCTAGGATCATTACAGTGTGGTTGTACTTACTGATTTATTCTTTATCAACCATAGTTTTATTAATGGTTAACATCAACCCCTCTTATATAAACTCGTATGTGCTTATGGCCCACTCAGTTGGCGGCAAACCCTGTCATTGGTTGGAAATTCTAGCATACTATGATAACCAGCAGCTTGAAAAGCAAAGGTGACCAAACCATTTTACTTGAAATAACACCTTGTGTTTGAATCCCGGCTGATTCAAAACGTTCAACTTAAAGCGCTCTCAGGGCCAAACAGAAACGGGGTGTACTGTGTACCACAAAGAGAAGAATTCGAATTCGAAGATCCTGATCTCCAAAGATCCTGTGAGATACAGTTATTGTCTCACCAACAGACCCAACTGCTGTTATAGTTTACCAGCAGTTGGGTCTGTTGGCGAGACAATAACTGTATCTCACAGGATCTTTGGAGACCAGGATGCGGTGAATTTGAATTCTTCTCTCATCACCTACTCTGTCAGCTTTTAAAACCTTATATAAAGTCACTACTTACGATAATACTTTGTGTCATTTTGTCTCTCTTTTTATTTGTTTTGCGCACCAATAATTGTGGCTTGCTATGTTTACCTTGTGTTTTCTCTGTATAATTGTTTCCTTTTGTTGCTGCCCCTTTTATTCTCCTTTCCTTGTAATTATTGCACACAGGGCGCTACTGAAAACCAGCCCACTGATGTAGCAACCCTGTTTAAAGAACATTATACACAATACCCGATAGCCATTCTTGGCGTATTAAACTCACTCTGCCGTCAAACTGTGCTGCGTCCACCGGTCGCCACTGAATGATGCCTCCTCGGAAGTGAGAAGACGCCGCTAGTCCAAAGAGGCAGAATAGGAAAGACAGCGCACCAACCGTAGCAGCCATGGCTATACTGTCAATGGCCGCGCATAGAGTATGCAAGGGGGAGGGGCTCGTGAGATTGGAATGCGTGTAACAGTGTCACGTGATGGCCATAACTGGCTCTTCCGCGTTCCGCGTGAGGGCCTGGGTACGAGGCTACCTGCAGTATACATACACAATGACATAGCTAGTATCACAACACTCAAGTTCAAAGTTGTGAGTCTCTGCATGAGTCTTCTTGCATGACCTCGATCTTTTATTCGTTGTACCTTAGTTACACAGGAGTACCTTATAGAACACAAAAGGCTCCATCGCTATTGCAATCAAGCATTAGCAGCATAATTTAATCACCTGAATTATGGATTCTCTATGTCTGTGCGCATTTTTTTTCTGGGTGGGCTGATTCCTAAATAGCTACATCCTTTGATATCGCCCTCATCCCTATATACCTTCTAGTGTTTTGACCCCTGGGGAGGGGGGATGAAGACGTTTTCGAGTTACGGTAAGTGCAAACATGCATACCCCACCTTTGGTATTGGGAATAGACTAGAGTCATCAACTACCACAATCCTGCAGTTTGTTTGCCTAGTCTCAACCCCAGACCCTCCACACCCCATGCACCCTCCAACTAGTTTGCTTGCCTAGTCTCAACCCCAGACCCTCCACACCCCATGCACCCTCCAACTAGTTTGCTTGCCTAGTCTCAACCCCAGACCCTCCACACCCCATGCACCCTCCAACTAGTTTGCTTGCCTAGTCTCAACCCCATGCAGACCCTCCACACCCCATGCACCCTCCAACTAGTTTGCTTGCCTCTCAGGCTTACCCTCACAATAGAGAGGATGTGCACACTTCAGATTCAGTGCAGGTGAAGAGTGTACATGAAATCATTGGATGGATGATAGACAATTGCCATTGGAATTTGGCAAGCATGCAGTGGATGGGAGCATAAATTTATGCAATAGGAAATAAACTGATCAATAAACAAGCAGCATAACAGTCTTGTTCCTAGTCACTGAATGCGAGGTCCAGGAGGAGCTGGTTTTGCTGGTTGGCACCGACCTTCCCTCTCATAGTCCATCCCTTCACCTGGCCGTTGTACACGATCGTCTTGCTGCTGATGTCCACAATTTGAAGCACACCACTGTTACCCGTCACATACGGTTCATACTCTGGCTCAGGCCATGCTAAGGCATAGTAACTTTTGCTGGAAGAATAGGCGGTCAGGAAGTTGTTGGAGTAGAACGGTACAGTTAGGCTCACAAGGTGGTCAAACTGCCAAGTTTGCTGGTTAATCTTGCCGACGTAGACTGTCTGCTCTGCAGGTTGAGATTCGCCAAACGTCTTGCCCCATCCAGCTTCATATGCAAAGGCATATAGCCCACCATTCCTTGAATCAAAATGCACATCACAAACCTTATATTCACTCACTATCGGGTGGCTTGTGATCTTTTGGTTCATGATATCAATGATGTTAATCACATTGGCATAACCAGCTGGGTGCGTTGCCGAGAAATCCAAGGTTAGAGCATATAGCACTTTATTCTTACTGTCGTACGAATGCCCATTTCCCACTTTATCCACAACTGCTGATACGTTCATGAGGGGGGTGAACTTGCCAGTAAACCAGTCGATGGAGTTTAGCTGCTTCGTGAAAGCATCTATGGCTATTAGAGTGTTGTTTTCAGTGTCCACACTTAGGCAACGATATAGGTCATAGCCTCCTTGCGTGGGGATTTTAGACATCGTACCATTGTCAAGATTGACCGTGTAGAAGTATGGAAGACCCATGAACTGGCCTGTACGTGGTAAAGAAGAAACACGGACAAAGTTAGCTTTGTTCCCACTGCAGCTATTGATCACTGAGCTTGATGAAACTTGCCAAGCGCAGCGACATACCTAGATACCAGGTAGACAAATGAAGGATTGGCAGATTCCCACAGGACCATCATCACTATACATTACCAAGTGCACAGTCCTGAGTCCTGAGGGAGTATGCCCCCCCCCCCCCCCAACCACCCTTCATTGGTCTAATTGACGTCTAGGTGTGTCGCTGGTCTAATTGACGTCTAGTTTGCGGAGATAAACAAGCCATACGTCGACAAGCCGCAGCTGTGCTCAAAACTACAATCGATGTAGCTATGGCCAAAGTATCCCCAAAGCTCGAAACGGTGGCAGCAGCTGACAGATTCGTAGCCTCTTCCCAGGCCGCATGGGAGGAGACAAGACGGCTTGGTATCCACTGCTCGCGCAAGCGCCGCTATTTCCGGTATATTTCCGTAAAATTGTAAGGTTTACATTGTCATTCCACGTGGATCATATCCGGACCGAATATTCAAGGTCTAATCTATGTACACGCTCAAGTCAAAAAGTTGCTGCAAAGCAATTCTGTCGAATCAGTCGTTCAGAAGGGCGACCTAGCTACGGATGTATTCCGCTGCTCTTTTCAGTGATGTAGGATTGTGTGAAGATTTGCGTTCTCGTCTGTGTAAGTTAATTCTCATGTCTGCCGTGTCTGTTGACAGAAGTGACGGCTTACTTGCCGTTCCTGTGTAGGTGAAGTCAAGACAGTCAAACGGAAACTAAGGGCACTTATGAAGCAGGTTCCTGACAGCGTGGCAAGTTTCCAGACACCTTACACTTACAGAAAGCGCTTTCTTACTTTTGATGATACAGAAGTGAATCGGACGTATATATATGTATCAATTTTACCAACCATTTACAAACAAACACAAATTCCCATGTTTTTCTGGGAATGCTCGCGCATGTGCAAGCAGTGGATATCAGGCCGTCTTCTCTCCTCCCAGGCAGCCTGGGAACGAGGCTAACAGATTCGGTGACCCACTGCTTGGCAGGGGATGCCAGTAGACAAACCTGGCTGCTTCGTATGCTGAAGCGATTTGACACCAAGTAGCTATACACTACTCTGGATGCACAAGTATGTATTTAAGGAGGCCATTCCTTCCTTCAATGTACGCTCACATACATGCTGTTAAATAAACTGCTGTGACAGTGTTGTGGCTTGGGCAAAACCTGTATAGCTTGTAGAGACCGGGTAGTCTCATTCCCAGACGATTTTTCGCACGCGGGGGGAATGTAAAGTCTGGCCTGCGAGACTAGAGACCGGGTGCATCAAAATCCTCATACCGCCCAACTTTACTAGATGCCCTGCGTAACAAACTGTAACAAACTTTCCACACATCTAACAATAAAACTAGACTTTACAGCTTGCTACTGCACTGGTAGAGCACTTCAGTGATCCAGGTAGGTAGGTACTCATTCCCAGAAATTATGGTGACGTGGGACGGCATCACTTGCACCAACTGGGAAGGACTAACGCTTGGTACATAATTTCTACACACTTGGCGGTTATTTAATTACAGCAGCTGGCAGTATAACTATAACATAGACAGCTGTATAATCTGCTCTGCCCTCATGAGCTGTGCTAGCTACATCATCAAACTTGATCTACTAGTCTTAGCTGATAGGTTGAATACAAGCTTACCAACAAATATGTGCCTCACTGTATCCATGGCAGAGTAAGATACAATCTCCAAGTTGACTGGACATTGTCCCAAAGCGACGCTCCATGAGGTCAACTCGGTCTTTGTGGCCGCTTCAATGTAAGTTATTTGTCGTACGGCGACCATCCTGGTCGTCTCGTTACGGAGCATGATGTACAGGCCACTACCGGAGGCAGCCTGACCGACTCGAACCACCAGCAACAGAAAGAGAACAAACAACTTCATCGCCATGATCGTGATCGAGCAAGTTATCCGGTATCCCTAATCATGTGACAAACTTTGAGTCTCGTTCCTGAACCAGTCGTTTCAGCATGTGGTTTGAGTTGTTGTCCCACGGTTTTGCAGACAGCTCTACTGCACTTGTAGCTAAACCTTAAAAACCGTCATGATCACATGCAGATAGGACACAGAATGGAAGGGCCGGTCATAGCACTGTTGTATAAATTATTTTTAATAATGGCTTAGGCTATAGGAGATCTCTCACAAATGTTTGTAGCTAATTGACTACTTGTGTCACGGTTTACAGCTAGCTACTGGTTTAGTCAGCTTGCACGCGGAAGGGTCTGGTACTGAGACTAATAATACTGGTTATGCTATCCATGCAGTGAACTTTCAAATGCAAGTGAAGTCAATGACGTTCTGCAGCTATAGCTACATAGTTGTTTACCAACAGCTTGATTAGCCTGGCCATGGCGCTCGCCCCATGAACTGAACTTGAGCATCTAGCTACTGCTATGCAACAAAGCATTGACTGTTGATGATGATGTCCTATAACCTACTCCTTACATTCCCTTTGGCTCCAGGGCCAGGTGGCAATCTGGGCCCTGTTTGAGTGCAGGTGGCCATTTCTGTGACCAAAGTGCTGATTGCGGCACAGTTGGTGTGCCTGCCGGCCAACTGTCTCGCCCCAAGAAGTAGTTGGGTCACGGGTGAGGTGGTTGGGTGGGCATGACGAATCAGATCAGTGTTCGTGCAAGACGCGGCTTGCCCTGCACTGGTATAGGTAGCTAGCTAGCTAGCTACCAAACCTTATGGTCGTTGCTGAATCAGTAGCTATTAGTTAGTGAGAAGGTTTGAATTACTGGCTGCATTCAACATGTTCTAATTACACAGCTATCTCATAGAAAAGTTGCTACGCTACGAGCATAACAAAAAAAACTTGGCTAGAACCTAATTCCAGTGGTTGATAATATAATGAGCTATAACCTACCATTGGTAGCTAACAAGCCTAGAGTCATTATTATGTTTATGCTGCAAGAAACTGTGTGCACAATTATTTGCATGACTAAAGATAGCTACTTGGACGAGTGAGGATGGTACCCATGGCAACGGCTATGATGATAGCAAATGCATATGAAGCGTACTGCCATGAGAAAGGCTGAACACTTGAATTATCAGATGGCGCACTTGTGGTGGTGCTGGGTGGGATGCTCTGGGAGTAGTTAAAGAAGTTTTCAGGATCGTACATTGATTTGACCTCCATGAGCCTCTCCAGGTTGCCGAGGAAATACCTCTCGTTGGGCATGGTAATGTTGATATTGGCATAGTTCACGTAGGATCCATTACCCATATGCTGAGTCATGTTGGCGTAAAGAAGATCCAACCATTGTATCATAGCTGTCTGATTGCATGGCTCCCCAAAATAGGTGATGTACTGGTAGCCAAAAGTGTTGTTGCGATGTGGGAAAGCTGTTTCACTGCTTGGAACAGCATTGATTCTCCCCCCAAGAGAATCCATTTGTACCTGCACTTTTTGACATCCTGTAACACTCTCAACACTCAGAACGTTCTCGATTAGTGTCTGCATGCCCAACGTTGAGAGTGGCTCTGGTCCCTGGTAGCCTGAGTTCATATTGAAGGGGCGGCCACAACACTTCGTAGCCAGTTGGAGACAAGTTTCGAAGTCTTGGTGAGTGCCACAAGTGCTGCTGTTCCCACAACCAGCCCAAAAGGCCATAGCACCGCTGTAGTTCTGTGGGGTATAATTGCACATCGTGTAACTTGTATTGGGCTGGGGTCCACTCGGGTTTGTATTTGGTAAATTAACAGTGGCATTGATGGTGTTAAGAGACTTGGCAATTTGTGTTGAATCTCCAGTGATGTGTGTAGCAACATACAGCCGGGTTGGTGTGAGCGTTAGTTGGGTCCAGATGGTTTCATTTCCAATGAAGTCTTCACTGCGAATGAGGTTCTGCCAGGCCTCAAACACTGTCAGCCACTCTCCTGGATTGTGGTAGTAATGAACAATGTCGGTATTTTGTTCAGGGATGTCGAAGCGTTGAAGAATGACTTCATAGACAATCCCAAAATTGCCATTACCGCCGCCTCGCAGTGCCCAAAAGAGATCAGAATTTGTAATATTGTTAATCATCATGATATCTCCAGTTGCATTCACCATGCGATACTCAAGGATGTTATCAGAAGCCAAACCATATCTACGCCCAACGATACCCTGCCCCCCTCCCAATATCAGACCAGCGAGTCCAACTGTGGGGCACGTACCTCCAGGAAACAAGGACCGAGGGAGGGTGGTGAGGTTCCAAAGCTTGGAATACACCTCAATAAGTGTGTTTCCAACTCCCATGGTGACGGTATCTTCATCGGTGTTTAGCTCGAATGTTTTAATCCGGCTAACGTCAACAATAACACCCTTGCTCACGGTGCTGGCTCCAATGTAGCTGTGTCGACCGCTACGAATAGAGAATTGCAGAGTGCTGTTTGACGAGTCTCTCAACTCTCTGATTTTCCTCACTGCTGCTCGGATGCAAGTAGGACTGTCAGCCATGACTATCGTGCATGGATCTGGTTGCTGAGGTTGTGCGGTATTGAACTGAAATGCTGCTTCCGCATATTCAACATCTGTAGCATTATGACAATTCACAATCTGGTTGCACTCATCCAGCTGAATGAGGGGGCAGCCGGTGCAGTCTGGTTTAGTGTAGTCTCTGTACAGTGCACTGCATTGGGATTCTTCAGCTCCACTGACACAATCTTGATACTCGCCAAGTAACTGACAACTTGAAAGAGCTGCATAATTATAAGTGTGTGATATTGGACACAATAATACTTTATCAACCAATGACATGAAGCTTAGCCATCGTGATCTCTGCATAAGAATTGGTGGATACTATTGATGTTCCTAATTCTTGCTTCTTATGCTTGCAACTTAATATATAGCAAAATACTCACGGGTTCGTCACAGGGTGGGGTGTCTGATAATTTTTCAACCCCATTTTTCTCGCACAGAAAGGATGGGGAGGGTAGCAAACATGCAGACCAAACATCACTATAGTAGCTAGTATAGCTAGCTACCATTGCATGCAGTGTTGTATGCTGGTTAAAGATATTCCAGCCAACCATTAACCAGTACAAGGACTGCCAGCAGCTTAAGATTGATCATGCTTTTAGAGCGAGACGAACCTCTGCAAGCTCTAGTGCTTGACGGAAGCATCTTATGACTCCGATAAAAGAACGACCCGGCCGTTGAGTGCAAAGAACTGCCATCTTGACTGCATCTTTAGAAGTAGCTAGCTACAGCACTATAAATTATACATTGAAAATGGGGGGTCTCCTGCACCTTTTGGGTTCTATTTTGCCACGACAAGTAAAACACCCCTGAAAAGTGTAAAAGAAACACCCCCATTTCTAACACTGTATATAGCATTTGCACAATCCAAGTTTACAGTGCATGGGACTCGACTTCCTAGTAGCTAGCTAGGTACGAAATCTCAGGCACTGTAACTTTATTGTGCTTCGCAAAAGAGAGCACAATCCATATAAGGGTTCTGTCCAGCCTAGGCCTAATACACATAACAAGTGGGAGTGGCTACCTCATTCCCACTCATTTAGAACCCCCCTAGACCAAAATAAGGCAGTAGCCAGAACGTGCCTAGACTAGTGACTGCCTACATGCCTGCTCTATTCTAGCCTCGTTGCCAAGCTTTCTACACCTCCAGTTTTTGATCGCTTCCAGTATGAAAACTGGAGGTGTAGAAGGGCTGGGAATGAGACTACCTTTGTGCTTATGTGGAAGCTAGTAACTTCCTATAGCAGACATCATTGTAGTTCAGACGCTATGTAGGTTAGGGGAGAGTGCTCTTGTACTGGCAGGAAACAAGAACAGACCCAGTATAACATCTCCTATTCACTTATGTGCTAACTGTGGAAGCTAGTACTAACTTTCTATAGCAGACTTTACGGTTCATGCACTGTATTCACCATGCATCGTGTGTGTAGCAGGAAGTTATATACATGACGTGTGTAGTAACTTCCTATAGCAGACATTCAGGCACTATAGGTGTTCCCTATTCACCAGGTGTGCTTATGCCACAGCTGAGGAAGCTAGCTAGTTACTAGCATTGCGGTTCAGGCATTATAAACATTTAGATTTCTTAACCACTGAACATGCAGTTTCCCCTATAGCCAATGTTCGTGTTATAAAACACAAGGCAACATGAAAAATGATTGCTGAAATAGAGCAACTACTAATCAACCAATTTGTTTGGAAATGGACAAGTGACCTTCAGGAAATGGACAAGTGACAACAGGAAAGCTAAGGACCTACAAGCTTATTTAGCAAGACTTTAGGATGGATAACTACTTAGAACTCGCACCTGCACGCATCTCCGAGTGCCAGTGGCATGGCTAAGATCGATTTGTACATGCTGGTTCTGTAATAACGGAACAGTAGAAGCTAAGATGAATGCCATTCAGTCCTGTTTGTCTGCCAATTGTAGCTACTCTGACATGCAGGAACGCACAACACACCTGTTCACTGAAGCCATCATTCATATGCTTAACCCCACAAGACAAATTTAAAGTTATTTCTGTTTCAAACGACAAGAAATTACTATACCTTTGTTGGGAGTATGTATCAGCTGCCTTTTAATCATAGGAAATCCTCACTGATGGGCCTTCCGGCCTCTATTGTCTCAATAATTCATAAGTATAGCTAGCTAGCTATAGTCTGATGGAATCACCTAAGATTTGTACCCAGTAACACATAATAAATGTTATCCTTCACAGGTATGCAATTACCTATATACGGACAGACAAGAATTTTGGCAGTTCCTTGTCCCCCCCACCCACCCACTCCGAAATACCAGCATTTCCATTCCTAATCGGTGCGCTACAGCGACAGTTGACACAGAAGTGTACTTGGTAAGTTTCGAGCTGCTTGCGTTTCTAAGATCACTGTATACATTGGCTTGCCATGCGGTCTTATGAAAGAAACCTTAATTAATGCACTGTCACTGTGTATACACCAGCTTCAACGTCTGAAGTTCCCAACATCGAGTCTCGAGTTCGATCCGCCCCCACTCCAGTGCAGGAGACTCAACCATCCCAAGACATAATCCATGCCCAAGACGCTTCTGAGTTTGCGGTATCATAGGTGTCCAACGTACTGTCTGTCCGCTGTTGTGACAGGGCAACCGTGAAGAGCTGACCAAGATTTTATACCATGCACTTGACTCATGGGCCGCTCTGGCCTGTGTTAAATAATGCAGACTTGTTGCAGCATGCGGGAGCTCCTATGTAATATATCAGTATACATTTGTAATTAGTTCTTTGCTGTTCTTTAATTACCTATTATTATATATGCACTACTTTTGCCTGGTTAGATTGTTATACTTAGCTATATATTATATTAACAGGGTACATGTCTATTTAGCATATGCTATTATGTATCCTATGCCTTATGCATAGAGTTTCATAGACAAAAATTAAAAAAAATTTAAAAAATAGTCGCGCTCTCGTTTTCCGACTAAAAGGCTCGATCGTGGAATCCCAACAACAACAACAAAAAACAAGTGCTTTTGTAATAATAATGATGCACGTGTACGCATGTAGATGCATGCGTCTCATCAAGGATAATTAAAACGGAACGTGGATTGGAAACGGCAATATAAAATTGCTACGTAATCCGCGTTGCGCTTACTTTGTGTTAGGTTATCTTGACCAAGGAAGCACCCAGAGAGATGAAACAACTTGCTACCGATGCTTGTGTTGTTACTGCATGAGGCTATTGAGTTTCTTTTCCCTCGTAAGAAAGGAAGCTAGGTACGCAGCCTCTCTGTCATTAAATTGGGCCTGTGACACGTGATTACTTGTGTTAGGTTATCTCGACGAAGAAAACACGTAGCGATATGAAACTACTTGCTGTCAATGCTTCTGTGGTTGCTGCATTAGGCTATTGAGTTTCAGGAAGAAGTCTGATCTGGGAGCGAGGCTAACGCCAGCGTGCGCAACACGGATTGTGACATCATTTGTATTGCCGTTTCCAATCCACGTTCCGTTTTAATTATCCTACGCGCGACCTCAATTAACACGCTATTTCTATCTAGCTTACCCGCCAAATGGAAGAGGACGCAGAGAACTGCTATTAACGCCATCGCCGCCGGCCAAACAGCTTCAGTAGGCAGACTTCACGCCGGGTGATTGGAAAAAAACAAGTACCGGTATACGAATGAGCGAATAGTGCTGTGGTGCGTCCTTAAATGCTGCACAAACGTCCGATTGTTACGCGCGCGTGCGGAACCCAATGACGTGAGCTATTCAACAAGGGACCGGCGTTGACAATACATACTGTACTAGTAGGTAGTGTTTTGACCACGTTCCATGTGCATGTGCTTGCAGTTGGGTATTGCAACTTGCAAAAGAGTCTGTACTAGTACAGACCTATATTGAGCCAGGTCTAAGGTTTACTGCTATTCAGCAAGAACCAGAAATCAGCCATTTTCTTTTGTCGGGAGCATGCAGACTGATTTGGCAGGCACCAGTGCTGATCCAGTTTTAACCCCCCCTTGACATTGTATTGGCTTCTGCAGCATTGTAGAGGACTTACTGTTTGATAAACGTATATAGCTAGATCGTTTGCTGCAGTCTGCTCCGTGACATCTAGTCAGTGGATGCGTGTTTATCCGGAGGAACCTAACTCACCTTCAGTCGCAACATCGTGCAGTCCCTTAAGTTTAGCTAGCTACATAGCTAAACTTAAGGGATCCGGACTGCATGGATGTTGCGACTGAAGGTGAGTTAGGTTCCTCCGGATCATGTGAAGTACGAAGGTCACGCGTCACTAGTCTAGTCCCGCCCTACGAACATCCCACTTCTGTTAACACACACAGACACACGTTAAAATCTTAATGTATTGATGGGCTTTAGCTAGCTATGTGTATTCTCTGGGCTTATTTGGCTGCTACAGGGTTAATTACAATATTGTGCACGTAGCTACAGAATGAGCATGGTGCTGAGCTGCCAGTTTCATGCACGCAGGTGACATGCTTGGCTCAGTTTGATCCTTTTGATCCAGGGCCATGGCAGGTGGCAATGGCCGGCAATCATGAGTGTAGGTGGCCATTTCTGTGATCAAAAAGTTCTGGCCACAATATGTGGGTGTGCCTGCTCAACTGTCTCACCCCAAGCAGCAGCTAGTTGGGTCATGGGTGAGGTGGTTGGGTGGGCATGAGGCTTCGGGTCAGCGTTCATGCAAGAACTTGGCCTGTGCTGGTGTCAAACCTATAGGTTAGGGTAGGTGCACGTCGGTCGTTGCTGAATCAGTCATTAGCTGCAGTGAAAAGGTACACTAATCATGCTAATACCAGTTGCATGCGCTAACCTATTTCATGCATGCATGGCCTCAGCATTTTCTGCAGTACAGCATTCAACATGTTTTAAGACAATACAAAGCTATAGCTACCTCATACAAGTAGCTAGAATAAGACGCTCCCGAGTTTATAGTACAACCCAGACTCAGATACAAGCTAGAGTCATTACTAGCTATGTTTATGCTGTAAGAAAGTGTGTGCAACATTTGCTTTGTGTGGCGATTCCCATGGACGAGCCAGCAGGGCACCCATGGCAACGACTGTGATGATAGCAAATGCATATGAAGCGTACTGCCATGAGAAAGGCTGAACACTTGAATCATCAGGTGGAGCACTTGTCGTGGTGCTGGGTGGGATGCTCTGGGAGTAGTTAAAGAAGTTTTCAGGATCGTACATTGATTTGACCTCCATGAGCCTCTCCAGGTTGCCGAGGAAATACCTCTCGTTGGGCATGGTGAGGTTGATGTTGGCATAGTTCACGTAGGATCCATTACCCATATGCTGAGTCATGTTGGCATACAAGCGATCCAACCATTGTATCATAGCTGCCTGATTGCATGGCTCCCCAAAGTAGGTGATGTACTGGTAGCCAAAGATGTTGTTACGATGTGGGAAAGCTGTTGCACTGCTTGGAACAGCATTGATTCTCCCCCCAAGACAATCCAATTGTACCTGCACTTTCTGACATCCTGTAACACTCTCAATGCTCAGAACGTTCTCGATTAGTGTCTGCATGCCCAACGTTGAGAGTGGCTCTTGTCCCTGGTAGCCTGAGTGTATATTGAAGTAGTGGCCACAACACTGTATAGGCAGTTGGAGGCATGTTTCAAAGTCTTGCTGAGTGCCACAAGTGCTGCTATCCCCACAACCAGCCCAAAAGGCAATAGCACCGCTGTAGTTCTGTGGGGTATAGTTACATGTTGTGTAATTTGTATTGGGCTGGGGTCCACTCGGGTTTGTATTTGGTAAATTAACAATGACATTCATGACATTAAGAGACTCAGCAATTTGTGTTGAATCTCCAATGATGTGTGTAGCAATATACAGCCTGGTTGGTGTGAGCGTTAGTTGGGTCCAGATGTTTTCATTTCCAACGAAGTCTTCACTGAGAATGAATTTCTGCCAGGCCTCAAACACTGTCAGCCACTCTCCTGGATTGTGGTAGTAAAGAACAATGTCGGTATTTTGTTCAGGGATGTCAAAGCGTTGAAGAATGACTTGATAGACAATCCCAAAATTGCCATTACCACCGCCTCGCAGTGCCCAAAAGAGATCAGAATTTGTAATATTGTTAATCATCATGATATCTCCAGTTGCATTCACCATGCGATACTCAAGGATGTTATCAGAAGCCAAACCATATCTGCGCCCAACGATACCCTGCCCCCCTCCCAATATCAGACCAGCGAGTGCGACTGTGGGGCACGTACCACCAGGAAACAAGGACCGAGGGAGTGTGGTGAGGTTCCAAAGCTTGGAATACACCTCAATAAGCGTGTTTCCAACTCCCATGGTGATGGTACCTTCTTCGGTGTTTGGCTCGAATGTTTTGATTTGGCTAACATCAATAATAACACCCTTGCTCACGGTGCTGGCTCCAATGTGGCTGTGTCGACCGCTACGAATGGAGATTTGCAGATTGCTGTTTGACGAGCCTCTCAACTCTCTGATCCTCCTCACTGCTGCTTGGATGCAAGTAGCACTTTCAGCCATGACTATCATGCATGGATCTGGTTGCTGAGGTTGTGCCAAGTTGTGCTGAAATGCTGCTTCTGCATATTCAACATCCGTAGCCGTTTCACAATTCACAATCTGGTCGCACTCATCCAGCTGAATGAGGGGGCAGCCGGTGCAGTCTGGTTTAGTGTAGCCTCTGTACAGTGCACTGCATTGGGATTGTTCAACTGCACTGACACAATCTTGATACTCGCCAAGTAACAGTGGGTTTTGACAACATGAAAGCGCTGCATAATCATAAGATCATAATGATAAGCATGGGACACAATAATACTTCCGAGTTTGCGGTAGCTATGTAACAATCTAATTGTCCACAATTTGGCTCAACTTACCTGCCAATTGGAAGAGGACGCAGAGAACTGCTATTATCACCATTGCCACCGGCCAAACGCAATCACAGCTCCAGCTCAGTAAAGTAGGAAATGAGCGAGAGTGCTGTGGTGCGGATGAAATAATGTTTCAGGCTACACAAACATCATACTAATTGCCTTGCTATGCACGTGTGCGGACCCCAATGACATGCACCATTCAACCAGGGTACCGGCCACACAGTTTCGATATGAATCAAAGTACTTGGGTATTGCAACTTAGTCTGTAGCTAAACAAGGGAGCTGCATGCATGGATGTTGCGACTGCCGACTGGAAGTGACTATTCCTTGATAAACACACAAGTATGCACTAGATATCATGCAGCAACACCTAGCTACATTCACCAAATAGTAAGGCGCCATACCAATTTAATTATGTTGCTCGGACAAGATGACCTTTCCAATAGGGTCGGTAGGTAGGCTTAACAATCACGTGACCACTAATTGCCATGGTAACCAAACAATGCCAGGGCCAACAGGAAATGAATGCACACAAGCATCAGGATCTTGGAGACAATCTCACTGGACAACGTACACTGGACTTCCACTAACAATTATTCTCCAAAGGAATTCTCCCATTTGCTGACAAGTATCTTTGGTTCTGCACAATTCGGGAGCCTCTTTTTACCAAAATGCTGAGCCAGCCATTTTTTTTATTCAGCATGACTGACTTATGTTTGTGCATGCCCAATAGATGCTGTAATGAATACACTTTTAAATTCGGCCCGAGCAACATAACCTTTAATTGGTATGGCCTAAGTCCTCTACGACACTGCAGAAGCCAATACGATTCTTGAGTCTAGATCCGGATCAACACTGGTACCTGCCAAAACAATTGTTACATCAATCAATGGCTTGGTGGTATTGTGGTATTGTCTTATTGAGAGCCAAACTATGCATGTGTCCTATGCAATGCAATCATCCTACGCAATCATCACTGCATGTACAAGTCCCGGTTCAGAGGGAGGGGCTGCTTCCTGCAGTTGTAAAGCTGTCTTGTACTGGTTGTCATGGCAAATCAATTTATACATGCAGATAGCTATAGTAGTACACGACTTCTCTGATGTCATCACAAGCAAGTGATGCAAGTGGGCGTGGAGGCCTGTGAACAAGGCTAGGGAATGGTTGCAAGTAGCCTCGTTCCCAGTCCCACGCCCAGCTTTTCGTCGCTTGCAGTACGGTACTGCAAGCGACGAAAAGCTGGGCATGGGACCAGGAACGAGGCTAGGTTAGAACCTGGCCATCAGTGAACAACTCAGAGGGCACTCGATAGGTGCATCTTGATCATGGTGAGATGACGAGCATGACACAGGGCTACATGTCAATTTAGCAACCATTGCTACTAGCTACTAGGAGAACAGCCTCTGTATCTTTGCTGGAGTAGATGGACCTCACTGCGTGAATCGCAGAGATTTGGCCAGCGCACAGTTGCAGCCACATCCTCCAGCTATGTCTCCTTTGGTGGCAAACAGGTCAGGACAGCTTTTGTGATGATCCTCCAATAGGTGTTTTACAGATCCCACTGGGTCTGATGGCCAGGCATTCAATCAGGCGGCATGCCAGCATCGCAGGGGTTACCGTAAGCGGCACTGAAGCCAATGTTTACAGGCAAGAACAAACGGTAGATTAGTAGTTAAGTCAGCTGACTAAAGGCGAAAACAACTTACCTCTGCTCTTGCGCTCGATTTCCAGCGATGGGCGATGCCTTTGTAGTGGAAACTTGCTGATAAGAGACAGGAATAAAATAAATTAGTGAACTTTGCCCTTTTCACACCGCGGTTCCGGACCGCATGGACTGTGATTTGTCATCATTTAGTTGCTACAGGAGCTTATGAGCGGCGAAGCGACCCCCACACCATTTTCATTTTACATTTGCATCAAGTACTCGCAGCTCTGTGTAGGATGGTTTTTATTGTGCAAAGGTTGCTGATCTCTTCTATGTCGGGAGATCATGAACTTGTAGTAAGTCTGACACTGCTTATACGTAGCAGCTAATAATAGCTAGTACTCACTCACTAGCTGGGCCTCCTCACTGTCTTGCAGGCTATAGTTAGTGGGCTATATTATGCTCAATTCTGCACTATATTAGTACTTAGATCTCGCTAACTAACTATGACCATTCTAGCAATCTGGTGAGGGATCGATGCTCAGACCAGCTTAATTGTTTTTTAAGATCCTCATCAAAGAGAACGTCAAGCTATTAGTATTATGTCTGTATAACGTGTTACCATTTTCTATTGACAAATTTTCAATAATAATAACTGCATGCGTGGTTAGTGATTAACTGTTATGAGAGGCGTTGCCTAGGACCTAGGCCGATTATTGTTCGCTGGTTCCTCATTTTCTCACTGTTAACCATCTGTCATATAGAAGGGTCCCCATTTTCACTAAGGGCTCCCCATACTCCCAGGAAAATGGGGATCCGGGGTCCCCATTTTCCCAGGAAAATAGGGACCCAGGTCCCCATATTCCCGGGAATATGGGGACCCCGGGTCCCCATTTTGGGGGGTCCCCATTTTCCCATGACACCGGCACGAATTGTAGACCAGCTCGCTCATCGTACATATGATGCCGCTTTCGACGGCTCGCAAAGTGAGTTGTCCGGTTTGCTTGTAAGAAGTGTCTCGGATCTCGATAAAGCCAGGGTGTAATCAAGGGTGCATCGAGCGGCTCGATGCGCCCTTGCTGTCATTTAATACCACAAAAGGAGTGTCCTTCGTTTATCACATGAACAATGATGCGCCAACAAACCCAGAAGTAACCAAACTGCAGACCGTGGTGGATTGGCACTAACGTCCTGACTGGGAGCCGAGCTAGGCACGGAGGTGCCACAGGTTAGGTTACACTGGGGGAAATGTCTGAGTCTACAGTAATTACCAGTGAGATATAGTGGATGACCTAGCTGACTTGAAACTAAAGTGTGATAATAGATGTCAATTGAAGACTTCCATGCAGGAAGGTTTAATTGGTTGAGACGCGATTATGGAAGTCAGGGGGTTGAAATTTCTCCGGCTGGGGTAGCTATTCAGTAGTGACAACATTGCACACTTTTCTGGGAATTAGTAGCTACAAGGAATTCTGCATTATTACAACACCTGTCACACACCTAGATTCTATACAAGTTAGAATACGTACTGGGCACAACAACAAAACACTAGCTAACTACATGACAACCTAATTCAATCCATTAATGAAGATACATCCCAGACTCAGATACCCGGAAGTTGGCCGCAGCTAGAGTCATTACTATGTTATGAAGTGTGTGCAACGTTTATTTAGTGTGGCGATTCCCAAAGATACTTGGACGAGTGAGGATGGCACCCATAGCAATGGCTATGATGCTAGCAAATGCATATGAAGCGTACTGCCATGAGAAAGGCTGAACACTTGAATTATCAGGTGGCGCAATTGTCGCGATACTGGGTGGGATGCTCTGGGAGTAGTTAAAGAAGTTTTCAGGATCGTACATTGATTTGACCTCCATGAGCCTCTCCAGGTTGCCGAGGAAATACCTCTCGTTGGGCATGGTAATGTTGATATTGGCGTAGTTCCGGTAGGATCCATTACCCATATGCTGAGTCATGTTGGCGTAAAGAAGATCCAACCATTGTATCATAGCTTCCTGATTGCATGGCTCCACAAAGTAAGTTAAATACTGGTAGCCAAAAATGTTGTTGCGATGTGGGAAAGCTGTTGCACTGCTTGGAACAGTATTGATTCTTCCCCCAAGGGAGTCCATTTGTACCGATGCGTTCCGACATCCTGTAACACTCTCAACATTCAGAATGTTCTCGATTAGTGTCTGCATGCCCAGTGTTGACAGTGACCCTGGTCCCTGGTAACCTGAGTTCATATTGAAGGGGTGGCCGCAACACTGCGTAGGTAGTTGGCGGCATCTTTCAAAGTCTTGTTGAGTGCCACAAGTGTTGTTCACAGTGCAGCCAGCCCAAAAGGCAATAGCACCACTGTAGTTCTGTGGGGTATAGTTACACACTGTACGAACTGTATTGGGCTGGTATCCACTCGGGTTTGTATTTGGTACATTAGTAATGGCATTGTCGAAGGCCTCAAGAAGCGCGGCAATCTCTGCTGAAGTTCCAATGGTGTGTGTAGCAACTTGAAGCTTGGTTGGTGTGATCGTTAGTTGGGTCCAGATGTTTTCATTCCCGATGAATCCCTCACTGAGAATGTAGTTCTGCCAGGCCTGGAATACTGTCAGCCACTCTGTTGAATTGTAGTAGTAAACAATCACGTCAGTATTCTGTTCGGGGATGTCAAAGCGTTCAAGAATGACTTGATAGACTATCCCAAAATTGCCATTACCGCCACCTCGCAGTGCCCAAAAGAGATCAGAATTTGTATTATTGTTAATCATCATGACGTCCCCAGTTGCATTTACCATCTGATACTGAAGGATGTTATCAGCAGCCAGACCATATCTGCGGCCAACGATACCCTGCCCCCCTCCCAACATCAGACCAGCGAGTGCGACTGTGGGGCACGTACCACCAGGAAACAAGGACCGTGGGAGTGCGGTGAGGTTCCAAAGGTTGGAATACACCTCAATAAGCGTGTTTCCAACCCCCATGACAACAGTAGCTGCAGTGGGGTCTGGCTCGAATGTTTTGATCTGGCTAACGTCAACAATGACACCCTTGCTCACGGTGCTGGCTCCAATGTAGCTGTGTCGACCGCTGCGAATGGAGATTTGCAGATTGCTGTTTGACGAGCCTCTCAACTCTCTGATCCTCCTCACTGCTGCTTGGATGCAAGTAACACTGTCAGCCATGACTATCGTGCAAGGATCTGGTTGCTGAGGTTGTGCAGTATTGAACTGAAATGCTGCTTCTGCATATTCAACATCTGTAGCTGTTTCACAGTTCACAATCTGGTCGCACTCATCCAGCTGAATGAGGGGGCAGTCGGCGCAGTCTGGTTTAGTGAAGTTTTGGTACACTGCACTGCATTGAGAGTTGTCCGCAATGTTGACACAATCTTGATCGTCTCGGATGTAGCCGGTTGGGGTGAAGTCAGGAAACAGTGGGTTCTGACAACTTGAAAGAGCTGCATAATTACAGTGTGTGATGTGGGACACAGTAACACTTTATCAAGCAACAACAGTATAGTCTATTATACCATTAGAAACTTGTACTGTATATATAGTCACTCATTATTAGTCGCAGGCACCTATATCTCCAAACAGGAAATATATGCGCCAATAAGTGAGATATGTGCTTCATTTCGAATTACATTCCCCCGAATAGGAAGTATGCTTCATTATATATTTCTACTTCACAGGATCAGAGTTTCTGGAAGGCTTCAGCGCTTAATAAAGAGTAGCTGGGACAAACCTGCACCTATAAGTGAGCTGCGCCTAATAAATGGAATGGAATTGGGGGATTAATGTTTTCTTACATGCAATCCTCATACTAGTCTGCATGCTTCTTACATGCAAACTGTGGAGTTCACGCAATGTAAAAAGATTAACTGAGCTTGCTTTAAAACGCCTATAATTATGCGCTTGCAATATTGCCCTGCTGTGGTGTAGTCCACAGTGTGTCGGGGGTTCGAATCCGAATTAAGAAGGAATCTCCTTTTGGTTTTCTAAATTATGTGCATTTTGTGACAGACTTCACACCTTGTGTGTGTAAATGTGTGAATGTCACCTATGTGGGGAAGTAAGGATTCGTGATTTGTGCTAGGAGTTGTTTATGTGTCAGTGATTAGTATACTACCATGCTAATGTGTAATTTACTGTACCTGTGGATTATGGTTTCCTTTTGTAGAGTATAAAAGCAGTGTTCTTGTTCGGGTGTGTGTGTTCTATATTATATCTGTATGTGTTCTATCTGTCTATTAAAGTATTCGTCTGCTGCGAGTTTAAGGACAACTTACCACTCGGCTCCGTTACACCTTTCCTGCATGCAAAGAGTTGAATGGGAAAGCATGCATTCTAAAACGCTATCCCATGGAAGAGTGATCAGGATCAAGGTAATGGTAGCTACTCCTTGGAATTCATACAATGTACCTGCTTGTTACCAAAGTGTTCAATCACAATGTGTCGTAGTTGCAATAATTAGAAAGCAGTACAATTATATATGTACCTGTTCTTAGGAGATACTACGGTAATTAGCTATAGCCAGAACTAATGTTTAAACAAGTGCCTTTCCTATTTGGAAGGATAATGAAGCTTGGCGGAATTCTGAGGGGAATGGTGCTGGATTAACATGTTTGTCCATATATTCTCTACATGGTACTTAACCAATAGGTATGCCATTACCCGGTTCATTGAATGCAACCTAGTTAATTTGCAGTGGGATTTCACAGACTAACACAGCAGAAACCACCTGAAGAAACGGGTCGACAGGATGGGCACCGTAACCATCAGAGCTTTTCCGTATCCATGCACCATCAGCATGCTGTTCGAGTCTGTGGTGAAGTCTTGTATTAGCTTTCTCAGCGATTCTCCTATATAATAGGAGTAGGTGTGGTCTACGCATGAATACTCAAAAGTGAAGTGTGGTCCCACGACGGACCCAAATGGCATGTGGATGGGGGGGGCGATCACAGAGCAACTTTCACGATGCCCGTCTAGTCCCGTATCTACATCCTGTGCATGTATAAACTGCACGGAGTAAGTATACTCTATGGGTCATTTCCGCAGGTCATTTCCGCATGAGCTTGCCAGGAGCTTTCTAATGGATTGGTAAAGATGTTTATTATTACAGATAGCTGATAGAAAAATTGCTGAACTGCAGTGCAATTCGGGATAATTAATATCACATGAGTAAGTAATGCAATTCACGAAGGTGATAACATGAAGTGCAGTTTACCCTGCATTAGGGTTATCCCCACATTGCAAGCTGCACTGTCAAACTTGCCAGCCAGTTAGTGTTGGTGAAGAGTCATAGAAGACCCAGACTACGTACGGCGAGTAACAAGATAAGCTGCCTTCTTTCTCTGTTCCATGTTCTCATTTGTTTAAAGCCGTCACTGCTTTTAGCTGCTAAGCAGTGCAATTCTTTGGTCAGTACGAAGCCATGCAATTTCAGTCTAAATCTACTTTCTTAATACTTCCAGGAGGGCATAATGATGTAGAGAGCAGAAGGAAGGGAAGGAGCTTGAAACGACCATGCAAAAGAAAACTTTCCCAGGGTGGTCGGTAGTCCTGTTACTATTTTTGGCACGGCATGTGTAGCTATCGTTGTTTCTCCGTAATGCCGTTAACTGACAACAGCACGACGTGTCAAAGATCGCTGGGAGAGAGAAGACAGTGCCCGTAGCTAAGTGTCGTGGGATGTTTCCCCTCCCCTGAGCAGTCATCAACTCCAGAAAAGCGGGAAGGGGCTTTTTTCCACTAAGTATAGTATGCATGCGAGTTAAAAATAGCAATGGGACTACCGTTGCAATTTTTAAAAATCTTTTGTGTGACGTAGTCGTTTCACCCTCCTTCCCTTCTCCACTTTACACACTTCTGATGCTGCATAGTCAATCAGCAGTCTGTGCGGGCAGCAATTCCAATTAGCTATGAATACTCTTTACCATTTTTGCCACACGCAATATAGTGGGTAGTGAATGTCGTTCGGTATTTTGACACCTAACGTTCTTTTAATACTGGACGTAGTTAGCTAGCTAGTAATTGGGTTTGCGCACAGCTAGCTGCGTACCAGATTTAGCGATTAGCTAGCTAGCTAGCTACCTCACCTACCATAAATGGTTCGTTTATTCCGATCGTCCGTCCGCGCAGGAGCTTCAACTGTCCGCGCTGCATGGCAGCGAGAGGTCGGTTACAGTTGCTACGCACGCCATTGTTGCAGCTCCTATAGTCGCGCGTTCGTTTTCCGAGTATAAAAAGGCTCGATCGTGGATGCTTTTGCAGTAGATGTACGTTTGAATGTAGGCGTCGGTTAGTGTGTGCAACCAAGCGTCCACCTTGTAACGCGCGAACTCAATTATCCAATAATACACAATTCAGCTTACCCGCCAAATGGCAGAGGACGCAGAGAAGTGCTATGAACGCCATCAGTGCCGCCGGCCAAACACAATCACCAGCTGCATGCAGCAGCAGACTTGACGATTGAAAAAGCAAACCAGGAAATGAGAGTGCGGTGGTGCGGATTAAATAATGGTTCAGATCGCACCCTATTTTCTATGGCCGCACAAAATTAAAAATATTTCGCGCGCGCGCACCAATACCGGTATACACATACGGTATACGGTACCGACCCGTTCCCAGACCGTAACGGTAAGGCCTACTGTACCAGCACGCTTCATGGGTGCACGCACAAACAGCTACATACCATCAACTGAAAGAGGGTGTTCCTCAGTAAACACAAGCATGTACTGGATGCCACAGAATACGGACACAGCACACTTATACAAATGACAGAAATGTAAACATCATCAAACAATAAATTAGATCTTAATACGAACTCCTCTACGACACTGCAGAAGCCAATACGGTTCTTGTGTATGGGTTTAGATCCGGATCAACACTGGTGCCTTCCAAATCAATTGTATTTTGCTCGGCAAAAAACTGGCAGAGTTCTGGTTCCTGCTGAATACCTGCTAGAGTAAGTGCGGGGGTGTCCGGACGGGGGGAGTTATCCGGACATCCGCAAATTTTTTCGCGGAGCGTACGGCAAAAGAATTATAGCGGGGTGTCCGGGATACCCCTTCACTGTCCGGACACCCCCGCACTTACTCTACGAACTGTTCAAACGTCAGCACCCATCTTTCATCCACGCCTTCTTGAGCAATGTTCTGCACTGTCGTTTCTGGAACTCTGCTCACTGTAGGTGAAGCAACTGTTTGTTCCATGTGGATGCAAGCATGGGCACAATATCAGAGAACGCGGTAGCGTTCTCTATTTAGGGATGGCTAAGGAAATTTCGAAATACCATACTGATGCACCAGCAGGAAAACGGCCAAAGAAGCTACTACCCCCCAAACCAAGCATGCAGAGAGAATGATACTGCCTAGCAGTTCACAAAAACACTCGCAAACGTACCTGAGAGTACGCGGGAGTCGAGAAATAAGTCGCCGTAAAATTCCGATTTCGTCATCTTCTTTCTTTCTTTCTTTCTTTCTTTCTTTCTCATTGACTAGCATAGCTGGACAACAAAAGCATTTCCTGAGCTAGTTCACTCACAGAACAACATCGCTTTCGTCGTAGTAGCTCCTTTCGGCCCTTTTGACTACATACTGGCAGGAACGGCACTTCTGGCTAGCTACGATTCCGTGAATTGCTAGCACGAAGCCATTTTGATGCAACTAGAGGTCACGCGTGCCAAATGCGCATGCGCAGTTCACATGCAAATGCACATTGCTTTCTTTTTTGCTGGTGATGGTTGCATTTCGGGCACTTGCTGATCAGCTGAATCCTTGTGAATCCATCATCTGGTGCATCACTACAGCTGCAAGGAATTTCTGCCAACCTGTTCTTGCCAAGATCTATCGTGACTATGCCATCATGGAGGCGTGGCTTTCTTCTCATGACGTAACAACAGTGCAGAACATGTACCATGCAGAAATGTGAGTGAGGCTACAGTTTTGGCATTTGAACTTCGAAGTATTTGCTGAATCGTCGTCTGGTGGCACACTCCTAGGAGCTATCATCTATGAACGTATCCTAGTGGTACCTACCAGTTTGGTATCAGTAAGCATTTTTGTGATCGCTAGTGAGAAACTCGGTTTGAGGTGAAGGGAGGTATACTGAGTTCAGTATTCATCTATCTATCTATCTTGTCATTGTTTATCTATCTATAATGTATATATACTCTACCCAAGAGCAATATCATCACTTATGGTATAATTATATAAAAGCAATAATGGATCATTACTTCCTGGTGAATCACAACATAAGGAAGGAGCAATTGTGCTGCCACGAGCAGTAGGATCCTCAACCACATCCATCAAGGCAACTCTCCTTTGCACGGTGATGACCTAGCTAGAGATTGTTCAATCAAACATTCTGGTTATACATCCATCTCTGATACATTACCCCTATCGTTCCATGCGCTCAAAAAACCTCACAAACTAGAAACAAAAAATTTTCTTACAAAAATTACAAATGATTTAGTGATGGCCACCCCGATCGACTCCCGAAAAAGCAGACAAACAAGGAATGCCATTAACCAGCCTCAGTCCCATCCCATCCCTAAATTCTACATTTTTCAATGGGATGGGACTGAGGCTGGTTAATGGCATTCCTTGTTTGTCTGCTTTTTCGGGAGTCGATCGGGGTGGCCATCACTAAATCATTTGTAATTTTTGTAAGAAAATTTTTTGTTTCTAGTTACATTAGAACCCGACTCCACTATGTGTGCTGGTGTATACATGTGAGGTTTCATTGGAAACCTTTAACTCCAAACGCTATAGTGTAGAATCCAAACAGGTGGGCGCTAACAAGCTGTCTATTCCATGGAACCCATGCATACACTATACCATGCTTTGGTAACAGCCATCTAAATCCTCTCATCTGAGGGCCATTGGCGCGCTTCAAATGTCATGCAGCATTGTGTCATAGCCCTGCACCTGGTAGCAGCCATCTAAATCCTCTCATCCGAGTGTGGTTGGTGGACCTCAAATGTCGTGCAGCATTGTGTCATAGCCGGCACCTGGTAGCAGCCATCTAAATCCTCTCATCCGAGGGCGGTTGGTGGACTTCAAATGTCATGCAACATTGTGTCATAGCCTGCACCTGCTAATTTGCTACCTGGTCCGGATGAATGTGGGCATACTTAAGACTTCTGTGCTTCCCAGCTGCGGTTCCCAACAGACGGAGATTTGACCACCACAAAGGGAGGGCCTGGACCCCCATTGTGACCACTGTGCATATTATTTCGTGATCATGATTAGGGGTGAGGGACGAGGGTCTTAACAAAACTGATTTCTAATTCTGATTTTTTCTATCTCATACTTCTTTCCATGCCTCTACATAGCAGAACAAACTAGTAACAGGATAGACATACACACCACAATGGACAGGTGTGTCAGGGGACAACTAACTCACCTCCTGTAGTGCAGCTATCCACATCTTCCTCATACAAACCGGGACGTTTGCTATCGTCAGCATGCTGTAATCCTACCACACCTGTTTCGATACTCACGGCACTGGCTGGTGAGTCAGTGTCTTCTCCTGCTGGTGGTACTAGCCTGACTGTCTCCTGCGGTACAGTTCTTCTCCATCTGCTGACCACCCAACTCAGAGTTGCCATTAACAGTTTCATTGTCTTCTCTCTTTACTTCAAGTTTTTGGTCGGATTCAAGAGGTCCTCCTGCCTGTGTACAACTTCGTCTTCATCTGCATTTGACTTTGAGAGCAACCCATTGTCATCCTGCCTCGATTGCTCACCTTGATCGGGTCCTGAGTGTGTCCTACTCTCACCTAACGCTCTATCCGTATTTGTTTCAACGCTGTCTCTACTTTCATACTGGTGTTCTGTATTGCCATCTTTGACAGATTGTGTTTCACTTAATGACTGCTCTTCGCTGGGTTGTAAGTCACGTTCGCTATTGTCACGAGGGGTGTCGGAGGAGGAGGAAGGTTCGTCGGACTCACTCTGGTCTCCTTCGAGGAGCAGGGAGTTCACCACCCTGCCCATGGCCTGGAAGAGCTCTTGCTCGTCAGGTGAGTCTTGCAGGAGCATGTAGAGTGTCTTGCAAAGCTGGATGTACTCAGTCTGTATGGTGACGATGGGGGGACACAGCGTTAGGGACAAACTTCAGAGCCTCATTGTGACATGGAAGCTGCAGATTAACATTAACTGAATCTGATGCTCACCTGAATGAAGAAGGGCAAACTATGTCAAGAGTATACAACTCCCACATATGCTTTCTACAACAGCACCCTTGAATTCATATAAACGTGCTACAAAAGCTTCATAGTAGTTTCATATTCACCACTATACTACCAAGACGATGGCCGTACTGCCAAGACGATGGCCGTACTGCCAAGACGATGGCCGTACTGCCAAGACGATGGCCATACTGCCAAGACGATGGCCGTACTGCCAAGACGATGGCTGTACTGCCAAGACAATGGCCATTCTACTGAGATGATCGCCGTACTGCCAAGACAATGGCCATACTGCATGCCAAGACGATGGCCATTCTACTGAGATGATCGTTGTACTGCCAAGACAATCACCGTACTGCCAAGATGATGGCCATTCTACTGAGATGATGGCCGTACTGCCAAGACGATGGCCATTCTACTGAGATGATGGCCGTACTCACTGTGTATGTATTACCCTGCCAAACCATGCATTGTGTAGATAGATGATGTAATGAATACACTTTTAAATTCAGGTGGTCAGGCCTGAGCAACATAACCTTTAATTGGTATGGCCTAAGTCCTCTACGAAACTGCAGAAGCCATTACGATTCTTTGAGTCAAGGGGGTTTAGGTCAGCACTGGTGCCTGCCAAAACAATTGTATTATACGATAGATCAATCAATGGGCTTGGTGTTATTGCCAATGTGACTGTATAGTATCTTATTACCCCGCGCGCGCATGCGCGAAGCGGGGTTAAGCAATCGGTTTTGTCCGTCAGTCGTCTGTCGGCTGTCTGTCAGGCGAAAAAAATTGAACTTTTGCCACATAGACCCTCATAAACCATCGAAAGGGAGTCAAACAATAGTAAATAGCAAAAAACTGCTCTATGTGTACCTGACTGAAGTCAAGGCGCTTCGTTTAGGCTGTTTTTCCAGCTATTTCCTATTATTCGTAACGTTTGGCCCCACCTCTTCAACTTCACAATATGCACGTTGTTGTATATACGGTAAGCGGTCACTCCCACACCTTGGATATGGCCATACACGAACACAGTATACGCGATAGCACTTGTTCGATGCGATCGGCAGAGATATGTCACGTCGATTGTAGCTGCACTGTATCCTGTAGACGTTCCGCGCGGGGTATGTGTTCTATGAACATCTCTAGTTGACAATGCAGGTGTTTAATGCAATCATCACTGAGTCCCTATTCAGAGGGAGGGGCTGCTGCCCAGTTGTAAATCTATAAGGATATTGCTACACATATAGAGGTCTTGCAATGGCATATCACATGCAGGCAGCTATAGTAGTGCATGAGTTCTCTGATGTCATCCTAGGAATCCTGTGAACAGGGCTAGGGAATGGTTGCAAGTAGCCTCGTTCCCAGTCCCGAGCCCAGCTTTTGTCGCTTGCAGTACGGTAGCTACTGCAAGTGACGGGCATGGGACTGGGAACGAGGTTAGGTTAGAACCTGGCAATCAATGAACAACTCAGAGGGCACTCGACAGGTGCAGCTTGATCGGAATAGGATGGCAGCGATCACGAGCATGACACAGGGCTATCTGTCAATATAGCAACCATTCCTCGCTTCGATCTAGCTACTAGGACAACAGCCTCTGTATCTTTGCTCAAGTAGATGGACTTTTAAACTATTGCGTGAATCGCAGATTTGGCCAGCGCACAGTTGCATTGAGCAGCCACGTTGCATTGAGCCAGCCACGTTGCATTGAGCCAGCCAACTTGCATCGAGCAGCCACGTTGCATTGATCATGAGCCAGCCACGTTGCATTGAGCCAGCCACGTTGCATTGAGCCAGCCACGTTGCATTGAGCCAGCCACGTTGCATTGAGCCAGCCACGTTGCATTGAGCCAGCCACGTTGCATTGAGCCAGCCACGTTGCATTGAGCAGCCACGTTGCATTGAGCCAGCCACATTGCATTGAGCCAGCCACGTTGCATTGAGCCAGCCACGTTGCATTGAGCCAGCCACGTTGCATTGAGCCAGCCACGTTGCATTGAGCCAGCCACGTTGCATTGAGCCAGCCACGTTGCATTGAGCCAGCCACGTTGCATTGAGCCAGGCACGTTGCATTGAGCCAGCCACGTTGCATTGAGCCAGCCACGTTGCATTGAGCCAGCCACGTTGCATTGAGCCAGCCACGTTGCATTGAGCCAGCCACGTTGCATTGAGCCAGCCACGTTGCATTGAGCCAGCCACGTTGCATTGAGCCAGCCACGTTGCATTGAGCAGCCACGTTGCATTGAGCCAGCCACGTTGCATTGAGCAGCCACGTTGCATTGAGCCAGCCACGTTGCATTGAGCCAGCCACGTTGCATTGAGCAGCCACGTTGCATTGAGCCAGCGACGTTGCATTGAGCCAGCCACGTTGCATTGAGCCAGCCAGACTCTATATAGCTATGTCTCCTTTGGTGGCAAATAGGACAGCTCTAGCAGAACCATTTCCATGCTTGCATGGAAATGGTTCTAGCAGAATCTTCTATGCTGGTAGGGTGTAGCTACCTAGCCAAATGATGATCAGGTATGAAACATGTAGCAAAAAAACTGGGGTGTCTCATAATACATACCCTGTCTCATAATTGCCTCATTAACGTGTGTGATAAAAATGCAGCCAAACTGCAGTACAGAAACAACACTGAAACTTTGCCTACCATGGATTGTTAGTACAATGTATTATCTTTGTTAAATCTATACCACAGTACAATCGCATCCTGTTGACAGCTTGTTGGTTAACTTGAAATGGTTATGTGTCTCATAATAGGGGCGGCTACCCTACTTGGTTGGCACCCTCTTGTCAAGGGGGTGTCATATTCCCTAGGGAATATGGCACCCGTGTAAACATTTCAAGTAGACAAATGGGGTGTCAGGAATATGGCACCCTATGCAAATTTTCATCAACTGATATAATTATTAGAAATCACTATTGAAAAATCAGTATGCAGATATTATAGTCTATTTATTCCACAATGGTATAAATTATATTAAACTGTAAATAAATGAAACTGCATCATATATACAGGAATCTAGGAAGAAATAAAGGTTTGCTTGCAGTGTATATAGGACGCCATCAACAAGCAGAGATGTTTTGCTCGTTTCCGAACGACACCTTTCTCAAACTTCATCGCTGTTTCGGAATACATTTTCCATGACTGACACCTTCCGACTATAGGACAGCAATGCCTAGTTTTGATTCGCTGGTATACATTCAGCTGTACCGTATGGGATGCCAAATTCCCCAAGGGGTGCACCGCGGGGTGCCAAATTCCCTCAGCGTATTTTGCTTGGAGGTTCCAATTTCCCTAGGGTATTAATTTTAGCATGGGGGTGCCAAATTCCCCATGACACCGGCATTTGCGCTTCAAGGACTCTCAGATTCAAGTGGTGGAGAAAACAGGAGAGCGAGCCCGTTTTGTATACACGGAAGACTCCTCAAAGAACAACCAGGGAGGACTCAAAGGCCACAAGATCAAGACAAAACAAGTGATCCACCATGAGAATTCTGCTGATCCATCCAGGTGCCCAGTGCGACTATTCAAGCTCTATAAAAGTCTGTGCCCTAAAGATCTGAAAGAAAATGCTTTCTATCTCCAGCCGCTTAAGAAGCCGAAGAAAGATTGCTGGTTCTCGGTCAAACCTGTTGGACACAACACTCTCGACACCATGGTGAAACAAATGTGTGATGCTGCTAACATCAAGGGGTTCAAAACGAACCACTCTCTCCGTGCTACAACAACAACAAGACTGTATCAAGCAGGGGTTGATGAGCAGCTCATCATGGAGCGTACGGGACACCGAAGCTTGGATGGAGTCCGCAGTTACAAGCGCACCAGCGACCAGCAGCGAGAGGTTTTGTCTGACATAGTGAACCTTTCCACACCGGACCCAAAGAAGCAGAAAATCACGAATCCTCAGAACACAGAAGTGGCAGCATGCATTCAGAATACGCAGCAGATGGGCATAGCACCATCACAGATTTCACTCCAGAGCTGCAGCAACATTACATTCAACATTACTTATGGTCGAGTTTGAACTGTCATTGTATTTAGATCTAGAGGTATCTAACTACATGAAATTTACAGGTGTATAAGTGAAATTTTACAGGTGTATAAGTGAAATAAACCCCCTACAATATTGGCCAATCATATCGCAGTATTTCATTGAAGTATAGTATAACGTAGTTATACCGTAGTGTCCCGCTAATACGCCCTCCCCCTCTAGTTCTTTTTCGCCGAAGTTCCTGCACAAGGGGCGTATTAACGGGAGACTAAGGTATTATAAATTATTATAAGGTCTGATGTCCATGGAAGTCTTCCAGGAAGGTTTAATTGGTTGAGACGAAAGATTATGGGCGTCAGAGGGCCAGCTGCAGCTGGGATAGCTATTCAGTAGTGACAACATGCGTCGCGCAAGAAGGGTTGGTGGCACTCACTGATCATGACTATACAGGGCTTCATGCTAATGAGACCTAATAGAGTTCATTTTATGTCACAGTTAAACTGTCGGACTGGTCTAATTTACTGGGAAACTTCTGCAGTATTACAACACTGCTGCATACCTAGATTCTATACAAGAAGTTAGAATATGTACTGGGGACAACAATTAACAAACAAATTCAATTCAGTAATGAAAATACAACCTATGCAGAGTCAGATACCTTGGCAACAGCTAGAGTCATTATGCTGCAAGAAAGTATGTGCAATGTTTATTTTGTGTGGCGATTCCCAAAGATACTTGGACGAGCGAGGACAGCACCCATAGCAATGGCTATGATGATAGCAAATGCATATGAAGTGTACTGCCATGAGAAAGGCTGAACACTTGAATTATCAGATGGCACACTTGTCGTGGTGCTGGGTGGGATGCTCTGGGAGTAGTTAAAGAAGTTTTCAGGATCGTACATTGATTTGACCTCCATGAGCCTCTCCAGGTTGCCGAGGAAATACCTCTCGTTGGGCATGGTAATGTTGATATTGGCGTAGTTTCGGTAGGATCCTTCACCCATATACTGAGTCATGTTGGCGTAAAAGCGATCCAACCATTGTATCATTGCTGTCTGATTGCATGGCTCCACGAAGTAAGTTAAATACTGGTAGCCAAAGATGTTGTTGCGATGTGGGAAAGCTGTTGCACTGCTTGGAACAGCATTGATTCTCCCCCCAAGGGAATCCATTTGTACAGACGCATTTTGACATCCTGTAACACTCTCAACGCTCAGAATGTTCTCGATTAGTGTCTGCATGCCCAATGTTGACAGAGGCTCTGGTCCCTGGTAACCTGAGTTCATATTGAAGGGGTGGCCGCAACACTGCGTAGGCAGTTGGCGGCATCTTTCAAAATCTTGTTGAGTGCCACAATTGTTGTCCACAGTGCAACCAGCCCAAAAGGCAATAGCACCACTGTAGTTCTGTGGGGTATAGTTACACACTGTACGAGCTGTATTGGGCTGGTATCCACTTGGGTTTGTATTTGGTACATTAGTAATGGCATTGTCGAAGGCTTCAAGAAACGCGGCAATCTCTGCTGAAGTTCCAGTGGTGTGTGTAGCAACTTGAAGCTTGGTTGGTGTGATCGTTAGTTGGGTCCAGATGTTTTCATTCCTGATGAAGTCTTCACTGAGAGTGTAGTTCTGCCAGGCCTCGAACACTGTCAGCCACTCTGTTGGATTGTAGTAGTAGAGAAGCACGTCACTATTCTGTTCGGGGATGTCAAAGCGTTGAAGAATGACTTGATAGACTATCCCAAAATTGCCATTACCGCCACCTCGCAGTGCCCAAAAGAGATCAGAATCTGTATTATTGTCAATCACCATGACGTCCCCAGTTGCATTCACCATCTGATACTGAAGGATGTTATCAGCAGCCAGACCATATCTGCGCCCAACGATACCCTGCCCCCCTCCCAACATCAGACCAGCGAGTGCGACTGTGGGGCACGTACCACCAGGAAACAAGGACCGAGGGAGTGCGGTGAGGCTCCAAAGGTTGGAATACACCTCAATAAGCGTGTTTCCAACCCCCATGACAACAGTAGCTGCATTGGGGTCTGGCTGGAACGTTTTGATCTGGCTAACATCAACAATAACACCCTTGCTCACGGTGCTGGCTCCAATGTAGCTGTGTCGACCGCTGCGAATGGAAATTTGCAGATTGCTGTTTGACGAGCCTCTCAACTCTCTGATCCTCCTCACTGCTGCTTGGATGCAAGTAACACTGTCAGCCATGACTATCGTGCAAGGATCTGGTTGCTGAGGTTGTGCAGTATTGAACTGAAATGCTGCTTCTGCATATTCAACATCTGTAGCTGTTTCACAGTTCACAATCTGGCCGCACTCATCCAGCTGAATGAGGGGGCAGCCGGTGCAGTCTGGTTTAGTGAAGTTTTGGTACACTGCACTGCATTGGGAGTTGTCCGCAATGTTGACACAATCTTGATCGTCTCGGATGTAGCCGGTTGGGGTGAAGTCAGGAAACAGTGGGTTCTGGCAACTTGAAAGAGCTGCATAATTACAGTGTGTGACAGTAACACTTGATCAAGCAACAACAGTATAGTCTATTATACCATTAGAAACTTGTACTGTATTATAGTTGCTCATTATCGGACGCAGGCACCTATATCTCCAAACGGAGGAAATATATGCGCCAATAAGTGAGATATGCGCTTAATTTCGATCCCCCGAATAGGAAGTATGCTTCATTATATTTTTCTACTTCACAGGATCAGAGTTTCTGGAAGGCTTCAGCGCTTAATAAAAGGAAGTGAGTAAACCTGCACCTATAAGTGAGCTGCGCCTAATAAATGGAATGGAATTGGGGGATTAATGTTGTCTTACATGCAATCCTCATACTAGTCTGCATGCTTCTTACAAGCAAACTGTGGAGTTCACGCACTGTAAAAAGATTAACTGAGCTTGCTTTAAAACGCTTATAATTATGCGCTTGCAATATTGCCCTGCTGTGGTGTAGTCCACAGTGTGTCGGGGGTTCGAATCCCGAAGAAGGTATCTCCTTTTGGTTTTCTAAATTATGTGCATTTCCTGCATGCAAAGAGATGAATGGGAAAGCATGCATTCTAAAACGCTATAATTATATCCCAAGAGTGATCTGGATCAAGGTAATGGTAGCTACTCCTTGGAATTCATACAATGTACCTGCTTGTTACCAAAGTGTCCAATAAAAGCTTACAATGTGTCGCAGTTGCAATAATTAGAAAGCAGATCAAAGCAAGACTACAATTATGTACCTGTTCTTAGGAGATACTATGGTAATTAGTATAGGTAATCACATGGTTTTCGAGTGCAATTTGGGAAATAATTGCACAAGCAACAGGCAGAGTAATTGCACGAGCGATAGCGAGTGCAATTTATGACTGTTGTGAGTGCAATTATTCCCAAATGGCACGAGAATACATGTGATTAAATACTAATCATGTATTTCCAGGCATGGCATGGTCAAAAGCAAGCGGCTTGAGCGGTTAAAGCCACGCCCCAGCCACAAAAGCGCTCAAAGCGCGAGCTAACTACACGCTACTAGTACCGCTTATCTTATTCGCTCAGAGTACTGACCTGTTCTTCAGTTGTGTAGTGAAGCTTTAGGACGGAAGCGCGGTGTTGCAACTGACATCCCCAGGGTCCCAAAACAGCAGCACAGAGCCTGTGTGCGCATAACAGCCACGAACAGTACGGCTGCAGCGCTACTAGCACCACCGTTTCTGTGACAACACTTTCACCACGCCATCGTTCGGGTTCTCACAGCGTTTCTTCAGCTCAGGTACAGAAAGCTTAAACAACGCGAGCGCTCACACAGTACAGCCATTTTCAACTGTTGCTAATGAAAAATTAACGAGGCGTAGCCATGACGCGACCGCTCGTTGCTAGGGCGAAGCTTCACCTGATTGGTTAGCGCGCGCCGCGGCCGCTTCGTAACCGTGCAATTTCTGACACCCCTCGGGCTACAATAACCGTGCAATTTTGAAAAAAATTGCACGCTTTTCTATGGGAGTAAATGTATGGCAACTATATAAGTATGTGATTATAGCCGAAGACCCAAAGACTACGGCGAGTAACAAGATAAGCTGCCTTCTTTCTCTGTTCCATGTTCTCATTTGTTTATAGCCGTCGCTGCTTTTAGCTGCTAAGCAGTGCAAAAATTAATTCTTTGGTCAGTTCGAAGCCATGTAATTTCAGTCTAAATCTACTTTCTTAATGCTTCCAGGAGGGCATAATGATGTAGAGAGCAGAAGGAAGGGAAGGAGCTTGAAACGACCATGCAAAAGAAAACTTTCCCAGGGTAGTCGGTAGTCCTGTTACTATTAAATTTTTTGGCATGGCATGTGTAGCTATCGTTGTTTCTCCGTAATGCCATTAACTGGACAACAGCACGATGTGTCAAAGATCGCTGGGAGAGAGAAGACAGTGCCCATAGCTAAGTGTCGTGGGATGTTTCCCCTCCCCGAGCAGTCATCAACTCCAGAAAAGCAGGAAGGGGCTTTTTTCCACTAGTATAGTATGCATGCGAGCTAAAAATAGCAATGGGACTGCCGTTGCAATTTTTTAAAAATTTTTTGTATGACGTGGTTGTTTCATAGCCTCATTCCCAGGCCTACCCCGTTTTTTCTGTTCTTCGGTTTCCGTTGACAATAATACACGGATGCGGAAGGGCGGTGTTTTTCGCCGCCCTTCCGCATCCATGCATTATTGTCAACGGAAACCGAAGAACAGAAAAACAGGGTAGGCCTGGGAACGAGGCTAGTCGTTTCACCCTCCTTCCCTTCTCCATTTTACACACTTATGATGATTCATAGTCAATCAGCAGTCTATGCGGGCAGCAATTCCATGCATACAATGTATGAATACTCTTTACCATTTTTTGCCACACGCAATAGTGGGTATAGTGAATGTCGTTCGGTATTTTGACACCTAACTGGACGTTCACATGGATAGTTAGGTAGCTAGCTAGCTGTTTGAGAATTGGGTTTTGCGCACAGCTGCGTACCAGATTTAGCGATTAGCTAGCTACCTCACCTACGATAAATGGCCGGTTTGCTTGTTCCCCGCCCCCGCGCAGAAGCTTCAACTGTCCGCGCCGCATGGCAGCAAGCTACGCATGATTGTTGCTAAGCGCACGCACGATTAATATTGTTGCAGCTCCTAGCTATAGTCGCGCGTTCGTTTTCCGAGTAAAAGGCTCGATCGTGGACACTTTTGCAGTAGATGTACGTTTGAAGGCAGGCGTCGGTTAGTGTGTGCAACCAACCAAGCGTCCACCTTGTAACGCGGGAACTCAATTATCCAATAATACACAATTCAGCAACTAGCCTTACCCGCCAAATGGCAGAGGACGCAGAGAAGTGCTATGAACGCCATCAGTGCCGCCCGGCCAAACGCAATCACCAGCTGCATGCAGCAGCAGACTTGACGATTGAAAAAGCAAACCAGGAATTAGAGTGCGGTGGTGCGGATTAAAATGGTTCAGGTCGCACCTTACTTCCGGATTCTACGGCCGCACAAATTTGTAATTACGCGCGCGCGCGGGCGCACATGGTAGGCGGAGGTGCCGCAGGTTCGATCCCCAGGGGTAAATGGTGGGGTAAATGTCTGTGTGTACGGCCTGTGTATGGGCTTTGGTGTGCACGCAGCATTGTTAGCCTTCCACCAGTTAAGCAGCGTTACTGAAGGGTTCAAGCCGTGTTGGAGGACTGGTCAAAGCGCTCACCTTGAAACCATCCTTTTTACTGACTTATTTTTGAAAACATGAGAACCCATTATTTTGTTCTTTCACTTTTTCCTTTTTACCGTTTCTTATATGCACAAAGTGTTGCAGCTTTTCAATAATAAAAATTAAAAAAATAATATAGCGCTACACGTATTAATATAGCGCTACATGTAATATACGTATACATGATGCCCAATCATGTGCACCAATCATTCATGGTACCTGTACCGCGGTATATACGGTACAGTACCGACCGGTAATAGTCTCGTTCCCAGACCGTAACGGTAAGGCCTACTGTACTAGTACGCTTCATGGGTGCACACACAAACAGCTACATACCATCAACTGAAAGAGGGTGTTCCTCAGTAAACACAAGCATGTGCTGGATGCCACAGAATACGGACACAGCACACTTATACAAAGTAATGACAGAAACGTAAACATCAAACAATAAATTAGATCTTAATACGAACTCCTCTACGACACTGCAGAAGCCAATACGGTTTTTGTGTATGGGTTTAGATCCGGATCAACACTGGTGCCTTCCAAGTCAATTGTATTTTGCTCGGCAAAAAACTGACAGAGTTCTGGTTCCTGCTGAATACCTGCTACGAACTGTTCAAACGTTAGCACCCATCTTTCATCCACGCCTTCTTGAGCAATGATCTGCACTGTCGTTTCTGGAACTCTGCTCATTGTAGGTGAAGCAACTGTTCCTGTGGATGCATGCATGGGCACAATATTACATTAGAACCCGACTCCACTATTTGTGCTGTGTATGCATGTGAGGTCTCATTGGAAACCTCTAACTCGGAAACGCTATAGTGTAGAATCCAGACTGCTAGTTTTCCATGGAACCCATGCATTCACAATACCATGCTTTGGTAGCAGCCATCTAAATCCTCTCATCCGAGGGTGGTTGGTGGACTTCAAATGTCATGCAGGATTGTGTCATAGTCCTGCACCTGCAAGTAATTAATTTGCTACTTGGTCCGGATGAATGTGGGCATACTGAAGACCTCTGTGCTTCCCAGCTGTGGTTACCAATGGACGGAGATTTGACCACCACAAAGGGAGTGCCTGGACCCCCATTGTGTCCACTGTTCATATTATTTTGCGATTGTGATTCGGGGTGAGCGACAAGGGTCTTAACAAAACTGATTTCTAATTCTGATCTCTTTCCATGCCTCTACGTAGCAGAACAAACTGGTAACACACACACACCACAATGGTCAGGTGTCAGGTGACAACTAACTCACCTCCTGTAGTGCAGCTATCCACATCTTCCCCATACAAACCGGGACGTTTGGCATCGTCAGCATGCTGTAATTCTACCACACCTGTTTCGATACTCACGGCACTGGCTGGTGAGTCGGTGTCTTCTCCTGCTGGTGGTACTGGCCTGACTGTCTCCTGCGGTACAGTTCTCTCCATCTGCTGACCACCCAACTCAGAGTTGCCATTAACAGTTCCATTGTCTTCTCTCTTTACTTCAAGTTTTTGTTGAGATTCAAGAGGTCCTCCTTGCCTGTGTACAACTTCGTCTTCATCTGCATTTGACTTTGACTGCAACCCATCGTCATCCTGCCTCGTTTGCTCACCTTGATCGGGTCCTGAGTGTGTCCTACTCTCACCTAACGCTCTATCCGTATTTGTTTCAACACTGTCTCTACTTTCATACTGGTGTTCCGTATTACCAGATTGTGTTTCATTTAATGACTGCTCTTCGCTGGGTTGTAAGTCACATTCGCTATTGTCGCGAGGGGTGTCAGAGGAGGAGGAAGGTTCGTCGGACTCACTCTGGTCTCCTTCGAGGAGCAGGGAGTTCACCACCCTGCCCATGGCCTGGAAGAGCTCTTGCTCGTCAGGCGAGTCTTGCAGGAGCATGTAGAGTGTCTTGCAAAGCTGTATGTACTCGGTCTGTAGGGTGACGATGGGGGGACACAGTGTTAGGGACAAACTTCAGAGCCTCATTATGACATGGAAGCTGCAGATTAACACTGATGCTCGCCTGAATGAAGAAGGGCAAACTATATCCAACTCCCACATATGCTTTCTACTACAGCACCCTTGAACTCTTATATAAACATGTGCTACAAAAGCTTCATGCTAAGTAGTAGTTTCGTATTCACCACTAAGTAGTAGTAGTTTCATATTCACCACTATACTACCAAGATGATGGCCGTACTGCCTTAAGACGATGGCCATTCTACTGAGATGATGGTCGTACTGCCAAGACAATGGCCGTACTGCCAAGACGATGGCCGTACTGCCAAGATGATGGCCATTCTACTGAGATGATGGCCTCACTGTGTATAGTATTATTACCCTGCCAAACCATGCATTGGATCTATCTATCTGTCCATTAATGCAATCTATGTAGCCTTTCCCTCTCACGTTACCTGGTTGATGGGTGGTGGTGCGTAATTGGCATCAAGTGGAGATGGCTCTCGCTCGGGTGAACCTTCAAAAAAACCTACGAATAATATTTGATGTGTAAAGAGAGGTACAATGTACGTTTTTGTGCCATAATTGGCACACTTGCAAACCATTTGCTACCAAATATGACGTGCAATTTTGGCTAAAATAATGGCAGAAACAGTACTCCTGTTCCACAGGGTGACTGATGTGCCATTTCTGCCAAAATGGACCAAGCTGGTGTTGGGAATACATACATAGACTTGGAAGAGAACTTTGCACTAGGTATGTGAATGAGATATGAAGCTGGGGATTGAGCCATTGTGGTCAGCATAAAAAGAGCTTTCAAAAAATGTCCTTAAAATGATTTTTAATCTGAGCCACATTAATTGCAGTCAGGCGAAGGCTATAATCCACGGTTTTGCATGATTTTGGGTCAAAATTCAACAAACAGCAAAATGGACATCATTGGAAAGCTCCAATCATGCTGATCACAATGGTGCAAATCTCAGCTTCATATCTCATTCCTAGTCCAAGATACCTAGCACATTAATCTGCTATGTATAACGGCATGCATAGTCTCATTCCCAGGCCTTTGACGCCACCAGTTTTGATCGCTTACAATATTTCCATACTGTAAAAGCTGGAGGGGGGAACGAGGCTATGCATGCAGGGCGCCCTCCACCTGCAGCTAGTGTACATGTAACAAACAAGGCTTCACTGTGCATCCTGGGTATGCTGTCACTCACCAGGAGTGTTGTTTCTGCCAATTTTGGCCTAATTGACATGCCATATATAATTGGTAGAACCAAATGTGTCAGTTTGGTATGTGGCAAAACACTGTGGAAGAGTATAAGCTACTGGCAATCTTGTGCAGTGTGGAGGAGGCACACCACCTCCCCAGGAGGACTGGCCTCGTTCCCAGGCCCCTGCCCATATTCTGGGTGGAGGCCTGGGAACGAGGCTATGGAGGGGGAACACCACCTCCCAGGTGGGCTGGAGAACAGGCGGTCATGAGCAACCTCAGTATCTCCGTTGGTTGGAACAAGGTTGTGCATTCACCATGACAACACTATTTCACCCAACTGACCTCAGCACAATAGGAAGCCATTCTCACACAACTGGGACACCTGTTGGAATACCACAGGCTCTTTGATCTAGGGAACTTCCTGGTACTAGTAGTGCATTTCCTGGTCTCATTAACTGTTAGATTTGTTTTTATAGCCTTGTTCCCCAGGCCCACAAGTGAAACGAGGAAGTGGGCCTGGTGACACTTGGCAAAATTCCCGTATGTGCTGAGCTCAGCTGTCTTGATTTCGGGTAGGCGAATCACGATTGTCCATTGCTAATTATTGCGTAGTATAATTACATTCTTTACACCGTGAAAAGTGTAGCCGTTTGATAAAACCGCTGTTCTAGCCTTCAAGACTCACCTCTGGTCGCTCCTTGGCAAGGACTTTCTACTTAGCCATCACCAACAGCTGTCTTCCGCGTGATTTCGAATGCATCCAAGTAAGGAATGTAATCGTTTACGCAGTTATGCTGACTGTGCACATACGGGAATTTTGCCAAGTGTCACCAGGCCCTCTTCCGCGTTCCGCGTGTGGGCCTGGGTAGAAGGCTATGATTTTAATACAGCACTCACTGAACCTAGCCACTTCCATTCTTTATCCCACCACAGTATTATCAAAACGTGTAGACTTTACGCAGTCGTTACTGTCCTTGTATTGTTCTTTGTACATGCATGGTGACCATGGTGACCATGGTGACCATGGTGACCGCCTTGAGATCATATCTTGCATGACCATTTGCCTTGTACATACATTGTATACCACACATTTGTTTTAGTAAGAAATAAAGAAGTGGAGGGAGAGCATTCCATAAACTTATCATTACTATGTACCGTTCCATCTTGAGGTCGTTTGGACTCCAACTGCTACCACTTTGTCAGTGTTGGTGGAGGGGGGCATTTGACTCTCCTTCCCACCTTCCACGGGCTGAGAGGTGACTGTAGACACACCAGAGGATGGGAGAAGGGAGGGGGAGGGGGGGGAGGTGGTGAGGGGGAGAAGGGGGGAGGGGGAGAAGGGAGGGGGGAGAAGGGAGGGGGGAGAAAGGAGGAGGAAGGGGAGGAGGGAGAAGGGAGAAGGGAGGGGAGTGGGACAAAGGAGGGGGAAGGGGAGGAGGGAGAAGGGAGGGGAGGGGGAGAAGGGAGGGGAGGGGGAGAAGGGAGGGGAGGGGGAGAAAGAGTGGAAGGGTACTTTCTACAGTTGCCTCAACTGAATGGAAGTCAATTGCTAATGGTTAATTCGCTTGATATCGCACACAACTACATCAACAGACGGTCAGGTCAAGGTCAGCTCCAGTTACACAAGTAACCTACCCGGCAGAAGGACTCATCGATCCCTTGTCGACTATACACAAGTAACCTACCCGGCAGAAGGACTCATCGATCCCTTGTCAACTATATATCTTACCATCGACTCCTTGCTTCTTCTTGTCCACATGACCTGACTCTGTAACCTGATTGGTCAGCTCCTTCACGTGGAGTACGTACAAGAGCTTGAGCCTCTCCTGCAGCCGGGACCTGCTCATGACTCCAAACAACTGGCAGAAGGCCAGGAAGTTCATCTGGCCACTCCCACTGCGGTCCATCAACTTGAGGAAGAGAGAGCAAGATACAGCGGATAAATCTCAGAGCCACTCCCAGACCAATGCACGTGAGGCTAATGCATAACACCAGGAGCCATTACAATTAGAGAAGGAGCGTCCAACTACACAGGAACAGCGTTGCATGGCCTAAAAACCAGCCTACGTATGTCTGGCACGATCACTAAATATTTCACAGGTATTCTTACACATGTGGTTGACCAGCGCTGTTCCATGCTAGATGATATTGTTGGACGCTCCTCTCGTTACGGGCTCCTTATGACACTGTATTTACTTATGCAAGAGCAGCCAATGGCTGAATGGCTGATACGAATTTCCCTTCACGTCACTCTCCTTACTACGTCAAATACAAACTCCATCGTTCAATGCATCTCACCCTGAAGGCTCTCCTAGCAATGACCTTTGCGTGCTCCCCGAACCCCCACGGGGAGAGGTAGCGGAATAGCATGGTGAACCGCTCACAGTCGATGGTCGGCTCCTGCTTCATGTTGGCCGTGTTCATTTGCTGGAAGTTGGACCCCCGTCCCCAATAGCTGGCCTGGTAGTGCCCCTCCTGTGCAAGGAACACATGCAGATGGCCAGGTAGCTACCATATAGTGTCCTCCTCTCTCCCTTGTTCCCTCATCTCCCCTTCCTCCTCCTCCCTCCTTCTCCTTCCCCAGCCTTCTCCCCTCCCTCCCTCCCCTCTCTCCGTCCCCTACCCCTCCCCTCTCCTCTCCCTCCCTTCTCCACTCCCTCTCTCCACCCCACCCCCCCCCCCCCCCCCCCCTCTCCTCTCCTCCTCTCTCTTCCCAATTCCCCTCCCTTCCCAACCTGAAACCAGAAGTAGAAAGACTCAAGTTCTTTCCGTGAAAACTTAGTGTTCTCCATCGTGGCTCTCAGGATGGATCTCTTGCTGGACTCCAGTAGCATCTGACCCACCTGCAGCCTGCAGAAGGAACACAATGTCAAGATGACATCATGTCAATGGCATGTCATGTCATGATGACATCATGTCAATGGCATGTCATGTCATGATGACATCATGTCAATTACATGTGATATCATGATGACATCATGTCAATTCCATGTGCATGTGATGTAACTAGCTACAATGCTGTCAATAGAAGTACCTTAGTCGCGCGTTATTAGGCGCATGCGCCTATAACTCCACAGGAAGGAAATATGCGCCTATAACTCCACAGGAAGGAAATATGCGCCTATAAGCGAGATGCGCCTAATAACGAATATAATAATAATGGCATTCCTTGAATAGGAAGTGCACTTCAATTCGAATTATAGCTGTTTTCCACTCCGTATGATCGAAAATGGCAGAGTTTCTGGAAGAAGATTGCAGCGCTTAACAGCGAGTACCTGGGACGAGAGTTGAATCTGCACCTAACAGCGAATATGCGCCTATAAGTGAGATGCGCCTAATAACGCGCGACTACGGTATGCTTATACAATTCTCCCCAACTTTCTGCAACCAGTAGAAAATTTGTCATTTAATTTGATTCGTGTTTGGATGGGGTACGTATGTTGTGATCTCAGAGCACATTACCTAGCAGCGTTTCTCATTCTCTCGATGGTTTCATTGGTAATGAACCCAAACGTCTCGTAAGACTGCTTGATGAGGTCAAAGATAGTCACCGGAAGCGGTCTCTTTGTAGGCATGTGTGCGTGTGGGAGAGAGTTTGTGTGGGTGTGTGGGAGAGAGTTTGTGTGTGCGTGCGAGAGTATGTTCGCATAATATGTATGTTTGATGAGTATATCAATCCCCCCTCTCCATCTCCTCTGCCTCCCCCAGTACTCCTGTTCCACAGGATTCCTGATGCCATTTCTGTCAAAAATGGACCAATGAACCAAAGATGGTATTGGGAACATACGTAGACTTGGAAGAGAACTTTGCACTAGGTATGTGAAAGAGATATGAAGCTGGGGATTGTGCCATTGTGGTCAGCATAAGCTTTCAAACAATGTGAATTATAATCTCAGCCACATTTTTCTCAAAAATCGCAGTCAGCCAAAGGCTATAATCCATGGTTTTGCATAATTTTGGGTCAAAATTCAACAAACATCAAAATGGACATCATTGGAATGCTCCATTCATGTTGATCACAATGGTGCAAAGCTCAGCTTCATATCTCATTCCTAGCCCAAGATACCTAGCATATTATTCTGCTATAACGGCATGCATAGTCTCATTCCCAGGCCTTTGACACCACCACCCTCCCTCTCCCTCCCCCTCTCCCTATCCCCCCCCCCCTCTCCCTATCCCCCCCCCCCCCCTCTCCCTATCCCCCCCCTCTCCCTATCCCCCCCCCCCCCTCCCTATCCCCCCCCCCCCCTCTCCCTATCCCCCCCCCCCCCTCTCCCTATCCCCCCCCCCCCTCTCCCTATCCCCCCCCCCCCCCCCTCCCTATCCCCCCCCCCCCCCCCCCCCCTCTCCCTATCCCCCCCCCCCCCCCCCCCCCCCCCCCCCTTTCCCTATCCCTCCCCCCCCCCCCCTTTCCCTATCCCTCCCCCCCCCCCCCCCCCCCCCCCTTCTTCTGCTGTGCTGAACATTACCTTCACGTGGTCTTCATCCTGAATCTTGCTGTCCTGGGATGGCTTTTTCCCAATGTTGGACAGGAAGTCGTTGATGATGGCGATGACTTCTGCTTCATCTCCAGTACTCAGTATCGTCTGCTCAACAAACTTTAGGATCATCAGAGACACCTGGAATAACACCTGTGTTGTGTGCGTGTGTGTGTGTGTGTGTGTGTGTGTGTGTGTACGTGTGTGTGTGTGCGTGTGTGCATGTGTGCGTGTGTGTGTGTGCGTGTGTGCGTGTGTGTGTGTTAGTCAACACTGCTACACGTCACACTACCGCGAACACACTGACCAGCCAGCAGTCAACATTGCTACACAGTGTCACACTACTGTGATCACACTGACCAGCCAGCAGTCAACACAGACAGACTACCTTGATCCCATCGATGAAGAAGCAGTCGATGATGTTGATGGCGGTGGTGTTGTCCATGACGGAGAGGAAGAGGGTCAGGAACCAGCCCAGGGAGATCATGGCAAGGATCTGCAGCTTGTGCTTCAGGAGGACGTACAGCTCGGGAAGGTGCTTCTCCGTCAGGCGCTCAAATACCACTGCATGATGTGTGTGTGTGTGTGTGTAAGTTGGCGTGTGAGTGTGTGTGTGTGTGTGTATGAGTGAGTTGGCGTGTGAGTTGGCGTGTGAGTTCCCACTGCCGACACGGGACGTCACGGGACGTCCAGTTGAAAAGTAAGTGCAGCACAGCCTCACCCATGCACAGTGCCAGGTGGCACTTCCTGCTTGTGTGGGCCCGGGTGCAAGGCCAGGTGCACACTATCAATTTGCATCCAGGAAGGATGATGGATAGCACAAGCCAATTAGCCTTTCAGGACAACCCACTCCAGCTATCATTTCCTGTTAACCACTCCAATTCTCATCTGGACAAAGCACCTTATGGTCACCCTTATTCTTTTGCAGGTACTAATTTTAGTGCAATTTAGAGAATTCTGAATCGATATTGTCAGTGACACAATACATTGCGTATTAATTTGTCAAGCGGTAAGCTAACCACCTACGAAGCAGCCTTGGAACGAGGAACCACCTACGAAGCAGCCTTGGAACGAGGCTAGCCTGGGAATGAGGCTAGCCTGGGAACAAGGTACATGTAGCTGTACACTACGAACTAGCAAGACCAGATACATCATTCTGAAACAGGAACGTACCCTGGGCCCCCACCACCCTGGTATACAGGAACGTACCCTGGTCAACCTGGGCCCCCACCACCCTGGTATTGTAGTACTCGGGAAGCATCTGCTCGCAAATGGACGAGAGCAGCCAGAAGGCCTCCTCCTCGTTGGCATGGAGCAGGAACACCGAGGTAATGATATTCATAGCCTGACAGTACCCTGGAGGGAAGTGAAGTAATGGTATTCAAGTAATGGATGAAGATAAGGCAACAAAAGAAACAGTGTTCCCAGGCCAGGTGGATGAGGTTACCCTCCTCCAGTGTGGTCTGGGAAAGAGGCTACAAAAGCCCATGGCCAACTACGTGTGGTTAGAAAGAGGGATCCTACGAGAACCATCAATTCCCCACCTATGTTGGGGTCGAGGAGGGCGTAGGCTCTAAGGACGCGGCGGAGGCAGTTGATCCCTCTCTCGCACTGGTAGGCGGGGTGCTCTGGGAGGGACCTGCAGCAGGTGGGGGAAGTGTTACCGGCTGCACCACTAGCAGGAGTGGCGTGAAGGAACATCTAGCCTCGTTCCCAGGCCGCATCCGGGAATGAGACTAAGGAGCGTCCAACTAGTGCAACCAACCGTGGTCCGTTGGCAAATAGCAGTCCAAAAAACTTCTTACATGTATATGTATTTGAATTACACGGGCTTCTTAATGCTGTAGCAGTGATTAACATACACGTTTATATATATAGGGATAAGGCTGCTAATTTGAACATTGATCTAATGTAACAACGTACGCGATGCTCCTCACGCCACTTTGCAGTGCTCACCAGCTGGTACACAGTACTAATGTTCTGCACACTGCAATACATAACACCTGTACACTACCTGTGCAGGTCTCTCTCGATCTCCTCGAAAGCGAGGCACT
>OZ007513.1:12584750-12599844 GCA_963931865.1 Axinella damicornis | reverse complement strand
GCTAGCCTCATCCCAGGCCTCATCCCAGCTTTTATTAGCCTTGTTCCCAGGCACTCGGTATGAGTGCCTGGGAATGAGGCTACACTTCTGTGGGTGAGTGGATACTAGATGTCCAATGGTTTAAGTATACACACATCCATCTACATGTAGAGACCACACCCCTATTCAGTAACAATCCCGATCTTAATAGGCCGCCCTCAAACTCAAATAACTAACGGCCTCATTTGATACCGGTGTTACTGGGGTCAAAGGTCTCCCAAAAAAACACTTGGGTCTTTTAGTCACTCACAGTAACACCTCTCCACCTCACGACCAGTGTGGTCTCGGCTCCCATGAGGAATGAGTAAAAACAGAGATGATTCACAGAGAGATACATCCACCCGTGACGGGGAATGCTGTTCTTCCAGTAGGAACAGGAATAGTCTGGGAGGCAGAGGGAGGGAGGGAGAAGGGAGGGAGGGGAGGGAAGGGAGGGAGGGAGGGAGGGAGGGAGGGAGGGAGGGAGGGAGGGAGGGAGGGAGGGAGGGAGGGAGGGAGGGAGGGAGGGTGGAAGGGAGGGAGGGAGGGAGGGTTGGAGGGAGGGAGGGTGGGAAGGGAGGGAGGGATGGAGGGAGGGAGGGAGGGAGGGAGGGAGGGAGGGAGGGAGGGAGGGAGGGAGGGAGGGAGGGAGGGAGGGAGGAGGAGGAGGGAGGAGGGAGGGAGGGAGGAGGGAGGCAGGGAGGAGGAGGGAGGAGGGAGGGAGAGGGGAATGAGGGAGGGAGGGACAGAGGGAATGAGGGAGGGAGGGACGGAAGGAGAGAGCTTTACATCTCCTCCGAAGGATGCAGTTCAAACTACTTGTATTTTCAGGTGTCAAGAACACACACACACTCATATTGCAGAGTAGACTCCTAAGAAAGAAACATCTCCTATAGCAATGGTGGGACTTAAACCTGACTCCTTGCAATTAGCAGTTGAATGCTTTAACCACTAGGCCACCAGCCATCCCTTGTTTCGGCCCACCACCATCTGTGCTAGACCTCACTCACAGTTGACTAGCTTCTCCTCCTCGGGCATGTTGAACTGCCTGAGGAACCGGTTCTCCACCTCACGAAACTTCAGCAGCTCCGGGTCAGCGTAGTCGAGGTTGGTCTCTCCCACCGACTCCGCCACGGCAACCAGACTATGGATCTTGGCCTGTGCAAAGTCCATGGCCTGCAGCTCGTCATCAAACGTGCCTGAAATTAGACCAAGGCACAAATGAATTTTTGAAGGTTTGCAATTACCCCTTGAAAGGTAAAACATATTTGTGTGTGCTTGTAATGCAGAACAACAGTTTCATAGCCAGTGACTACACGAGTCCACAACAGGTTAAAGGGTTAACTTAATTAAGCCAGCCATTACTTAGAGTCTGCAACAGGTTATCGTCCAGCCACTGCCAGTCTTTGCTGATGCTTTCTGATGTGCTTCCCACGGCAATCACATAGCTGAAGTCAGAGCTTCCCTGTGGTGTGGAGAAGGGCAAGGGGGGGGGGGGGGGGGGGGGGGGGGGGGGGGGGAGGGGAGGGGAGGGGAGGGGAGGGGAGGGGAGGGGAGAGGTAGGGAGGGGAGGGGAGGGAAGGGGAGGGGAGGGGAGGGGAGGGGAGAGGTAGGGAGGGGAGGGGAGGGGAGGGGAGGGGAGGGGAGGGGAGAGGTAGGGAGGGGAGGGGAGGGGAGGGGAGGGGAGGGGAGGGGAGGGGAGAGGTAGGGAGGGGAGGGGAGGGGAGGGGAGAGGTAGGGAGGGGAGAGGAGGTGGGAAGGTACATGTAAGAGGGGGAGGAGGAGGAGGAGGAGGAGGGAAGAGGTTGGGCAAGAGAAACAGTGTTGGAGTGCTCTCCAATCATCAGGTGGAAACTCACAGTCTGTAACAATATTCTGAAGGGAGGTGGTTTGCTGTCGCGCATATGGTCCAGAGTCCCAATGAACCTCGCTGCCCAACCCTTCCCCTCGCCATGACCACGCCTCTTCTGCAGGCAGAAGAAGGTGCTCATGCGCTCAGTGACCCTAGGTGGAGGGAGTGTGTGTGTGCGTAGTTTGAGAGGGAGGTATGGCTGGGAAAGACAGGGAAGTGTGGCTGAGAACGAGTCGAATCAGAATTGTGCTCCTCCACTGCTCATGAACAGTGCTGATTGAACAACAACATGGCTATCACCCACTGACGGTACTGCTATCCACCCACTCACCACAGCAGGGTATTGCTATCCACCCACTCACCACAGCAGGGTACTGCTATCCACCCACTCACCACAGCAGGGTACTGCTATCCACCCACTCACCACAGCAGGGTACTGCTATCCACCCACTCACCACAGCAGGGTACTGCTATCCACCCACTCACCACAGCAGGGTACTGCTATCCACCCACTCACCACAGCAGGGTACTGCTATCCACCCACTCACCACAGCAGGGTACTGCTATCCACCCACTCACCACAGCAGGGTACTGCTATCCACCCACTCACCACAGCAGGGTACTGCTATCCACCCACTCACCACAGCAGGGTACTGCTATCCACCCACTCACCACAGCAGGGTACTGCTATCCACCCACTCACCACAGCAGGGTACTGCTATCCACCCACTCACCACAGCAGGGTACTGCTATCCACCCACTCACCACAGCAGGGTACTGCTATCCACCCACTCACCACAGCAGGGTACTGCTATCCACCCACTCACCACAGCAGGGTACTGCTATCCACCCACTCACCACAGCAGGGTACTGCTATCCACCCACTCACCACAGCAGGGTACTGCTATCCACCCACTCACCACAGCAGGGTACTGCTATCCACCCACTCACCACAGCAGGGTACTGCTATCCACCCACTCACCACAGCAGGGTACTGCTATCCACCCACTCACCACAGCAGGGTACTGCTATCCACCCACTCACCACAGCAGGGTACTGCTATCCACCCACTCACCACAGCAGGGTATTGCTATCCACCCACTCACCACAGCAGGGTACTGCTATCCACCCACTCACCACAGCAGGGTATTGCTATCCACCCACTCACCACAGCAGGGTATTGCTATCCACCCACTCACCACAGCAGGGTATTGCTATCCACCCACTCACCACAGCAGGGTACTGCTATCCACCCACTCACCACAGCAGGGTACTGCTATCCACCCACTCACCACAGCAGGGTACTGCTATCCACCCAACTCACCACAGCAGGGTACTGCTATCCACCCAACTCACCACAGCAGGGTACTGCTATCCACCCACTCACCACAGCAGGGTACTGCTATCCACCCACTCACCACAGCAGGGTACTGCTATCCACCCACTCACCACAGCAGGGTATTGCTATCCCACCCACTCACCACAGCAGGGTATTGCTATCCACCCACTCACCACAGCAGAGTATTGCTATCCACCCACTCACCACAGCAGGGTATTGCTATCCACCCACTCACCACAACAGGGTATTGCTGAGCAGAATCTCCTGCGGTTTGACCCACACCATGGCGGCTGACCCTCGACCTGATGGGAGCAAGGAACACCATACATAAATAACTGTATCGAATTACACTTGGGCTGGGCGACCCCTACCAAGGATTGTATATACAACATAATTGGCAGCACAAAGCACGTACTTCTGAGAGTTCAACATCAGATCATACAACGGATATCGAGGTACTCTCTCAAGTGGTAGCCTACACATCATGTCTATAATTTGACCTCCTGAAGTTCTGATGTCAGAAGAACACGATTTATGAGACTACTTTCAATACTTGAAAGATTCTGAAGTGCATATCGGTATCATGATATACCAATCGGATGTCACGATATACCCGAGTAGCGACAGTGTTACCTTTTTTTTCTTCTCTGTACGAGAAACTACCATACGATGTTACTAGCAACTGAATGCAGTACCCCGGGACCAATGGCTTTACATCCCCTCCCAAGGATGTACTTCAGGAAGACACCTGAATACACCTACAGAAGGGTAGAACTGAGAAGACTCGTAGGAGAGAAAGAAAATCTCCTATCGCATGGTGGGATTCGAAACAGCACCTTGTGATCAGAAGTCGAAAGCTTTAACTACTAGGCCACCAGCTACCCACTTGCCAGCACTAAATCAGTTCAGCTTTGGCATTTTGGGAGCAATGTAGCACGCACTATTGAGACAACTCCTGTCAAATGAGCAGTGATTGAGTGTTGAAAGTGAATGGCCGTTGTGCTGTACACTTGATTACGAACATGTCACAAACACAGTTGTCAGATCTGACGGGACTGAGCCTGGTGCTATAGTGTATCACATGGGAATTGTCTCACTGACAGGTTTACAGCAACAGTTTCTGTAAACACGATCATGTTGTGAAGGCCTCCTTAACTCTTTACCAACCAATGACTGCAAAAGCCGTCATGAGCTCCCATAAGCCATAAGAATTTATATGGGGAATTTAATACTAGGCGTTATACTTTAATACAGGATTTTGCTTCCTTAGGCTATTTCTTATGGTTGGTAAAGAGTTAAGATGGATTGACAAACTCATCTCGTTAAAGGCCATCCACTTCATACACAGCCATTCAGAGGAATCATACATCCACAAGTTACACCTGAATTTTCCCAAAATGGTTGCTATGTATACGCAGGAGCTTATGGGGCACCAAAGGCAGTGCTTAGTGTACGCTACAGTGGAACCTGTCCACAGCAGTCTCTGCTGAAGGCAGTCACCGCTCTCTAAAGGTTCCTACCGCTGGCCACAGTTCCACTAATCCTGTACAAGATGACCGACCTGTACAAGCAGCCAGCCACCTGTTCCTAGTCTCATCCCCAGTCTCTCCTGGTCCAAATCCCTGACCAGAACACGATCCCATCGGCAGCCCCAGAACATGACACTGATCAGCAACTGAGTGTCTAAAACACGTACTGTATGTTTCCCAGCATCGAACACTAAACCACCGGCTCTCCCGACAATGTCCTTACACACAGATGATGAGTAGCAGTAGTACATTCCACCGTCTCCACCTCCTTGTACATGTACTTGTATGCCCTTATTAAAATTACTGAGCAGTGGTTGGACCAGCTGCTGCCTCGTGAATACAATTACTGCATCAGAAATTACATTCTAAATTCTTAGCCAAACGTCCGTCAATCAGAAAATTGGTATATTTGAGTCATCCGACCGTAATCCCTCCTTATCATCTCAGCACAGAGGCTGGAGGCTTTGAGTCATTTGCACTGCACTAGGACAGGCACATGCTTGCATTTACAAAGAGACAGCACATCGAATGGTATACTGGATTTGCTCTTCTTCAAAGGGTTCTTCACTTGCCTTGTTCCCAGGGTCCTCCCCAGCTTTTTGTCGCATACTGCAGAGGAGCCTGGGAACGAGGCTAGTTCTTCACTGCAGGGACAGAGCTGATCTACGCTCCAGTATACATTAAAGTGTTTACATGGAAATCAATCGTTCATGCACTTAAAATAATGGGTTTCCATAAGTGCAGGGGACCCCTAGATTAAGTAAGTCAACTACACAGGTATCGTCATGTACAAGTCAGCGTGTGTGCTTACTGGCTATATTGGGATTAACCCTAAGCTGTGTGGAGTGTCTAACTAGCAGCTTGTGCTCCATTACCCACGATCAAACACACGTGTACGTACACAAACACATGCTCATACAGAGAATACATGCAACACTAGTTTCAGGCATGAGAGAACAGCTGTGGTGCATGTTTCAATAGTGCATGTAGGGCTGGGTCACATTCGTGCAGCGCCAGGACCAGTAAGTACGTACATGTACAATGTCCAGCAGCCCCGCCCACCCACAAGGTTCATTGCTCACAGTAGGGCACATGGGGTGAGTTATTATCAGTAGTGTGGGGGAAGGCATGGCTCTTGGGGAGGGGGGGGGGGGGGGGGGGGGGGGGGGGGGGGGGGTTGAGGGAGGCGTGGCTGTCCCCTAACAGCCATGCCTCCCTTCAACAGTCACGCCTTCCCCAACACCTCCCAACAGCCACACCTTCCCCAATAGCCAGGCCTTCCCCCAATGGTCACTCCTCTCAAGATCTCCTCAATAACCACTCCTTCCCCCAACGGTCACTCCTCTCAAGATCTCCTCAATAACCACTCCTTCCCCCAATGGTCACTCCTCTCAAGATCTCCTCAACAACCACTCCTTCCCCCAACAGCCACGCCTCCCCACAACAGTCAGCCAATGGCCATGCAGCCCACGGACCCTACCATGAGGGACTGGGGTGGGTTACCAGGGACGGACTAAACTACATGCGCATGAGCATAAGCAAACACTGCGTTGATTGATGGCCACTCCCAACATCATGTAACAATGTTGTTAATGTGTGCAGTGACTTCCGACTACCAGTGAGCGAGCGAGTAACACTGTTGCTGTGTCAACATCACTGCCCTTGTTTCTTCAGTCACCGAGTTTCACAGAACATTCATGAACCCTAAACAGAGCCCTTACCTGTGGCTAATATACGGTTTTGTCCACCTGGGTTGGAAGCTCCCCCAAACATTGAAGTTTCCCCCTCACACAGCATACAAATGATCAATTAACAAGGTGATGGACATACAGACGCCTCGCAATTTTCCTAAAATGGGTTTTGTCGATCATATGATCGCAGCTGCTTCTGCACGGTGGCTCTTGTTTGAAGAGTTTTCTTCTCTACTTGCAGTCAACCAACTATGTGCAATATTCACTGTTCATATGAGAGTTGTGCGGTGTTGCATTCGTGTACAAGTTGAGCCCACGGAAGTTGCCAGGTGATTCTTCCTCTCTTAAAAGGCCTGAAATGAGGCTATAATTTCCCCAGGTGTACAACCTTGTTATCGCACACAGTAACCTCCATTCAACTGAATGGTCGACCAAAGAAGCCTCCAGACGTCACATGACCTCCTAGAATGTCACATGAACTGCTCTATACAGTGAACCAGTGACGGCATCCAACACAATTGAGCAGGAATACAGCTATTCAACTCAGCTGCAACCACAGGAACACATCGTGTGCAAATTGGTTCGCATTCACCACACACTGACACAACCTTCATGGCTGTATCTCGCCCACGATTCAGTGGTTTCCACCAGTGAAATTTATGGCAGTGCATAGTTCTCAGGGCCGACTATAATTTAAAAGCCATAGAGCTGCCAGTCATAACCATGACTGACAGCCCTAGGGCTATTCCCGCCACAGCGTGCCTCCCTACCCGCAACTCACCTCTTCTTTCCCTGGCTGCTACTCGTCTATAGTCTAGGTTCGACGTTCTAGGCAACCCGCAAACAATTCCGTCTCTCTCCCACCGGTTAATAAATTTAATAACTAATGATGTACCATCAATAGTAAATTAACCAGCTTTAATAACCAGGAATTTTAGGCTATGATTAATTATTGGGCACGCCCTTACATTGCTAATGAATGCAGTCATAGTCATGATAGTGGTATATGGCGGCAGCGATGAATGTGTGTGGCGGTTTTTGAATGCTCCGAGGGAACACTAGAAGGAAAGATGGCTTTGAAGGTGAGTTGGTTGCCTTCAGTCAGCCGTAAGTAAGCCTGATAAGGCGTTTACGTAGCTAGGGCGTGGCGTGGTTGCTGCGCTGTGAACCAGCCCAACGAGCGGGTGCTGTGCTATTGAGCTCCTGTATACGTAAAGCTAGGTGGTGGTTTATGTTTGTGCAAGGCCTCGTGACGGCCTGTGCGTTTTGTTACCCGAAAGAAAGATCAACTCGGAGTGTACTGCAAGCCTAATTCAATTTGTAAGCTTCTCTGAATATTTTCCCTTTGGGAGAAAGTGTTTTGTAAGTGACCGCTACAAGGTGTTACAACCCAGTGGGTCAACCTTCTGCAGCCAAGCCTAACTAGTGGGGGTGTTGGGAGGGATGGATACAGTCACACTGTAGCAGCTAATCTCAGGTATGTACTCCCTAGCCTGAGGGGTCCCTAAAGAACATGAAAATTAGAGCTGTGTAGCATAACTACCGGTATACACTGCAGGTCACATACCTTGAGGTTTCAGAATCTTGTGAAATCTCGTGCACAGTATTGAGGTCCATTGCGATAAGCCTCACTGCCCCCACACCGTGTCCAGAAATGTTTCTGGAAACGCTTGCGTCCCTAATCCTGGTGGCCGAGTGGTTAGAGCATTTGACTGCTAATCAGAAAGTTTCTGGTTGGAGTCCCACCATGCTATAGGAGATTTTCTTGCTGTTTCAAGCACCAGCTGCACTCCTGGGTGCTGGTGAAACTCACTGGTATGGCGACCTCACCCTTCAGGATCATTCCCCAGGTCGTACTCACAGCTTACAGTTCGTTCCAATTAATGCACAGCTAAAGTGACGACCGCACCGCAAAGTAGAGTTGAGCCAAGCAATGGCGACCAAAGGAAGACAACAAAGTTATTACAGCTCTTGCAACTTTGCCGCAGGGGTGAGTTTGAGCATCAGTGCATGAGGCTATCACAGTGGTGTGATCCAAATCTTCATGGCCTTTCTGTACTGCCACTGAGTGGAAGTTAAGAGCCATGTGACAACAGGAGTGGTAATTTACACTCCTGAAGCCAGAGCTATTGGTAACTCAGAACTTGTTTACAGTACAATTATACGCATGTACATGTAGCACCCACAAGGGTCAAAGGTCAAGCCATATTTGCTTTCTGTGTGATAGAGCTACAGTACTTGTACATGTACATATAGCTTAGCCTCGTTCCCAGTCCCACGCTCAGCTTTTCGACTGCAAGCGAAGAAAAGCTGGGCGTGGGACTGGGAACGAGGCTACTTGTAGCTAGAGCTATTCAGGTCACATGACTGGTATGTATACTGTTCAGTGTAGATATCTTTGTACTTGTACCTTAGCTGTTTGTCACGCTCTTTTCACTGTTCAAAGGAGCGTTACAGAATATTGAACCTGTACCAATACCAAAACTTGCCTCAATCCTAATGGCAATACTCACACTGACGTCCCGGCCAGTAAGATTGTGCCTACTCTATATTGGTAAGCCCATAACTTCTCAAGGTTGCTTGTGGACAATCTCTGCTCACACAACAACAAACCAGACTAGCTCGCTGGATCGACTTCTTTCATGTGAAGGACCCCATCTCTTGCTTGCGTGTACTGTCCCGGTATGGGGGAAGGGCAATAAGCTCTCCTTTGATTGTTCAGGCAACACGTGCAGACTCTGACCAGATGATGAGCATGAAACCCAATATAGCTATGTAAACAAGGCTGAGTCACCTGACATTCCCTGTGGGATGCTGATATGCGATTGTGGAGTGTGTCCGCTTAGTGTACATACTGTATCACTGTGTGTACACTTGTGCCCATATATAGTGATGTGTAAGTGATATTATTATGATGTGCCACGCCCACAGATGTCTAATACACTGGGGGAGTGTAGGCCATTGTGGGACAGGCCCGAGCAAAGCAAACATGGAGGGTTTGCAAGCTTATGAGTCACATGACCTATGCCACGCCCACAGATGTCTAATACACTGGGAGAGTGTAGGCCATTGTGGGACAGGCCCGAGCAAAGCAAACATGGAGGGTTTGCAAGCTTATGAGTCACATGACCTATGCCACGCCCACAGATGTCTAATACACTGGGGGAGTGTAGGCCATTGTGGGACAGGCCCGAGCAAAGCAAACATGGAGGGTTTACAAGCTTATGAGTCACATGACCTGTGCTGTTACATGTAACCTGTACCTCAAATTGCGATCGCCATGGTAACTCCTGTTTACTGACTATATAGTGATTGTTGTAATTGTGTGGCTGTAGAGAGTGATGTCATGTAGCCTTGTGCCCAGGCCCTGCCCCGCCCAAAAATGAAAGGGCCGGGTATCCAGTGTTTGCATGTGCATTTCATTTCATATAAATCTTGGACTACCATGTTACATGTTACATCCACATTAAAATCGTCTGCTACCGCTATGTGGTCTGTGCAGTTATCCTGAGCAACGATGGAGTTCGATGATTGAGTACTCTCCTATGTCCTTCAGTGGTTAAGTACTCCTGTACGTGTCTCCAGCCAGAACAGCCAGCCTCCAGCCACAGCTATAGCCTCACTCCCAGGCCACAGCTGCAGCCTCACTCCCAGGCCACAGCTGCAGCCTCACTCCCAGGCCACAGCTGCAGCCGCAATCCCTGGCCACAGCTGCAGCCTCACTCCCAGGCCACAGCTGCAGCCTCACTCCCTGGCCACAGCTGCAGCCTCACTCCCAGGCCACAGCTGCAGCCTCACTCCCAGGTCACAGCTGTAGCCTCACTCCCAGGCCACAGCTGCAGCCTCACTCCCAGGCCACAGCTGCAGCCTCACTCCCAGGCCACAGCTGCAGCCTCACTCCCAGGTCACAGCTGTAGCCTCACTCCCAGGCCACAGCTGCAGCCTCACTCCCAGGCCACAGCTGCAGCCTCACTCCCAGGCCACAGCTGCAGCCTCACTCCCAGGCCACAGCTGCAGCCTCACTCCCAGGCCACAGCTGCAGCCTCACTCCCAGGCCACAGCTGTAGCCGCAATCCCTGGCCACAGCTATAGCCTCACTCCCGGGCCACAGCTGCAGCCTCACTCCCAGGCCACAGCTGCAGCCTCACTCCCAGGCCACAGCTGCAGACTCATTCCCAGGCCACAGCTGCAGCCTCACTTCCAGGCCACAGCTGCAGCCTCACTCCCAGGCCACAGCTGCAGCCTCACTCCCAGGCCACAGCTGCAGCCTCACTCCCAGGCCACAGCTGCAGCCGCAATCCCAGGCCACAGCTGCAGACTCATTCCCAGGCCACAGCTGCAGCCTCACTCCCAGGCCACAGCTGCAGCCTCACTCCCAGGCCACAGCTGCAGCCGCAATCCCTGGCCACAGCTGCAGCCTCACTCCCAGGCCACAGCTGCAGCCGCAATCCCTGGCCACAGCTGCAGACTCATTCCCAGGCCACAGCTGCAGCCTCACTCCCTGGACACAGCTGCAGCCTCACTCTCAGGCGACAGCTGCAGCCTCACTCTCAGGCGACAGCTGCAGCCTCACTCCCTGGCCACAGCTGCAGCCTCACTCCCAGGCCACAGCTGCAGCCTCACTCCCAGGCCACAGCTGCAGACTCATTCCCAGGCCACAGCTGCAGCCTCACTCCCTGGCCACAGCAGCAGCCTCACTCCCAGGCCACAGCTGCAGCCTCACTCCCTGGCCACAGCTGCAGCCTCACTCCCTGGCCACAGCAGCAGCCTCAATCCTAGTCTCGTACCCAGACCACACCCCCTGAGGCTGTGGACCACACCTCCCAAGGGGGTGTGGTCTGGGCACGAGACTACCTCAATCCCTGACCACAACTGCAGCCTCATTCCCAAGCCACAGCTGCAGCTACGGCTACAACCTCATTCCCATGCCTCAACTAGGTACATGTATATGTCCTGGAGAGCATCGTAATGTGATAGCCCTGTCCCCCCACAGTATTAGGAGAGCTGATAGCGCTATCCATCTGGCCCCCCACAGTATTAGGAGAGCTTTGTAAGTCTGATAGCACTATCCATCTGGCCCCCCACAGTATTAACTGGAGATCAGAATTGCACTTGAAAACGTGGCTCAATTGACGCCAGACGTGTGGCAACCCTGCCCATCAGGCTGGCATGTGAGGGTTGCCGGGACACCAGTGACTGTACGATTGCTCCATTACTTGTATCACTGGGTACTGTGTTACATTCTTTTGTTACCCAAGTTAGTCAGTTGCCATGGTTACCATGGCACTGGGGCTTGCATTGTATGGGTGTTGCTGCCCATAGATGTGTGGTCAATCCTCTTCTCCTTGTACCTAGGTATGTACCTGTATAGCAATATCACCCTGAACAGCTAGCTGGTTGCCAGGGACACACCTGGCTTTTGTTATGGTATGGTGCAAACAGTTAACTTCCTTTTAGATCACTTCCTGTACATCAATGAGCCCAGCTTTTTGAGTGTATTGATACTACACCTCTTGCTTGTACCACACATCTTGCTTGTACCACATTTCATTGTCCAGCTGCTGTTTTTGTGGGGGCTCTGTAAACACAGGACTGGACGTTTCTTTGTGTTACTGAAACTGGCTATTTACTCGTTAATCTACTCATAGCCTTATATTGGCCTAGCTTTCATCCAAGTCTTAGGGTCAAAGGTCGCAAAACCTGGGGAAGAGTCGCTTGGTTCCCTAGCCTCATTCCCAGGCCCCATTTCAGTTTTTGCTGTAGTGTACATGTACATACACCTACTGTATTCTATAGGAGTCACATGATGTTGTGTACTGCACAGTATTTACATTAGGAGATCAAACAGAAGCCAAGTATGTTTGGCTTAACCATTATACCACAGTGGCTGGGTGGCAGTGAAAACTGTGCAGTAAATTGATTGTTGCCTTTGTATTGTTCCCACTCCCCCTTCCTCCCTTCCCTCCCTCTTCCTCCCTCCTCCTCCATCCCCCTCCCTCTTCCTCCCTCCCCTTCCCCTCCCTCCCCCTTCCCCTTCTTCCCTCTTCCTTCCTCCCCTCCCTCTTCCTCCCTCTTTGTCCCTCCCTCCCCCTTTCCCCTTCCCTCCCCCTCCCTTTCCTTCCCTTCCCCTCCATCCCCCCTCCACCTCCCTCCCCCCCCCTCCCCTCACCCTTCCCTTCTCCCTCCCCCTCCCTCCTCCCTCTCTTCCCCCTTCCCTCTCTCCCACACAGGCAAGGATAATATATGACTTTGATGGCGACACTGAGAATGGAGAGTTGGTGATCCGAGAGGGAGAAATTGTGAAAATATTGAATCAGGTGTGTGTGTGTGTGGTGTGTGTGGTGTGTGTGTGTGTGTAAAGATTATGTAACAAGACTTGTAGAGGCCTCACAAGAATATCCTCGATGAGACCATACAAGTTCTGAGCAAGTACATGTATATGTGTTAGTGTTAGTGTGTGTGTGTTAGAGTGTGTGTGTGTGTGTGTTGTGTGTGTGTGTGTGTGTGTGTGTGTGTGTGTGTGTGTGTGTGTGTGTGTCTGCTCTCGCACACCACAAGATATTCAGTGTACGCACAGCAGCAGATCAGAGCCATCTTGGGAAGCCTTGCAGTGCACTACCGTTGCTGTGGTTTCAGCTATTGATAACAATACCATATTACCAAATAAGGAGGTGTTGTTAATCGGGCTGGTGATGTGATATGGCAGTACCAGTGTATAGGCCTACTTGCATTCCTGCCGGTTGCAGTAGTCTCATTCCCAGACTTTCCACACCGCCAGTTTTTGATCTCTTACAGTGTGCAAAATTGGAGGGAGAAAGCCTGGGAAATCTTACGTGTACCGTGTGATCTGTGCCACGTCACAGATTGTAGACGCAATGGCTCATTCTTATTCACAGCTACAGAGAAGGTCGGTCCTCCCTAAACCATATCCAGGTTCGAAGCATAACCGCAGAGGGATAGCTGTGATACTAGGGGTGAAACTCGAAATAGTGCCGTCTTTTCGCTCCACAAGAAATCACATCATAGTTGCACATTGTCACTCAGCAACCCCTTGGAGTCACGTCTTCTAAGCTGGTGCTTCATACGCTCGTTGTATCTCTCAGTTGGTGCTTGTACCATCTTCGTTGCTAGCACAGAATGCAAGCAAGGATGCAGGGTAGTTCACATGTGTGAGATGGATCATGTCTTTTGGCCCATGCAGGATATTGGTGACGGCTGGTGGGAGGGAGAACTGGAAAATGGAGAATCAGGACTCTTCCCGGAAAGCTACGTTGAGGTAATATTACATGTACATGTATATTACGTGCAGTAAGTATGCATTCATACATTGTATGATACACATGCAGTACATATCTTTAGAAACGACGCCGACCTTCGGAACATTTTTTCGACGTGCAGCTTCACTGCAAAATTGAAAGGCTTCCCCCCCTTCATCCCTCCCTTCCTCCCCCTCCCCCCTCCTCCCTCCCCCTCCCTCCCTCCCTTCCTCCCTCGTCCCTCCCTTCCTGCCCCTCTCTCCCTCCCTCCCTCCCTCCCTCCCTCTTCCATCCCACTCTCAGCTGGTCTCAGACGGTGTGCAGGATGGCTATCCCCAGGCGGGTATGGTTGCTCAGGAGGAGCACCAGCAGAACTACGGTGGTGAGCAGGATGACCAGCAGTGGGACGATGACGACAACTGGGACGAGACCCAGCAGGAAGATGGTTAGTGTGCCATACATGACCCAGCAGGAGGATGGTTAGTGTGCCATACATGACCCAGCAGGAGGATGGTTAGTGTGCCATACATGACCCAGCAGGAGGATGGTTAGTGTGCCATACATGACCCAGCAGGAGGATGGTTAGTGTGCCATACATGACCCAGCAGGAGGATGGTTAGTGTGCCATACATGACCCAGCAGGAGGATGGTTAGTGTGCCATACATGACCCAGCAGGAGGATGGTTAGTGTGCCATACATGACCCAGCAGGAGGATGGTTAGTGTGCCATACATGACCCAGCAGGAGGATAGTTAGTGTGCCATACATGACCCAGCAGGAGGATGGTTAGTGTGCCATACATGACCCAGCAGGAGGATGGTTAGTGTGCCATACATGACCCAGCAGGAGGATGGTTAGTGTGCCATACATGACCCAGCAGGAGGATGGTTAGTGTGCCATACATGACCCAGCAGGAGGATAGTTAGTGTGCCATACATGACCCAGCAGGAGGATGGTTAGTGTGCCATACATGACCCAGCAGGAGGATGGTTAGTGTGCCATACATGACCCAGCAGGAGGATGGTTAGTGTGCCATACATGACCCAGCAGGAGGATGGTTAGTGTGCCATACATGACCCAGCAGGAGGATGGTTAGTGTGCCATACATGACCCAGCAGGAGGATGGTTAGTGTGCCATACATGACCCAGCAGGAGGATAGTTAGTGTGCCATACATGACCCAGCAGGAGGATGGTTAGTGTGCCATACATGACCCAGCAGGAGGATGGTTAGTGTGCCATACATGACCCAGCAGGAGGATGGTTAGTGTGCCATACATGACCCAGCAGGAGGATGGTTAGTGTGCCATACATGACCCAGCAGGAGGATGGTTAGTGTGCCATACATGACCCAGCAGGAGGATGGTTAGTGTGCCATACATGACCCAGCAGGAGGATGGTTAGTGTGCCA
>OZ007513.1:12429750-12579750 GCA_963931865.1 Axinella damicornis | reverse complement strand
TGTGTCCCTGCACGGTCAAATAGCCTTGTTCCCAGGCCTACCCTGTTTTTACTGTTCTTCGGTTTGCGTTGACGGATGCGGAAGAGCAGCACGGCCACTCTTCCGCATCCGTGTATTATTATCAATGCAAACTGAAAAACAAGGTAGGCCTGGGAACGAGGCTAACCGTCAAAACACTCACAGGAAATATAGCCAATTGCATGTAAACTATGCCCCCTTCTTTCTTTGCTGATTTTTTTAATAGCCCTCTCAGATCGAACCAATATTTGGTCAGCACACAATCTGTTGTCGATGCATGGATCCCCATCCATAATAGAATACGGCATTGCAATTGTAATTATACATGCAGTCTCAGCTAATCACGGTTCTTTAACTTCCTTTGTCTTGTTACCTCTTCATCACCAAAAACATTATTTGGGAATTGAATGTACAATTAATTATTGAAAGAAACCAAAATAAAGAAACCTTCTTTCATGGATGGAAGAAAAGGAAAAAAGAGGGGGAAAAAATAACAACCTATAGCAGCAACCCATCCCTCCGTGACAGGTCAGACACCTTAGTGTAAGCCTCAGGAGCGCTGGATAGGCGTGTCTGGAATCATAGGAGGCTGACCTGCTTTCAACCAGAACACATTTAGCTTCGGTGGTCAGATGGGAACCGGCGTACTCAAGCTGCTAGGCGGGGAATTCGAAGTTGAGAACCGGTGCGTACGGAGTGCATGGCCCAGACTCGTACATTTTGTACAAATCACCGGATAGCTCTCGACCAATACAAACTTCATCATCTGCCCCAACTTATGGCCGATGGGAATAGTTGATATCTCCTTCCAATGGGCTACTACTGGCATATCTGCCACACCCAGTATACCCATTTTATCCTCCAGCACAGCAAGAATGATGGGAGTACACAAACTTGGAAAATATAATATTATGACTTGGTTAATATTCAAAGCATGCCCAACTGGGATACTGGACGTGCCCAAGGGATGTGCAACTTGTGAACTAGCTGTGCAGTTTGTTACTTCAGCAGCAAATGCCAGCGAAATCTATTGCAGCTTTCCAGTATGGTTCGGGCAAATTCCACATGCCTTACTTCCGTGATCATGAACCCAAACCCAATGAAACAGGAAAACAAGTATAGTAGCAGAATATTACATAGTGTTGTAAGGCACGAGGCAATTTAAAGCAAAGTCAATGTAATACAGCAAACTACAACAAACCAAAGTGATACAATACAGCAAACAACAACAAACCAAAGTGATGCAATACAGCAAACAACAACAAACCAAAGTGATACAATACAGCAAACAACAACAAACCAAAGTGATACAATACAGCAAACTACAACAAACCAAAGTGATGCAATATAGCAAACAACAACAAACCAAAGTGATGCAATACAGCAAACAACAACAAACCAAAGTGATACAATACAGCAAACAACAACAAACCAAAGTGATACAATAGGGCAATAGATATGATTGTGTTTACTAAGATGAACAATCAGCTGCAGCCTACTGTATATGTATGATTTCATGGAGATGAATCAAGGTACAATGGGGTATGTTTGTGCAAACAGCGGGTAAATTATTACAGATCAGCAGTAAATTAACTGTTGGGGACATAATTATTACAATGGCTTAGAATGTAGATCCCACATGTACTATGTCAGAAGATGGAGGATTTTCGTCACCAGTATAAGTAGTTCCTCCTATAACAATTATCATTTCATCACTTACACTTGCAGCCACAAAGTTGTGATCAGGAAATCCTATCCTGCTTGGCAATCGGCACACCAAAGTCCATTTTCCCTTTTCTTCATCGAATACGTATGCAGAACCATCACATTGGTACACATTCTTGTTTTCGTTGTAGTCATAGTCTTGATGAGTCATTTCACCACCAATAGCCAACAAGTTTCCACATAGCTGTACAGTGCATGATTTATACAGAGGAGGCCCTTTTGGAAGTTTTTGCCATAGCAGAGGTTTGACAATACTCTGAGTTGCAGTTGATGTAGATTTCCCCAGCAGTCTCGTTAGTGAGCAAGTAACAATGGAATAGCAAGAAGTAATACTTTCATGTACAAATGTGATGTAAAGGTTGTCTCCGATAATAGTTGCGCTACCAACGTTGCCATCATTCTGGGGCGGAGTAATAATGTCATGCCATTCTTGTGTATCGATCGTCATCACTTCCACAGTTCCTGCTACATCACCTCCAGCAACAACTAAATGTTCACCATTAGAAATGGTCGCTGGTGAGGCTCTATACCTTTGCATTGGTTTATACAACTCTGTCCATTTCTTTGATCCATCCTTAGGGTTCTTTTCAAGACTTAGAAGGGTATTAGATAATGTCCCATACACAGCACCACCAGCTACAAGTGTCAACAGTCCATTTATTACCGTCAGAGAAGACCGAGAACGAGGGCACTGAATTTCATTGCACCAAATGTTCTTAGACATTTCATACTCATAAATTTTGTAAGTGCCATGATGAACATAGATTGTATTTCCACTTGCAACAACTCTACCACTCGACATTGTTACTGGCAGAGGACAACATTGTTTCCAGCTCAGTCGAATGTCCTGACATTTCTTTTTGACAAAAGTGTGTTGCCCCCGTTCCGCAGCACACGAGAGCTTTAAGCGTTTTGGAAGCTGTAATCCTTCCTCGTTTTCTTCCCCTTGATCTCCAGTGAAGCATCCTTGGTTTCGCTTCAGATGATCTATTAGGGAAGACACACACACACATGCATCATGCACCCCCCACTAACACTGCATACATGCTTACAATCCATGCAGAAACTTGCTGTCATTGTATGTAACAATGCCACAGCCAGCCACTAGTCTAGCTGGTCTTCTATCACTTCCATACGTAACAACACTTTCACTTATGCTATGGACAGTGTACACCTTACCATAATATGTTGAAATCACAAGCTCAGCGACGGCTTGAAGTGATGAATCCAAGTTCCTCAGGATACCAATGAAATCATGAAAAACCTTAGGATCTGCTGTGATCTTGTCGCTCACTACTTGTAGCAAGTACATGCTTTTCTGAAATGTAGTATCCTTGGATTCCCTGGTTGAGTCAAGAACACCTCTTGAAATTACATCTTCTGAATACAGTTTGACAGCTAATCTCAGTGGGTCTTGTATTGCTTGGGTGAGGTCAGCATAGTGTTTTCGCATGGTTTTGGCCTCGACTGTCTCTTCATTCACTTTACTGGCCATTCTGAGTACAAAAGATGAAAGTGAATGCCATTGCGATCTCAGAGATAAATAAGTACTATAATACAGTACAATTGCTCAAAAGATTAATCTAAATTAATAGCGGATACAGTAGTTTTGTACAAAGTCACCTGCCTTGCCAAGCACTAAACAATTACATGTACAACTCCTGTAGATCACAAGAATGAATTTCAGTGACTGCGGATTTCTGCCAACGAGTTCCTTGCCTACTTGTGCTAGCCTCGTTCCCAGTCCCACGCCCAGCTTTTCGTCGCTTGCAGTACGGTACTGCAAGCGCGACGAAAAGCTGGGCGTGGGACTGGGTATGAGGCTATACTTGTGCTATAATGTCACAGCCACGATATAAGTTACTGGAACATACCCAAGAGGGATGTATCTGATTTACAGTCATGAGCCCAAGGGTGTCAACCACATTAAACTTCACACAACCACTTTAGAGAGGTCATCTATATTCCAGCCACCTCCCTAATATACTTCGCCCTCAGGTGACTGCATTAGACAGGTTTCACTGTACATGTACTCGCTTCCGAATTATCAATTTGGGCTACACAGCAAAATTACTTACCGTAGACACTAAATTTGCATCGTCAAAATAATCGTTATTTTTCCAGACGACGCAAGATATGTTTCAGAAAAATCGTAAATCGCTAAATGTGAAGCATAATTATTTGAAGAGCGCATGTGCGAGCACTATATGGTTGCTAAATCACAGGTACAGCCTTCGTTACATGTACGGTCTGACGATTCGTTGGACTTCGAGTGCGGAGCGGGGATCGCGGAGACCTTGAAAGGTAGTAGAGCCTGTTGATTTACAAGTAGCAACAATGAGCACTCGAAGGATCCACCATCTCCACCGTGCACGTGCCAGATGACATCGCCACCTTTCTATAGCTTCTGCTTGCACTTTTCACACCCTTGCACTTTTCACAGGCTGTTGCAGGGAGAGATTGGAGCTCTTAACTGAGGTGATTTGCAAAAATCATTGTGCCCCTCCTACCTGGCTTGTTTTTTACAACTTTTCACACCCGCAATTGCGCCCAATACAAGTCAGCCACTGAACACTCCGTGTGAAACAAATAAAATGGACACGAGGTAATTTATAAAGTTTGACACAAAATATTAGAAATTAGCATATCGGAATGACGCAGAATTAGAGTGGCGCAAATTTAGAGTGCTTACGCTAACAACTCATTTCAATTGCAGCCATGGACATGAGATAATCACGCCAAGTGAGATAAACCAGGACAGGTGTACCACTACTGCCAGGTGTACCACTATATACTGCCAAGTGAGATAAACTGGGACAGGTGTACCACTACTGCCAAGTGAGATAAACTGGGACAGGTATACCACTACTGCCAAGTGAGATAAACTGGGACAGGTATACCACTACTGCCAAGTGAGATAAACCAGGACAGGTGTACCACTACTGCCAGGTGTACCACTATATACTGCCAAGTGAGATAAACTGGGACAGGTGTACCACTACTGCCAAGTGGGATAAACTGGGACAGGTGTACCACTACTGCCAAGTGAGATAAGCTGGGACAGGTGTACCACTACTGCCAAGTGAGATAAACCAGGACAGGTGTACCACTACTACCAAGTGAGATAAACCAGGACAGGTGTACCACTACTGCCAAGTGAGATAAACCAGGACAGGTGTACCACTATATACTGCCAAGTGGGATAAACTGGGACAGGTGTACCACTACTGCCAAGTGAGATAAACCAGGACAGGTGTACCACTACTGCCAAGTGAGATAAACTGGGACAGGTGTACCACTACTGCCAAGTGAGATAAACTGGGACAGGTATACCACTATAATATTATACTACCAAGTGGGACAGGTGTACCACTACTATACACACACAGTTAAAACAACTGTAGTGTTGGGAACAAGCCGCTATATCCTACCACAATATCACATTCATCGATCATGTGTGCATGTAGCCATATATGTAGCCCATCTCCATCTGGGATACATATATGTAAGCTAGGTAGTATTTCGTATTAGTCAGTCTGTTGAAAAACGCTTCAAGCTGGTCAGCAAAGACAATTGCACATGATTGATGAATGCGGTATTGCATTTACAGCATCCATAGTCTCACAGCAAAAAATAACAACAAAATGTGACTCTTTTTCAAAAGAAATGCAACCTCACCTGACAGATGGACAGAAACGATTGCATAACCGCACTTCGTGCATACATACAAGGGGAAATGAGGGTCCCATCCTTAACCCACGTGGGTATACGTATACAGTATTCAATGATAGGTATCAGGTGAATGGCTACCTGACAAAGGGTCAGGCGGTGCTCAGCAGACCACATATCCCATGTGTTACTTTGACATGATACAGGTAGGCCCATATACCGCCAATTCTTAATACAGCATGCACGATGAGATAGCTAGGCCAACTGACCGGTCTTTAACACAGCATGCAGAACGAGATACCGTAAGTTGTGGCAACGTTATAAACAAGGTGTGGCCAAGTTGTACATGTATAAAATGTCATGCTAGTATTTTCTGAATTCTGACACTTCCACTCCGAACTAAGCCTTCAACAACGCCTTCACTGCTCAAACTGCTGATTTGTGTGTGTTCCACAGACAGACCAAATCGCTCTACCCCTGCCGCCTGCATGTGCACAGGGTAATAATTAGCCTCGTTCCGGATCCCAGGCACTCGGTAATTACCGAGCACCTAGGAACGAGGCAAGGTAATAATCCGTCAGATCAGACTGCTTAGCCATTTATTTGATGTGCAGGTACTAAATCTCATCCAGATCTCCAAACAAAGTTAACAACTGTATTCACAACATCAAAAGGTTCGCAAGCTAGGTACCATGCACCTCTGCTAAATAATGCACAATAACAGCACTTTGGCCTCTCTGCTAAAACGGAAAATGACCTACTTGTACGTACCTACCTAGGGTTTTACTAGTGCTATACATGTAGACTTGATCCCAGGCAGGCCTACTGCATTTTGTTGTTCTTCAGTTCTGCTGACAATAAGGAAGTGGATGAGTAGCAAAGAACGGGGACAGCTTCATTACACGATGAATGATGTCAGGTGGACGCGATGTGAATGTAGGGCCATAGTCGGTTCAGCATGTCCTGGATCGGTCATCTTAGTCGGCTAGGTTCGAGTGCTGCTAACCAGACACTCTAGACGACTCAAACTGCTAAGCTAGCTCCCAGGCTTTCACCTCCACCAGCTCCACCATTGCGCACAATCATCCACTGACAACAAACATGGCTCATTGGTTTATGCTGTACAGACATCAGAATAATAGTCGATTTAGTTTTACAAAGTGGTTATTGCTCTGGCAGGCAATGAGTATAGGGCCACATCAGGTGCTGAATGCGAAGGCATGTCCGTTACCTATACTTAAGTATGTACTTCCTGCCGGACCAATATCTACGTCGTTATTGGATTGATTAGAGTACGTACTAAATTACCGAAAGGGGGTGTACGGAACAATCTCACCTGTATCTATATCTCCAGTTGGTACTGATGGACAATCCGTCTTCAAAGCTTGCTGCTCAGGCGATTGCGATAGCTATCTTGTTCTTGTCCTGCTTTGTTGCCTCCTTAGCATAATACTCCCCTCCCCTACTCTCCCGGACTCCGCCAGCAGCGAATGGTAGTACACTGTCAGTATAAATGCTAACCGCTTCTCTCCCCTTTAATAAGTGCCCGCGAGACTAGACAGTAGACGACGGTGCAGAAATGTGGGAGGAACAATGAACTTCGACCCCAGGCAGCCGGTGCTAGTGTCGTTCCCAGACCATTCTTCCGCGTGCGAAAAATGGTCTGGGAACGAGACTAAGCCGGTACTATCTTACCAACCCAGCACTACCACAGGTGGGAGACCCTAGCCAGCCCAGGACTTGACATCAGCATCATGAAACGTCTGCTACATCACTTAAACTTTGCAACAGCGTGGAAGAGTTTTAGCAGCTCTGTTGAGAAGAGTCAGGCACAACTGATGTTGTAGATCTACTAGTCTCGGAACCAGACCCTTCGTGAAGGGTCTGGTTCCGAGACTAACGTTGTACCATTGAAACTATGTCGATACATATATAGCTAGTTTGCAACTCAGATGATGGTTATGTAAAGTTGTACCATGACTTGCTAGGGTGTAAGGGATTTGTACCTTGAGTGCAGTTTTATGCCGAGGTTGGATACACAAAACTGTATGAAGGGCACAAAATTTACAAATCTCATACACCCTGGAAATCCATGGCACAAGTCAGCTCCAGCCACACATTATGGCACGAAAAATAATAAATCTGTGTTGCAGTTCAGTTATATATCCACTTCAGGAATTGGCGCCTCAAGGAGAGCAAACGGTTTTATTGGCATGTGAGGAGGTGGAGGTGGCAGACAATAGGTTGACGAAATTCTCTGATGTTCTTGTCCATCCTTTCTCCATCCCAGAAACACACTGTTGTTCCTGTACTTAGCAGGAATCTCTTCCACAAGTTCAGATAATATGATAAGCACATCTCTTTGTTCAATAGATCTCCGTGGGTATGGGCGGTGATGAGCATTGCGTGCTGTTATTTGAGTGTGTAACACCATGTGCCCCCGAAAAATGACTTCGCATTTGATTGCCATTCGTACACTAGAATACCTCCAGGATTCGTTCATGTGGGTGGTTGAGTACGGGAGAAGATAATCCAGAGCTTGATAGTGAAATGCATTGAAAGCAGCGTCAAATTTTGCTGTAGTAACATACTCTCTCGAGTGATCCACAACACATTTATTATGCTGTATTGCATGTTTCATACGAGCGAAATACGGATTAGAATTGATTTCCACTGCAGCAACAGCAGGCTCAATATTGATGAGAAATCTTTCAAATTGCCTCCACGGGTTTCCACTTTTTGTTGTGCTAAGAACAATGTCGTCATCTATGAAAATGTAGTATAGATACTGCATGTGCTGACTCTTGGCAACTTGCCACAACAGGTTTCGTCCTTCTGGCCAAGTCAGGGACCTACCGTTGATATATTTGATGTGACGTGGAATTACAGCTGTACAGCTTTGCTTGTAGAATAGAACCAATACGTTACAATTACATTCATCAGGATTGCTTAGTGCTTTCTTGAGATGAATTGGCAGACAACTTTCTGTTTGTATTGCATACACAAATCTTGGTTGTGCTGCATACACAAATGTTGGTTGTGCTGCATACACAAATCTTGGTTGTGCTGCATACACAAATGTTGGTTGTGCTGCATACACAAATCTTGGTTGTGCTGCATACACAAATCTTGGATGTGCTCGTTTGGCATCACTGGGACGGATCAAGTACTCCTTTACAAGCAGTGTGACTGTCAGGACCAAGATGCTCAGTAGGACAACACGCATGAACGTATTTCGCCAAGTCATTATGCGCAAACAGATTAACAGTTAAGTAAGCTAAGACACATATCTAAGATCAAAGACCTTTATGACTCCTAAGGGGTGGGGGCGAGTTCGTCGTGGCTGTTTGTCGCCGAAATGTGTGATCGCAATGGCATCCTTGCAGCCGCCCACAGTGCACTATTTAGAGCACTTGAGGTCAAGGTTGAGTTAGTCTCGTTCCCATGCAGATCCCGAACGCGTACCCAGTGAGTGCGGAACCGGAAGTAAGTAGGGCTGGCCCGCGAGACCAATGGCGGTTACAGGAGCGTACCAGAAGGACAGGTATATGAGCAAGCTTCCTCCAGCCGAGGAGAGCACTAGCAGTGAGGATTTAATACTAAGCAAGAGACAAGTGCTATGGAGGAACAATGAACTTCGTCCCCAGGCAGCCGGTGCTGCCATTCTTCTTGCCAACCAGTACTACCATGGGCGGGAGACCCTAGCCAGCCCAGGACTTGACATCAGCATCATGAAACGTCTGCTACATCGCTTGAACTTTGCGACAGCATGGAAGAGTTTTAGCAGCTCTGTTGAGAAGAGACAGGCACAACTGATGTTGTCTGATATCACAGCCCTGAAACTAGATGACTATCGATGCTTTCTCTTTTACTACAGTGGTCATGCAGACGCTGGCGGGATTGGCCTACCAGACTGTCATGCAATACAGTACTTGGAGATTATTAAGAGTGTGTGCAGCTGTGAAAGTCTGAAAGACAAACCAAAGATTTTCATTTTTGACTGCACACGGAATGTTGTTCGTGGCCTGGAACAGAAGCAGATCCTGGAAGCTAATATTCCTCCACATTGTCTTGTAGTCTTTTCTGCATCCCATGATCGCACGGCGTTTGGTGACAGACAAAAGGGGAGCTTCTTCACCTGTGAGCTTGAGAGTGCTGTAGCTCGTCAAAATGACAGAGTGGATCTCAGGGTCGCAGTTTCTGAAGCTAAGATGGAGGTCTCTGAATATGTACCGAGACGTTCTAAAGGCAGATTCTCCCAGAAGCCAGAGATCATATCGTCATTACAAAAGGACGCTAATCTTGTTTTTGAAGTACATAGCCACGATTAGCCAGCTTTTCTAACCTACTGCTAGGTACATGTTAGTCCCGTACTTGTTGTTCGGCTTTCTTGAAAAGCTAGACTGCCAACCAACCCTTGGCATGACAGTGGATGGATCTGACTTGCAAGACTGTACAATGTCCCCGATGGCCAATATGGCTATTTGTAGGACAATCACCGTGTCATGATGCAGTGTGTGGTGTTGCTGTCTTGTCACAAAGTGTCCGTTCATATACCGTAGATCGGGAAATTTTCGTTCTTAAAATGTTGTATAGGTATTGCTCCATCAGTGTGTATGGGTGTGATCTCCCCCTGCCCCCATACACACCAGGAGCGCACCGAGCCACCACGGCACAAAATTCATGCTGAAACTTGCTCCCCAAATGCTGTGCCAACAAGACCCCCTTGGAAACTTAAATCTGTAAACAGGTGTAATTACTAAGTACTGAAAAATGTATTCGCTCCAGATTTATACAGCCAATGTCAATGCTCACATTATTAGCCCCTCCCACGCAATAACTGAAGGGATTTCCCCCAAAAATGGCAAGGTGCAGCAATTATCCTCGCGTGCGTGTGCATAGCTAGAGAGCAACTAGCATGCTAAGTTCTCCATCAATCTTCGTGATCGATGACAGACTGTAAGTATATAACCTTCCTGATTCCTGTGCAATGTTAGATTACTAGTATCTGTGTGATGCTATGCCTTCTCGCCGCATAATTATTGACACCTCAAACATAATTTTGGCAATTTGCACTGATAAGACACTAACCAGCTCACCATCATAGCTGTTGCTGCACCCAGAAGGGGCCCACCTGCTTTATCCGAATGCATTTGCCCAGATGACTGTATTGGACAGACCTCTGAGAGCTCGGTGTCTTCCAAATATGGAAGCTTCTGAGTATTCCCTGGCTCTCTGTACTTGGTCTTTCGCGCGGCCAGACCCCATTCCACACTGAGGGAGAGGGTCTGGGATATGGCCATTGAACAGTGTGTCCCTGCACCGCATGAAATGCATACCAATCACAGTTCAGTTTCAGTCATGATTATGCTACAGGAATTATGAGTAGAGTGGAGAGTGAACTTCAAGCCTGAGAAGTCAACTGAGCGATAAGTGTCTTGACTCAAGGGGTAATCACTTACATGTCACCTGTAGTAGCGTTTGGGGCAGCGAGATCAAAATTGAATCAAACAATCAACTCTCTTTTGAGAGCGGATTGAGGATTGAGACGAATTCCAAGTGACAGTTTCTCAGGTGTGGCACTGATTTTGACCTTTGAATCAAGCAATCAGGAGCCTCGGATGGGAACAATCAAGCAACGTGATTTCTACCAATCAAAATTCTTTATCAGGCCCAGTTGCAAACACTTGTACGGATGATATTAAGGTATGTAATTACCACTTGTGACTCATGAGCTGATTGCAGTAGAAATTGATATCGTGAGTGCAACAAGTCTTACTTGCCATGGCAATCGCCATCGCTAACTTAAATTAAACTCCTAAGTGACAAGCTGCTTTATTGCCATGTCCATGCAAGACCTTTTCCCTCAGTGCAGAACAGAATCTGGCCACATGAGACTACCCTGTACCGAGCTCTGAGTTCTTAATATGTAGTGTTGGCAGTAGGTGCGATGAGTGAAGCCGACTAAATGGCGCTGTACATGTGCCAATCAAATTCTAATACAGCACACATTGGAGTGATATGCATTCGAAGAGACGCCAGTACAATGACCTAGTAGCCTTGTTCCCAGGCCATTCCCCCCATGGCCAGTACTTGATCACTTGCAGTATGCAAAAACTACTGCAAGTGAGCAAATACTGGCCGCGGTGGGAGTGAGGATCGATACACAGCTGGTCTACAGACAGTATGCTGTGTGAATCCTGTTGTGGACGGTGCTGCAGCTGATACTGGCCGTGGTGGGAATGGCCTGGGAGTGAGGATTGATATACAGCTGGTCTGCTTCATTTTACAGACAGTATGCTGTGTGAATGCTGTTGTGGACGGTGTTGCAGCTGCTGTCGAAGGGGAACAAAGAGAACTGCAGAAGGTGGAACATACAAATATTTGTCTTGGCTTGCATGGAATGTACATTCCAAGCAGAGCGCTTACAAACCAATTCAAAGATTAGTGACACCCTTTAGAGCTTGCATTGTAGTGCTTCAGGTTTACTCAAGCTCTTTCAAAGCACAGCCAAGTGCATGCTTCAAACAATCTGGTAGGCCTCAAGGATTCCACTGGTTAGCGCAGGTCTGTAGCCCTGTGCATTCCTTGGCCCCAACTGATTAGCCTTATGACTTGCAGCATGGTAAAGCTGGAGCAATCAAGCCCTTGCCATGCAGTAGCCCCAGTACTGTAGCCATTGGAGAGGTAGGTCCATGGGGAGGTAGACTGTCCATTCATGTCATGACTGACTTTTTGCCTTTGACCTCTTCTGGAGTGAATCATTGACCTTTGACCTCTTCTGAAGTGAATCATTGACCCATCCATGATGCTAGAACAACCTGTGAAATGAGAGCCCAGAACCATACACAGAAAAGATACACGGAAAGCTCATAAATACAATGTGTGAGCAAGCCATGTTTTTGCAACATTCCAGTTGTGCTCCCGCACATTCTTTCTACCCTCTTTCTGTTGCGCACGTCCTCTCCTGCTTACTATACTGCAAGCGACGGAAAGCTGGGTTGGGGTCTGGGAATGAGGCTACAAGAACTGCTCTGGTACTGGCATTGTCAGGCCAATAGAAGAGCGCAACTCCCATTATAGTTCTGCGGTATGACATGTGGGCGATCAGTGGTTACCGTAGAGTACGTATTAAGCACCCAGGGTTTGGGGACAATAGCTAGAATGCCGCTGGACAGGGGGGTGGGCGCTAGATGCATACTTAGACTACTTAGGCATGTAGTATCCACCCACCCATTCAGCACCAATCAGCGCTGCGGTGAGCTATGAATATCAATGACCGGCTATGAATATATAAGTTCATTTTTCACGCTAAGAAATTGATCACGCATCTTTAAGCACGCCGTAGTTCACTGTAAAACGGCCTTTTTGAATGCACAACCTCACCCAGAGGTTAAGAAATGCTGCTCAAAACTATTGTGATGGGTGGGCCCTTACTACACTGCTTTTGGACCCTGTGCAGTAACTTTCGCGTGAAGAGGGGGGTGGGCACTTAATACGTGGTGGGCGCTTGATACGTACACTACGGTAACATGGCATTGTTTTTGCCGTGCATTATGATATCCGACACTTACACTGTATACAACTCATCCACAGCCAAGGAGATCTGTAGACTGAGGTGGAACTGGTTCTTTCTGACACTGCTGGCCACTCTGAATGTGGCCAACTACAGCTCTCCTCTACCGTCCCTCCACCAGTTTGTGACTAACCCAACAGCCCGACAGCTCAGTGGAACTGGGAGGGAGGGCAAGGTACACTATCATCCCCCCCCCCCCTCCCCCCCCCCCCCCCCCTCCCCCCCCCCCCCCTCCCCTCCCCCCCCCCCTCCCCCCCCCTCCCCCCCCCTCCCCCCCCCCTCCCCCCTCCCCTCCCCCCCCCCCTCCCCCCCCCCTCCCCCCCCCTCCCCCCCCCCCTCCCCCCCCCTCCCCCCCCCCTCCCCTCCCCCCCCCTCCCTCCCCATTGTCCTATCGTTGCTCCCCCCTAACCCTATCCCATATTTCACTTTCGCAGATCAATCCCGGTCTTGGCCTGTCTGAGACTTACTACCACTGGATAATTTCAGTGTTTAGCATTGGTGAATTCCTGGGTGCGGTATTTGCTGGTTACATTGTCAGCAGAATCCCCTTTTGGTACAGCACCATGCTGGCCCTTCTGATTGGCATCACTGGCTTTGTGTTCTATGCCACGGCCAGTAATGGCTGGATGATGATCACCGCACGAGTGCTTTCAGGCACATATGGTAGCATGCTTAATGTATTGCCTCTCACGTACTTTGGAGTGAGCTATGCGCTGTATCTGGAGGCACTAGGGAAGGAAGAGAGGGTTAGGGAGGAGCAGAAGACAACAACGGTGAAGGACAGGCTGTTCACACTCTACAGTGTCGCTGCCAACGTTGGATATCTGTTCGGACAGGGTCTGTTCACAGTTGTCAACAGTAATACCACATCAAACACAATCTAACATGGTATTTATATTATGTGAACTTCTCTACACAAATCACCGCTAATTTCGCTGTAGTCACAGCTGCGACCAGGACAGGCCAAATCAGCCAAGGAACTGCACTTTTAGACATTTAGCAAAGCATCGTTTCCAGAGCTAGCTCTCATTCTCTCAGGATTAAGAGAAGCATTCTTCAACCTCTCATCACGTTCAGAAGTGAAGGTAAATCAGATTAGTAACATTGCTTATAAGGGATTAAGCTTGCAGACGATTTATAACGTCCCTAGTTGCTATTGATGTGAAATTCAATGTGCCTCATGTTCACTTCTTAGCTATATACCACGTGACATGCATTCACATGACAGTTTCCTGTTGTGACTGCAGGTGTTGCTGCTATCCTGGTACAGTTCCCTATTGACCACTTCAGATCAATAGGATGGTACAATGTGATCCTCGGAGTGCTCTACGTACTCCTGCAGCTTGTAATGTACCGTGGAGAAAGCAGGTGCCATTGTGAAAATGTCCGCCAAAAGTATGGGTGTACACTACCAGAAATATCCAACTGGAAAAAGACAGTGACAGTCAGCAATCTGGTGGTGATCTTGATATCCTTGAAACACAAACTTAGTTCTACATAGTGGTGGATTAATGCCTAGCCTGTACATTGATCAACCTCATAATCATGCTTTATAGCCCATTGCTAGGTGCATGGTTGCTATAAGGTGAATATACACCTGAATATACACTAGCCTCGTTCCCAGGCCTCCGCCCAGACTTTATCTCGCAGCCGTGGAGAAACGTTTTCTCCACGGCTGCGAGATAAAGTCTGGGCAGAGGCCTGGGAACGAGGCTAAATATACACCTGATATCTTAGCAACCACCTGCCAGGTAGAGAACCAGGTAGTTGGGATGTTGTGGTTTACAAGCCATTCCTTTTGGCCGGGCAGGTGTCTGGCTTATGATTAAAACTCCCTGTGAAGGTGATTTATTTTGACGTGAAACTTCTATGTGGATACACCTAGAATGTGTGAGCTGTGCTACTTACATGGTTATCATCCAGTTTGGGGCTCTTCCTTACGGTCTGCAGTGGTGAGAATCAATGCAGGGATTTGAATCTGGCTATTACCTTAACTGTTCTTCAGATAATAGCCTTCTTGATAATAGCTAAAGGGCTGATAACCTCGAAGTTCATCATCTATGAAGAGTTGTTCAATCCCATTCTGAGTGATTCCTTCGGGTTCACAGTCAAGGAGACTTCCTACTTCTTTGTGCTGTTGCTTCCGGCACACATTGGTGTATTCACTGTGTAAGTTCAAGTTCAAAGCAGATTGCTGTATATTGCACTGTATATGGAGTGTAATATGGCTAGGTATTGCATGAATGTGTAGGTATTTCCCAAGCCAAAGGCGAGGGAAAAATACTACACAAGAGTGCAATGCCTAAGAATATTACACGATCAAGAGTGCATTATATACTTCATGACATAAATAAACGATCAAAAGTGCATTATATACTTCACGACATGAAACTAGCACACAAGCGGCACGGTAAGTGGCAAGAAGCTAGCATGTTTTACTTTGTATTCGTCCAATAGTATTTCCTAATAGACATGGAGTGCAATATCCACCCGTATCGCACTCACCGTATTGCATGCACGTCGTCAAGGCATGACTGAATGGGTGGTGCTGATTGGTCATTTCTGGGTTTAGCAACGACGCATGGAAATGGCGCCATAAGAAAGCTACCGACCATGCGCGTGTATCGCAAGTTTCCACTACCAAGGCATTCCCATTGCTGGAAATCGAGCGTAAGAGCAGAGCTAAGTTGTTTGCATAGCGGACTAAACTACCAGTCTACCATTCTTTCCTGTTATAATCCATTTTACTAGTCCCACACTATAGAGCTGAAGACTTTTTAGTGGGCGACAGTGTTCAGTGACCTATAAGAAATTTATGATAGAAGTTCTCAATGTTAGATGTACATGCTGTGTTAAGGTAGCACATACCCCTTTACGTTAGGTTACCTTTAACCGTCGGGGGCCCCCGACGGTTAAAGGTAACCTAACGTAAAGGGGCATGTGCTACCTTAAGAAACTCCTTTCATCCACAGCCTCTTCATGCAAGCTATCAAACTGAACAGCCGCATAATCACAATTTTGGGGATTCTTTCGTCCGTGATTGGCCTAACACTGATGGCAGATTGGCAGTCAATACCGTACGATCCCTGCACTGAATTCAGTCTTTATCACCACCCCGAGCTTGCATCAGGTGTCTCCAACACTAGCCTTCCTCCCTGCCCAACTGCTCTCCCTGACTGCCCATGGTTGAATGACAGCTTATGGCACAACTCCACTGCTGCGATGACTTCAGAGGAGGAGGTCGCTGCTGCCACTGTGTCACTGCAGCACATTGAACCATTCTCCCCTCGACACACAGTTGTGAATGAGATTGCATACAAGCTTGCCATGAACGTTTGTGAGTCTCTGAGTTCAAGTCAGTATCACTGTCACTGGATCCCAAACTCTGCAATAACCCACAGACTTTGCCATGCATGCCCGGCAATATGTCGAAGTGTGGATCGCACTCTCAACTTTGCTCAATTCATAATCGGTGCAATCATCTTTCGAATGACTATTTCTATCCCGAGAATTGCTATCGTGATGGTAGTTTCAGATGTTGTCAGTCGACAGTATCAGGTTGGTTTTAACTTATACGAGACAGTCAATCAGTGTGTAGCAACTTGCGAAACATTAATCATGCGCGTATGTCCAGAGATGACCAGATCATGTCACTTTGCATGTGCAATCATGTTTGGTGCATATCAAATTCATCTAAAGCAAGGAGAAGCCGAGTGCTATTTTTTTAATAGCACAAGTATCTGGCATTGTAAGGTGTAGGGATGAAGCAGTCACTGTACTTTTCGATTGTATAATAAAGGAACATTGGTTTATACTGGACTATATATGTTGTGCATGACTACATGAGCAACACCAAAATGGTAGATACCACCAGACCATTTTTCACAGCTGTATAATACTGTTCCTCAAACTTTACAGGGCTTGGTGATGGGGATTGCCAGTGCATCAACTGGTGTTGCCAGAACCATTGCTCCCTTATTTGGTGAGATTTTGTACCTGAACTTGTTTATTTATACACATGATACAGTACAGTGCAGCTTGTTGAGGTAATGCAGTAATCAAAAGCTTATATAGCTAGCAGTGGCGGATCTATATAGAAATTTTGAAAGGGGGGTTCAGCAGGTTGGTTGGCACATACACAGCGCACCGCCAAAGGCGGTGCGCAGAGCCGTGAAGCGGTGATCGATCAGCCCGCGCGAAGCGCAGAAAAATTTGTTTACGTGTTCCTTTTAGCGATCAGGAAGCGCTCTCATAGCATCTCTGCGCATTCTGGACACGTTCCCAGACGCAAAGAAGTTTGACTAAGTAACCAGTATGTATCGATGTGTGGGGCTGTTAGCTTCCTTTTCATCGTCAACGGATTACGTGAACACCGCATTATTGCTAATTATACGTATATTATACAGAAACAAAAATAAGTGATGTGAAATTAAAATTGTGTAGCAAGCGAAAACCTACCTAGCTAGCTCAAGACTATGTCTGCCTTCAGGCTTTCAGCTCACGAACGGTCAAGGTAGGTAAGTTGCTCTAACATGCAGCTTGCTTTTCTGCCTTGAGTGTACGCAAATATATTTTTTGGTTCTCCTTGAAAGGGTTCCATGGAACCCCCAGAACCCATCTGGATCCGCTACTGAAATGGAAGGCAGTCCTTCAAAAGAGGAGTTCCATGGAACCCATGGAACCCCCTCTAGATCCGCCACTGTATAGGAAGTCGACACTAATTGTCTTAGCTGTGTTTGTTGATCATTGATCCATTCCACTCCCTGATTTCACTGCAGTCACTATAGCTAGCTATAAACCAAAATTGCAACTTCTGCGCTACGTTGTCAAATCTAAACTAATACTCCAAATAAACACTAAAACAATGCTGGACACTATATTCCGACCTGAGGACCTCGGTCCTCGGGTCCTTGGGTCCCCAGATCCTCGGGTCCACTGAATATAGCGTCCCGAGTATACTTATCAGTGACCAAGTGCAATAATTCATACTCTGCCCTACAGTTGGTGCTGCCTATGAAGGAGCAAAGAAACGGACATTTTTGGCGATGTCCATAATGATTTCACTTCAGATCCCTGTCGTACTCACTCTGCTACTGCTCTACCGCAAACTGGGCAGAATGAAAGAGCAGCTGCAGGCACAAGTAGGGAACACAGCTGCTCCAGTCAGCAGTGAGACCAGTCCTGGTGAGAAGGAGCCCAGTCTTTCAGATGAGGAAGATACCACTGAAATGTCCAAACTACTACATACAGAAGAGAAGAAATAACTGACTCGTTACTACCTCTAGTACCTCAGCATGACATTACCTTTGTAGCATGACATTGTACTTTGCACAATTGAGAAGTATTTCACCCCTCACAAAGGAACAATGCAGGGACAACTTAAAAAGTATCGTAATGACTATAGCCAGGCTCACACGGGAAGAGAGTTGGTCAACTGCCCATAAGACATGTTCTGACACCCAGCATAACTGCATGTACTATACTGTAGTAAAAGGACAAGGTTTGGATGAAGTTAAATCCACCCACAATAAATTCCATGCAGGAATTGAATTTCTTGCACTAAATTGGATCAATTCTGTACTGAAAGCACGTCTTGATGGCTTTAATTAGACATGCAGTTCTAAACCTCAACTTAAAGGATGACTTACTTTTATTGCTGATTATTCAGGTGATTTTACTTCCTAATTTTGATGTAGAGCACCAGGCCAGATGTTTTCTATAGAGTGTGCATGTACCAAAATTAATAATGACACTTGGTAGCTATAGGATGCACAACAACATTTCAGTACCTCATGAATGTTATCGGAATGTCAGTCACACTTGTTCTGCTTCTCCTTCCTCCACATTGCCCTTAGCTCTGGGTAGCTGGCACAGCCAGTCACAGGAGTTACAACAGCTTCCCACTTCTTCTGGATCTCATTACGAATCTCCAGTGGCACCATCTTCAGTCCCTCTGTAGCTGAGCCAGTGCGTATCTTGCTCTGCCCCATTCCAGCACTCGCTGGCAGACCACAGCGCACATTGCTGCGCTGCTTAAGAAGTATCTGATCAAATTTGTCCGAGTGTTGTTTCATAAACTCGAACGTGCCTCTCGCCAGTGCAACCTGGATACAGTCCTCGTCTGTGATGCCCATGAATTCAGCAACAGAGCGCACAGAGCTCTCATAACTCTCTTTCAGGTCTTCGAAGAACACTACCAAAATGTTTGGGTCGTTCCTGTGAGGCCACCAGCTTGCAAGATGTTGGAAGTATGACGTCTTTATGGATAATTGACCGACTAGCCAAAGCTCCCTAATGAAGTCCTCCAAGCTGACCTCTCCAGGCTGAAAGAACCAACCCTGCAACATTTTGAAATAGCTATACGCGACGGCACACGGCTCACGCACACACCAGATGTACCTGGCGCCCTTTGGACAGGTGTGGTACGGTTGGTGATCCTTGAAACAGCGTGGGGAAGCTTTTTGCTCCGTGTTCAGGTCCTGTCCAAGATCATGAGCTAGGTCTGGTAATGGGATGACCTCCATTATGTCGGCAAAATCGATGTCTCCGCCTGTCCGCAGCTGGTGAACGATCTGCTGCATCCACGTTGTGCCACTCTTCAAGAAGCCAGTCACGAAAATATCCGTACTTCTCGGTTTGAATTCTTCTGCTTCCGACCGCCCTTCATCCGTAATTACTTTCATGAGACGCTGCCGAAGGACGTCTATACCGCTCTGCTTTGACATCCTCTCCTGGTTCCCCTGGCGAAGGTGCTCCCAGCGCACTCCGCCCCTTGAGAGAACTTTGGTTTGGCAACCCCGCCCCCACAATTACTGAAGGGTCTTCCCGTGCACAAGCCCGAGTCGAGACCAGACAGCTCAGTGAGATCAGCAGTAAGTTACACAGAAAAAACCTTTTCCACATCAATCTTCGTGGCGACGGATTATCCTAGTGGCCAGATTCCTGTGCAGCATTTGTATCACAGCCTAGATTCACTATCTCCGCAAACCTGCTTACTATATAGTCTCGTCCCCCAGACCTCCACGCTTGTCCTCTATGCGCGCGCCCCGTATGAAAAATTCCAATTTTCCTACGGGAGCGCGTGGAAGGTCTGGGGACGAAACTAAGAGCTAGTGTTGTTCCCAGGGGGGGGGCAAAAATGAATTAACCTTGCCAATTTGGACGGGAAATTTAGTAAAGTAACAGCTCAGTGGGATTTCCCATTAACCCAGAGTTGTCCACCACTCTCTCCAAGGTCAACGCCGCATAATTATGCTGATGGTATGCATTGAAGATGCTTGCTTGGGACTTGAAAGTGTGGTGAATAAAGCTACTGGGTTTGCATGACTAACTTATGCTAGACGTCAGCTCAGTGCCTTCAAGGTTCAGGACCCCCAGAGCATTCCTGGCTGCCTGTGCTGAGCTGACGTCAGCTCAGTGCCTTCAAGGTTCAGGACCCCCAGAGCATTCCTGGCTGCCTGTGCTGAGCTCTATAGCTACAGTGTTGCAGACTCTGTGGAGCCATATGCCGTACTTTGCTCACAGATTGCTATCTAGATCCCATACACTAAGAGTATGTGTGGGTGGATGGGGGGAGCTAATTGTGGACAAACTGTTGCTGCTACACCTATTAGAATGATCACTTCAGCTGTTCCTATGTTGTGTTACTTGCAGAAGGTATGCTGTGTGAGTGCTACCATTCCAGACAGAGTTGTGGACGGTGCTGCTGTCGAAGGGGAACAAAGAGAACTGCAGAAGGTGATGAATGAAATTATTGTAGGTGGCCACTACTGGGGTTGTAGTGCATGCGCTGCCTTGGGGTTAAGTGGGCATAACTTCTGTATAGAGAAATTAAATGGGCGTGACTTCCTGTACGCATGCGCCTAATTTGAGACAGCTGCTGTCATGCCATAATGAAGACGTGTTCATGATGGCCACTAATTTCGACGTCAAACATCTTCGCTGCTGTTCAGTGCAAGGTGCATGTGCACTGTTACCGCGAGTGAAAGCCAAGTACCTGTTGTAGTGCCACATAGAGCTGAACAGTGATAGTAGGCTCTAGGTAGTACGAGTAGTAGAGACATGCAGTGGTTATGATAAGTATAGACACAGGTTGTATAGCGACATGAGAGAAGGCTTCCAATGTGCCATTCATTCATTAAATTTTGTCACAGGGTAGTAGCATAGATAATAGATCTACGGTTGTAGTCTGGTCTAAGAAATAACCGTATGTCTCTTTTAGCAACCACTTGAAGTACCTGACTAGGTAAGACTTCCGATTATGCACCCCATCACACTTGGACACTCTTTTATACACAACACGTACACAACACACCACATAATCGTAGCAGTGAATTGCAGGATGGTCAGGCAAATTTACACGCTGCTGGAGGCAGTGCATAGAGGTGTGTAGTGGTAATCAGTTCGTGCAAAGCGTGGAAATTTTGTTCGCCTTCATTTGTCAGTTGTCAATTGGCTCTCGTGGCACCTTCGTGTTTTGCACCTGCAAGTTCCAGGTGTACAAGGATTGCAGGCCCAGGGCCGCCGTGTGCTTCTTTCTTGCTCAAATTTTGCTCACGAATGTGATACAACATAGGGTATACGAAGTTATTGGTCCGGCGACTGCTGGACCTGCCGACCGCCTGCTACGTCTATGCACCAGTGTTGTTTTGTGTATTCAATGTGACTACGATCCTTTGTGCATTTGAATCTGCTATAGCAGTGGCCAAGCTTTTGTTCTGTGACCCACTCCTTTGTGTGTTGTGCTCACCTTTGGAGCTGTTGTATGAAAGTGACTGTGACATGAATGCACAAAAAGAAATAGACAATATGCAAAGAAAACAAAATTTAATGTCATTTACGCAAAATGTATATCTCTTCCGTGCAACTTTTGTGACCCCACACCTAACCCTAACCCTAACCATTCACAGTACTCTGTCTGGTCTGCTTATAGCAAAGATTTGCGATGGAAAAATGGTGTCGTAAAGAGAAGCTCTTGGGTACTCATATCAACCTGTCGCTAGAAACGTCAGTATTGGAGTGGTTTCTTGAAGACTCCCGCGGGATAGATTAGAAGCCTTGGTGTTGACTGATCCACGGTATATAATGCGGAATTTTCTGCCAGCAAAAGATGTTATCCAAAGCCTGGAATTTAGTAGCTCTGTACTTGTACAAAGCATGAAAGGACCCAGGACAAGAAGACATTCTCTGTTTGGACAAAGATGGTTACTAGATGTATAATCGGATTCGGAATGGTTGTTTGCTGGGTTGAACAAGTCTCTGTAGTTACTGTAGAACCTCGGGCCTGGTGATTGCAGGTAGAGGTCCTCATGGACACAGTTCAGTCATGGCAGGCTCTGAATCCATATATAGGCTAGTTCAAGAGTACAATTGTGTGTTTTTTTTATTTGACTTTGGAAACTGTGCATTTCGTCCACAGAAAAGGAGATCTGCAGGCTGAAGTGGAACTGGTTGTTCTTGATACTAACGTCTACTCTGAGGGTTGCAAACTACATCTCTCCTCTGCCTTCCCTCCACCAGTTTGTGACTAACCCAACAGCCCAACAGCTCAATGGAACTGGGAGGGAGGTACATGCCCCCCTCCCAATTCACACACATACACTGTATATTCTGTAATGCACTCATACACTCGCTTGTGTACTAGTAATACATCTTTGATGCTGCGTTTGGGTGAACTATTGGCGGAGACGCCAATGAGTGCTAATTGTAGCAAAGCCAATTTGAACTGTCCCCCCTGATTGGTATTTACTTAAGAAACTTTACTGTTGTCATGCAGTTGTGGTGGCAGTAATGGTTTCCAGTGCCTTCTGCAATCATGACTGCAGCCATGATCTGTGCTTGGTGTGTACCATACCTTCATACGTGTGTGTAGATCACCTGTAGCCAGATTTGGTTATCTAATAAGGTACCTGTTGGCGTAAATCTGGTCACATGTCATCTTCCAATGTTACAGATCGAGCCCGGTCTTGGCCTCTCAGAGACCTTCTACCACTGGGTAATTACAGCGCATAGTTTTGGTGAATTCCTGGGTGCCCTACTTGCTGCGTACATCGTCAGCAGAATCCCCTTTTGGTACAGCACCATGCTGGTCCTTCTGATTGACATCACTGGCTTTGTGTTCTATGCCACGGCCATTAATGGCTGGATGATGATCACCGCACGATTGGTTGCAGGCATGTTTTGCAGCATGCAAACAGTATTGGCTCTTACGTACTTTGGAGTGAGCTATCCGCTGTACCTGGAGGTACTAGGGAAGGAAGAGAGGGTTAGGGAGGAGCAGAAGACAACAAAGGTGAAGGACAGGCTGTTTGCATTCAAAACACTTGCTGGCAATGTTGGATCTCTTTTGGGAACAGGTATATAACGTTATGTATAATATACTGTAATACGTACATCGGACCAATGCGCTGGACAGTGCTTGTGAAGCTCTCTAGCACACGTGCATCCTGACCTTCTGTACCACCGAGACGGCAGGGTGGTACAGAAAACTATAACTTGGAAATTTTTGTACTTAACCCTATAATTATAGGTAATTATATGCTAACCATGTGAAACGTGAAACCTTGTTTGATGTAAACATGTTGTGGCAACCTTAAAATTGTTTATCTCAATAATTGCATTCCGGAATAATCTTCGATTTCTACACGGGACTGTTGCACATGTTTAATATTTTAACTGTACACTATAGAAGAAGCTATAGGGCTCTTTATGGTGTGTGTACTCTGCATTGTGAGATATTGATGTCAACATGGATACTGTTTACATTGCTACATGACAGTTTCCTGTTCTGACTGCAGGTGTTGCTGCTATCCTGGTGCAGTTCCCTATTGACCACTTCAGGTCAATAGGATGGTACAATGTGATCCTCGGAGTGCTCTACGTACTCCTGCAGCTTGTAATGTTGCGTGGAGAAAGCAGGTGCCATTGTGAAAATGTCCGCCAAAAGTATGGGTGTACACTTCCAGAAATACCCGACTGGCAAAAGACAGTGACAGTCAGCAATCTGGTGGTGGTCTTGATATCCTTGAAACACTGTATACAGTGGTGGATATTGTATCAAGGCATGCTTATAGCCTGTACTAATATTGATCACGGTTTGTATTTGATACTTCACACTATACTAGCTTAGTTGCATTTCAGGTGCAGTCCAATGTGCCGTATAGTGCTACATGACCCACTGAGGAAAAAAACTTGCCATGACTTTCCTTGGGAGATAGAGCAAAGCTCTATATAGCAGCTAACTCGATCACCACACATGCAGCTAGTGCTTGAAGCGATGGTTCTTAGGTGATACAAGATCTGTGGATACACAGGTCCTACAATGTGCACATTCTAAAGTGTTTTTTCTGCCACTTATAATACTATAGTGGCAGTATGTACTTAAACCGGCAAGCTTCATTCCACTTCATTCCAAGATACACGATGTATCTGAAGTTCCCTTAACTGTTCTTCAGATAGTATTCTTCCTGATAATAACAAGGGGAGTGATAACCTCCAAATTCGTCATCTATGAAGAGTTGTTCAATCCCATTCTGAGTGATTCCTTCGGGTTCTCGGTCAAGGACACTTCCTACTTCTTTGTGCTGCTTCTTCCTGCGACCCTTAGTGCTTTCATTGTGTAAGTTTCAGAGCTGACGCCGCTACTGCTCATCAGATGCACTGCATGTTTAGTTGTAATTACTAATCATGAGGGGGTTCTAAAGTTAGTTATACCTAATATCTTCGTTGGGTGATTTCAATATTTGTTTAGTTGTAGGTTTTCTTCCTAATTTCTGATTTTCAAGGTGCATAGGTTTTGTATTTAATTGTCTTTTACAGGAGGCATATTCTAAGATTCACCCACAAAAACCTATGATGTACATGTCATGTGGCCTCGGTACGCGTCCACACTTTGTAATTTTGTTCCTGCTTGTTCTCTTATTTGGCGATTGTTATTCTATTCAGCATGGCTCTGTATAGTCAGCTATATACTTTGGAAGGTGAATGTTGAAGAGTACGCTGCCGGATGCAATCTGAAAGGCTCAAGATATTCCGTCAGACTCGATCACATGATGAACAGTGGCCAATGATGCAACATAAAGCTATATATTGCATAAAGACAGCAAAGCGGAGCGAGAACGGAGTAGCAGTAGCTGGCGACAAGCCACTTCACCTGTGAGTGCACGGGCATGGTTATTAAAGCTGTTGATCTTTGAAAAGTATTCAGTCGGCGACGTCCAATCCGCAAAAATATTGTACCTCAATCATTATGGTATTATGACCATATGCAGTATAGCTACCGTATGCCTATATGTGAGAAGTTAATAGTGCACCCTTGTGTTATCCTGGAAGTATTATTATATCCAGTGACTAAATTGGAATGGTATAGTTCTCAAGGTTTGGTGTATTTTGTTGCCTAATAACAAACCATTTTTCCACAGCCTCTTCATGCCTATATGTGAGAAGTTAATAGTGCACCCTTGTGTTATCCTGGAAGTATTATTATATCCAGTGACTAAATTGGAATGGTATAGTTCGGTGTATTTTGTTGCCTAATAACAAACCATTTTTCCACAGCCTCTTCATGCAAACAATCAAACTGAACAGCCGCATTATCACAATTGTTGGGATAATTTTCGCCGTGACTGGCCTAACACTGATGGCAGATTGGCAGTCAATACCGTACGACCCCTGCACTGAATTCAGTCTTTATCACCACCCCGAGCTTGCATCAGGTGCCTCCAACACTAGCCTTCCTCCCTGCCCAACTGTTCTCCCTGACTGCCCATGGTTGAATGACAGCTTACGGCACAACACCACTGCTGTGATGACTTCAGAGGAGGAGGTCGCTGTTGCTGCTGTGTCACTGCAGCACATGGAACCATTCTCCCCTCGACACCCAGTTGTGAATGAGATTGCTTACGAGCTTGCCATGAACGTTTGTGAGTCTCTGAGTTCAAGTCAGTATCACTGTCACTGGATTCCAAACTCTGTAATAACTCACAGACATTGCAATGCCTGCCCGGCAATATGTCGAAGTGTAGATCGCACCCTGAACTTTGTTCAGTTCCTGATTGGTGCAGTCATCTTTCGGTTGTCCATAGTTGTCCCAACAATTGGTATCATGATGGTAATTTCAGATGCTGTCAGTCGACAATATCAGGTGGGTAATGTGATATATAGCTAACAGCTACTTGATTTTGTATGCCCACATTTCCATGTGCTATTGAAAGACTTGCGTAAATCCATGCCAAATGCAGAGTTTGGTGCACTGAGATATTGCTATCCATATACTCAATGACAAACCATGACTATACTATTAAGCACAGTCACTCCTGGCCTCATTCCCAGGCCCGAGCTGGGAACGAGGCTAAGTCTCTCCCCCATGTTCTTTCTATAATGAGTCAGGTATAAATTGTATAGAGCATACCCAGTATGTAATCGGATGGAGCGTAGCCAATCCACGTGAGAACTTAGAACTCACTGATTATTCTGAAATGATGCATCATGGTGAGAGCTAGTGACCGTCACACACATTCCCATTTCCCCTGTACACCATCAGTGGATTGGCTGAGATGTACGCTCTGCTATAAATACACTAGTCAATGCTGCTAATTGTACATGTTTGTATACTCATTTGAGTGGAGCTCTGATATACTGAGTGCATATGACTGTGTAAGGAACCCAAGTTGGATGAAGGTCATCACAGTTTGTGCTACCAGACTATTACGTATAACAGCTGTGTTTGTGCTTCAATTGAACGACTTGTACATGTATCTATTCAGGGTTTGGTGTTGGGACTTGCTACTGCATCAACTGGTGTTACCAGAACCATCGCTCCCTTATTTGGTGAGTTTGCGTGCCTGCCATGGACTATAGTTTAATAATAGGATATGTACTAGCCTGGGAGCAAGGCTAGGCACTGATACAGGACAGAGTTGTCTGGAGTTAAAGTAGCAAGACTGCAGGATAATCTTAGGCCCTGATAAGACCCTTGCTCCCCATCTCAACATGTAGCCTGTAGATTTGTTGTAAGCCTTTGTTATCCCATAATCACCGGATGCACACATTCTACATGGGTACATGGTGGGTTTTTTAATGCTCAACCAGCTCCTATATCACTGTAAAAGCCCAACGGTTACTTCAACCAATAGAGTTGGTCACTATACAGTTGCACAAGTGAATGAAGTACTGCAGAGATGCAATACCCTTTCGATCTCTCGAAGTATAAACCCATGCACTGCAAGGTGCCTTCCATACATAACTTGGACTGATGGGCTGCAATTTTACCTCGTGTGGGAATGCGCGAAATGGGGTTAAGCAATCGGTATTGTCCATCTGTCAGTCTGTCCGTCTGTTGTGTGTGAAAAAAAATTTAAATCTCACGACATACAGGTTTAAACGATTGCTAAACCCAACAAACTAGAAAGAGAAAAAGCATTTGTGTATCTGATGTAGACAAACTGCTTGAATTCTTTGCATACCCCAGCTCTTTCTTATTAAACATTAAATTTCAAATCATCAATGAAAGCTAAGGATGAGTATGATGATGTAATCCATGGATACATGTCCTGCTTCAACTGCGCATGCTCAAGCTAATTATAGGTAAGGGTACGGGTCACCAATTTGTATAATGATCTGTGGGCCACAGCTACGTACTAGCGTTACCATGCACTGCAGCACAGTGTGCATGGGCCACTGCTACGTACTAGCGTTACCATGCACTGCAGCACAGTGTGCATGGGCCACAGCTATGTACTAGCGTTACCATGCACTGCAGCACAGTGTGCATGGGCCACAGCTACGTACTAGCGTTACCATGCACTGCAGCACAGTGTGCATGGGCCACAGCTACGTACTAGCGTTACCATGCACTGCAGCACAGTGTGCATGGGCCACAGCTACGTACTAGCGTTACCATGCACTGCAGCACAGTGTGCATGGGCCACAGCTACGTACTAGCGTTACCATGCACTGCAGCACAGTGTGCATGGGCCACTGCTACGTACTAGCGTTACCATGCACTGCAGCACAGTGTGCATGGGGTCTACAGAGTTCTAGTTATATTTGGTGCCCGTTCAGTAATGAGCAAGTGCACTTATGTGTTCATTTCAAATTGTCCTTGCTGAAAGTGTCTGCCTTCGAAATAATGGATGAAGTGTCGTGATGTGACAGGGAAAACATGCACAGCACATGTACATTGAAACTTTAACTGTCAATATCCGACGGACTCATTCACACTGGGTATATCTATCAGTGACCAATGAATTCATATTCTGCCAATACAGTTGGTGCTGCCTATGAAGGAGCAAAGAAACGGACATTTTTGGCGATGTCCATAATGATCTCACTTCAGATCCCTGTCATACTCACTCTGCTACTGCTCTACCGCAAACTGGGCAGAATGAAAGAGCAGCTGCAGGCACAAGTAGGGAGCGCAGCTGCTCCTGTCAGCAGTGAGACCAGTCCTGGTGAGAAGGAGCCCAGTCTTTCAGATGAGGAAGATGCCACTGAAATGTCCGAACTACTACATACAGAAGAGAAGAAATAACTGACTCGTTACTACCTCAGCATGACATTACCTTTGTAGTGATACGTACACTCTTGCACAATTGAGAAGTATTTCACTCCTCACAAAAGAACAATGCAGGGACAACTTAAAAGTATCGTAATGACTATAGCCAGGCTCACACGGGAAGAGAGTTGGTCAACTGCCCATAAGACATGTTCTGACACTCAGCATAACTGCATGTACTATACTGTAGTAAAAGGACAAGGTTTGCATGGATGAAGTTAAATCCACCCACAATAAATTCCATGCAGGAATTGAATTTCTTGCACTAAATTGGATCAATTCTGTACTGAAAGCACGTCTTGATGGCTTTAATTAGACATGCAGTTCTAAACCTCAACTTAAAGGATGACTTGCTGATTATTCAGGTGATTTCACTTCCTAATTTTGATGTAGAGCACCAGGCCAGCTGTTTTCTATAGAGTGCATGTACCAAAATTAATAATGACACTTGGTAGCTATAGGATGCACAACAACATTTCAGCACCTCATGAAAGTTATCGGAATGTCATTTGTTCTGCTTCTCCTTCCTCCACATTGCCCTTAGCTCTGGATAGCTGGCACAGCCAGTCACAGGAGTTACAACAGCTTCCCACTTCTTCTGGATCTCATTACGAATCTCCAGTGGCACCATCTTCAGTCCCTCTGTAGCTGAGCCAGTGCGTATCTTGCTCTGCCCCATTCCAGCACTCGCTGGCAGACCACAGCGCACATTGCTGCGCTGCTTAAGAAGTATCTGATCAAATTTGTCCGAGTGTTGTTTCATAAACTCGAACGTGCCTCTCGCCAGTGCAACCTGGATACAGTCCTCGTCTGTGATGCCCATGAATTCAGCAACAGAGCGCACAGAGCTCTCATAACTCTCTTTCAGGTCTTCGAAGAACACTACCAAAATGTTTGGGTCGTTCCTGTGAGGCCACCAGCTTGCAAGATGCTGGAAGTATGACGTCTTTATGGATAATTGACCGACTAGCCAAAGCTCCCTAATGAAGTCCTCCAAGCTGACCTCTCCAGGCTGAAAGAACCAACCCTGCGACATTTTGAAATAGCTATACGCGACGGCACACGGCTCACGCACACACCAGATGTACCTGGCGCCCCTTTGACAGGTGTGGTACGGTTGGTGATCCTTGAAACAGCGTGGGGAAGCTTTTTGCTCCATGTTCAGGTCCTGTCCAAGACCATGAGCTAGGTCTGGTATTGGGATGACCTCCATTATGTCGGCAAAATCCATGTCTCCGCCTGTCCGCAGCTGGTGAACGATCTGCTGCATCCACGTTGTGCCACTCTTCAAGAAGCCAGTCACGAAAATATCCGTACTTCTCGGTTTGAATTCTTCTGCTTCCGACCGCCCTTCATCCGTAATTACTTTCATAAGACGCTGTCGAAGGACGTCTATACTGCTCTGCTTAGACATCTCTCCTGATTCCCGGGGCGCAGGCTCTCCCAGCGCACTCCGCCCCCTGAGTGAAATTTGGTTTGGCAACCCCGCCCCCACAATTACTGAAGGGTCTTCCCGGCCCCGTGCACAAGCTTGAGTCGAGACCAGACCGCTCAGTGAGGTCAGTAAGTTACACAGAAAAAACCCTTTCCACATCAATCTTTGTGGCGACGGATTCATGATTCTAGTGGCCCGGGTGGGGGGGGGGGGGGGGGGGGGGGGGGGGGGGGGGGGGGGGGGATGAATTAACCTTGCCAATTTGGACGGGGAAATTCAGTAAAGCAACAGCTCAGTGGGATTTCCCATTAACCCAGGGTTGTCCACCACTCTCTCCAAGGTCAACGCCGCATAATTATGCTGATGGGTATGCATTGAAGATACTTGCTTGGGACTTGAAAGTGTGGGGAATAAAGCTGCTGGGTTTGCATGACTAACTTATGTTAGACGTCAGGTCAGTGCCTTCAAAGTTCAGGACCCCCAGAGCATTCCTGGCTGCCTGTGATGAGCTCTATAGCTACAGTGTTGCAGACTTTGCTAGTCTGTGGAGGCATATGCCGTACTTTGCTCACAGATTGCTATCTAGATCCCATACACTAAGAGTATGTGTGGGTGGATGGGGGGGGGGGGGCTAATTGTGGACAAACTGTTGCTGCTACACCTATTAGAATGATCACCTATGTTGTGTTACTTGCAGACTGAGGTATGCTGTGTGAGTGCTGCCATTCCAGACAGAGCTGTGGACGGTGCTGCTGTCGAAGGGGAACAAAGAGAACTGCAGAAGGTGATGAATGAAATTATTGTAGGTGGCCACTACTGGGGTTGTAGTGTATGCGCTGCCTTGGGGTCAAAGGTCGTCGTCACCATGGCCACATGGGTCAAAGTACATGATGGCCAGCTCTGTGTTACGGGATACCGAATAACTAATTGAGGTAATTAAGTGGGCATAGCTCCCGTATAGAGAAATTAAATGGGCGTGACTTCCTGTACGCATGCGCCTAATTTGAGACAGCTGCTGTCATAGTGAAGACACGTTCATGATGGCCACTAATTTCGACGTCAAACGTCTTCGCTGCTGTTCAGTGTAGGGTGTGCACTGTTACCGCGAGTGAAAGCCAAGTACCTGTTGTAGTGCCAGAGAGAGCTGAACAGTGATAGTAGGCTCTAAGTAGTACAAGTAGTAGCTCACTGCATGTAAGGTCTGGGTCGAGTTGACCATAGCAAGAATTTCGCGCGCCGTGCGTATCTATGGAAACGATTGCACACGGCACTAAATGTCATCTGATTGCGGTTGGTTTATTACGTTACAGAATTCCATGAATACTGATTTCGTGTTTTATTGGACTGCATACGGCATCCATCTTCAAGCGATTGCAAAGCGCTAGCGATCTAGCATTAGACGCCGATGTCCGAGATGCCCTGCCTGCTGTACAGACGAGTTTGTTCATTGGAAACGGTAAAACGACCCCATGAGAATAGTGGGGCGTGGTCACTTGTCCCGTGACTTTCAGGCCTTTGCGGTTGATATGGCCGCAAATCAGAGAGTGAACAAAAAGTCGAGCGATACGGATTACTTGAGCTTTGGTATTCTTGACCTTACCGGTGGCAATCCAAAGAGTACGAATGGCTGCGTCTTCCTACCGGGTAGATTGTGGAAAAATTACTCGTAGGAGTTGCTGTGACAGAAACTATGCTCCCACTGGCCATCTCTGGAGTGGCTGTTTGCGTCGTTGAGCAACTTCCCAGCTGAGTTCGAGAAATCTACCCGGTAGGTTTTGAGTTGGTTATGTGTACGTTCGAACGGTACCACTCAGTACGCTCTAGCTAACCGGCACATAATCCGTATATCAGTCTTTCTGTATGTTTATGTTGGCAACGCCGGTCCCACCCACTGACGTCATGTAATAGTTATGACGTAATTGAATATTCATGGGCGGGGTTTTGAGGTTTCACTTTCATATTATCATCAACAACATGGAACACAATGATCTATGTCTGTGTAAAACCAAGGTGAAGTTGGCATACTAATATGTACATCCTAGCCCGACCCAGCCCTTACATGCACTGAGAGAGACAGTGGTTATGATAGGTATAGACACAGGTTGTATAAAGCTAGCTACATGAGAGAAGGCTTCTAATGTACCATTCATTCCTTGTCACAGGGTAATAGCATAGATAATAGATCTACGGTAGTAAGAAATAACGATGTCTATTTTAGCAATCACTGACTAGGCAAGACTTCCGATTATGCACCCCACCACCCTTGGACACATTTCTGGCAAGAACACAGGTGTAATTAATTGACTGTAGACTCTTTTATACACAACACGTACACAACACACCACATAGGCGTAGCAGTGAATTGCGGAATGGTCAGGCAAAGTTACACGCTGCTGGAGGCAGTGCATAGAGGTGTGTAGTGCTGATCAGTTTGCGCAAAGCACAGAAATTTTTTCGCTTTCATATTTCAGCTATCAGGATGGGCTCTCGTGGTACCTTCGTGCTTTGCACTGCAAGTTCCAGGTGTACGAGGATTGCACGCCCGGGGCAGTCATGTGCTTCTTTCTTGCTCAAATTTCGCTCACGAACGTAATACAACGTAGGGTATACTAAGTTATATTGGTCCGGCGACTGCCGCACCTGCCGGACCGTCCGCTACGCCTATGCACCAGTGTTGTTTTTGTATTCAATGTGACTACGATCCTTTGTGAATTGATTCTTTGAGTATTGCTATAGCAGTGGCCAAGCTTTTGTTCTGTGACCCACTCCTTTGTGTGTTGTGCTCACCTTTGGAGCTGTTGTATGAAAGTGACTGTGACATGAATGCACAAAGAAATAGACCATAATGTGCAAAGAAAACAAATGTCATTTGCACAAAATGTATTGTAGTAAGTATGTATATAGCTAACTTTTGTGACCCCACACCTAACTCTAACCCTAACCATTCACAGTTAGTCTGGTCTGCTTATGCAAAGATTTGCGATGGAAAATGGTGTCGTAAAGAGAAGCTCTTGGGTACTCATATCAACCTGTTGCTAGAAACCTCACTTGCATCTGATTGGGTCATGTACATTAGTAGAGTGTATATTTAGCCAGGGGGCATGCATGGTTACTGTGATTCTATTGGCATTAAAGTTTTGAAGACTCTCCCGGGATGGATTAGAAGCCTTGGTGTTGACAAATCAACGGTATATTATACGGAATTTTCTGTCAGCAAGAGATGTTATCCAAAGCCTGGAATTTAGTAGCTCTGTAACTTGTACAAAGCCTGAAAGGACCCAGGACAAGAAGACATTCTCTGTTTGGACAAAGATGGTTACTAGATGTATAATCGGATTCTGGATGGTTGTTGCTGGGTTGAACAAGTTGCTGTATAGTTGCTGTAGAACCTCGGGTCTGGTGATTGCAGGTAGAGGTCCTCATGGACACAGTTGAATCATGGCAGGCTCTGACTCCATAGGCTAGTTCAAGAGTACAATTATTGTGTGTGTTTTTTATTTGACATTGGAAATTGTGCATTTCGTCCACAGAAAAGGAGATCTGTAGACTGAAGTGGAACTGGTTGTTCTTGATACTAACGTCTACTCTGAGGGTTGTCAACTACAGCTCTCCTCTGCCATCCCTCCACCAGTTTGTGACTAACCCAACAGCCCAACAGCTCAATGGAACTGGGAGGGAGGTACATGCCCCCCCTCCCAATTCACACACATACATTGTTCTGTAATGCACTCACACACACATACACTCGCTTGTGTACTAGTAATACGTCTTTGATGCTGCGTTTGGGTGAACTATTGGCGGAGACGCCAATGAGTGGTAATTGTAGCAAAGCCAATTTGAACTGTCCCCCTGATTGGTATTTGCTTAAGAAGCTTTAAAGTACTGTTGTCAGTTGTGGTGGCAGTAATGGTTTCCAGTGCGTTCTGCAATTATGACTGCAGCCATGATCTGTGCTTGGTGTGTACCATACCCTCATACGTGTGTGTAGATCACCTGTAGCCAGATTTGGTTATCTAATAAGGTACCTGTTGGCATAAATCTGGTCACATGTCATCTTCCAATGTTACAGATCGAGCCCGGTCTTGGCCTCTCAGAGACCTTCTACCACTGGGTAATTGCAACGTATAACATTGGTCAATTCCTGGGTGCCCTACTTGCTGCGTACATCGTCAGCAGAATCCCCTTTTGGTACAGCACGATGTTGGCCCTTCTAATTGGCATCACTGGCTTTGTGTTCTATGCCACCGCCATTAATGGCTGGATGATGATCACCGCACGATTGGTTGCAGGCATGTTTTGCAGCATGCAAACAGTATTGGCCCTTACATACTTTGGAGTGAGCTATCCGCTGTACCTGGAGGCACTAGGGAAGGAAGAGAGGGTTAGGGAGGAGCAGAAGACAACAAAGGTGAAGGACAGGCTGTTTGCATTCCTAACAGTTGCTGCCAATGTTGGATCTCTATTGGGAACAGGTATATAACGTTATGTATAATATACTGTAATACGTACATCGGACCAATGCGCTGGACAGTGCTTGTGAAGCTCTCTAGCACACGTGCATCCTGACCTTCTGTACCACCGAGACGGCAGGGTGGTACAGAAAACTATAACTTGGAAATTTTTGTACTTAACCCTATATAGGTAATATATGCTAACCATGTGAACGTGAAACCTTGTTTGATGTAAACATGTGACAACCTTAAAATTGTTTATCTCAATAATTGCATTCCGGAATAATCTTCGATTTCTACACAGGACTGTTTAATATTTAACTGTAGACTATAGAAGAAGCTAGGCTAGGGGGCTCTTTATGGTGTGTGTACTCTGCATTGTGAGATATTGATGTCAACATGTATACTGTTTACATTGCTACATGACAGTTTCCTGTTCTGACTGCAGGTGGTGCTGCTATCCTGGTACAGCTCCCTATTGACCACTTCAGATCAATAGGATGGTACAATGTGATCCTCGGAGTGCTCTACATACTCCTGCAGTTTGTAATGTTGCGTGGAGAAAGCAGGTGCCATTGTGAAAATGTCCGCCAAAAGTATGGGTGTACACTACCAGAAATATCCAATTGGCAAAAGACAGTGACAGTCAGCAATCTGGTGGTGATCATGATATCCTTGAAACACTAACTAGTGGTGGATATTATATCAAGGCATGCTTATATAGTAATATGATTACGGTTTGTATTTGATACTTCACACTATACTAGCTTAGTTGCATTACAGGCATTCCAATGTGCCGTATAGTGCTACATGACCCACTGAGGAAAAAAACTTGCCAAAAATGACTTTCCTTGGGAGATAGAGCTAAGCTCTATATAGTAGCTAACTCGATCACCACACATGCAGCTAGTGCTTGAAGCGATGGTTCTTAGGCGATACAAGATGTGCACGTGGATACACCTACAATGTGCACATTCTAAAGTGTTTTTTCTGCCACTTATAATACTATAGTGGCTGTATGTACTTAAACCGGCAAGCTTCATTCCACTTCATTCCAAGATACACGATGTATCGTGAAGTTCTCTTAACTGTTCTTCAGATAGTATCCTTCCTGATAATAACAAGGGGAGTGATAACCTCCAAGTTCGTCATCTATGAAGAGTTGTTCAATCCCATTCTGAGTGACTCCTTCGGGTTCTCGGTCAAGGACACTTCCTACTTCTTTGTGCTGCTGCTTCCTGCGACCTTTAGTGCTTTGATTGTGTAAGTTTCAGAGCTGACGCCGCTACTGCTCAACAGATGCACTGTTTAGTTGCAATTACTAATCATGAGGGGGGTTCTAAAGTTAGTTATAACTATCTTCTTTGGGTGGTTTCAATATTTGCAGTTTTTTTGCAGTTTTTTCCCCAAATTCTGATAATCCGTATTGCAACAATTTTCAAGGTGCATAGGTATTGTATTTAATTGTCTTTTACAGGAGGCATATTCTAAGATTCACCCACAAAAACCTATGATGTACATGTCATGTGGCTTCGGTATGCGTCCACGTCCACACTTTGTAATTTTGTTCCTGCTTGTTCTCTTATTTGGCGATTGTTATTCTATTCAGCATGGCTCTGTAGTCAGCTATATACTTTGGAAGGTGAATGTTGAAGAGTACGCTGCCGGATGCAATCTGAAAGGCTCAAGATACTCCGTCAGACTTGATCACACGATGAACAGTGGCCAATGATTCCGAAACTGACTCATACGTCAAGTTTACCAATCAGCTATGTATTGCATAAAGACATGCAGCAAAGCGGAGCGAGAACGGAGTAGCAGTAGCTGGCGACAAGCCACTTCACCTGTGAGTGCACGGGCATGGTTATTAAAGTTGTTGATCTTTGAAAAGTATTCAGTCGGCGACGTCCAATCCGCAAAAATATTGTACCTCAATCATTATGACCCTATACAGTATAGCTATGCCTATATGTGAGAAGTTAATAGTGCATCCTTGTGTTATCCTGGAAGTATTATTATATCCAGTGACTAATTTGGAATGGTAGTTCTCAAGGTTTGGTGTATTTTGTTGCCTAATAACAAAACATTTTCCACAGCCTCTTCATGCAAACAATCAAACTGAACAGCCGCATTATCACAATTGTTGGGATAATTTTCGCCGTGATTGGCCTAACACTGATGGCAGATTGGCAGTCAATACCGTACGACCCCTGCACTGAATTCAGTCTTTATCACCACCCCGAGCTTGCATCAGGTGCCTCCAACACTAGCCTTCCTCCCTGCCCAACTGTTCTCCCTGACTGCCCATGTGTAATGGACATGATTGACATTGTTGTATTATTGTATGGGAAAACCAGTTTAGTCCAGTTTTAGTCCTGTTTTTCATGTCTGTCCACGGTTCACCTGCTATTTTGTCCTGATGATATAAATGCTGTATCTTTGAAGTTGAGAAAAGTCTTGAGTTGTTGCCAAAATGCGAAGAGTCTGAGAATGCTCCGCCTAGTGCGCGCCGTCGGCTACATTCAATGCTCCGCCTAGTGCACGCCGTCGGCTACATTTGGGGGCTTGTCCGGGATATGCGCAACTGAAACGGTCAAGCTAATGGCCACAAAACAGCAGCTGAAGTCACAGCTGGACTCTCTGCAGAGTGAGAACCAACGGCTCGAGGAGCTGGTGGACGAATTGCGCACAAAGCCCGAGTGGGTGGAATTGGCCGAGAAGGAGAGGGCCTACGACAATGCGGCAAAGCAGCTCGAAGCGCTGCGGGAGGAAAACTCCATGCTGAGGCAGCACTTGGCGAACGACCAGAGCACTAACAAAGAAGCGGAGATAGCGACTCTGTCGAGACAACTACAAGAAGCTATCCAGGAAGCCGAGTCCGCGAAGGAAAGAGCAGAAGCGGCCGAATTGGAAGCCGAACGAATGGCAGCGGTAGTTGAGACTGCGAAGGAAAGAGCAGAAGCGGCCGAGTCGGAAGTCGAACGAATGGCGGCAACAGTAGCGACCGCGGAGGAAGGAGAGAAAGCGGCTGTGTTAGAGGTCACCCGATTGTCAGAAGAATTCGCGCACGCAGAATTGGAGCGTCTCCGAGATATGAATGCACGGCAGACAAAAGCGGAGAAACGAGAGCAGCAGTTGGAGGCCCAATTAGGGGCAGCCGAAAGCCGACTTCAAGAAGTTCTGCATCGTACGTCAGAGGCGGCTTCCCAGTCGCAAGAGAATGGCCAGCACAAAAGACAACCGACAGAGCCCAAACCCGAACTCCTACGAAGACTACAGGTGGAAATGGAGCTAAAAGATGAAGAGCTACACCTTGGGAAACTGCCAAGCAGACGGGCAGAGGGCAGAACTCCTCCATTGTTGAGGGAGTCACCACTGCATTGTGATAGTAAGGAGTTGCCTCCACCTCTGATTCACCTGCAGATGCCTGACAGAGGAGTGGTGCAGATGAATGCTGGAGACTACCAGATGCCTGGCAGAGGAGTGGTGCAGTTCCGACAGATGACTGCTGGAGACCACCAGATGCCTGACAGAGGGGTGGCGCAGACGACTGCTGGTGACTACCAGATGCCTGGCAGAGGAGTGGTGCAGTTCCGACAGATGACTGCTGGAGACTACCAGATGCCTGACAGAGGGGTGACTACTGGAGGCCACCAGATGCCTGACAGAGGGGTGCAGTTCCGACAGATGACTGCTGGAGACCACCAGATGCCTGACAGAGGGGTGCAGTTCCGACAGATGACTGCTGGAGACTACCAGATGCCCATGGTTGAATGACAGCTTACGGCACAACACCACTGCTGTGATGACTTCAGAGGAGGAGGTCGCTGTTGCTGCTGTGTCACTGCAGCACATGGAACCATTCTCCCCTCAACACCCAGTTGTGAATGAGATTGCGTACGGGTTTGCCATGAACGTTTGTGAGTCTCTGAGTTCAAGTCAGTATCACTGTCACTGGATCCCAAACTCTGTAATAACCCACAGACTTTGCAATGCCTGCCCGGCAATATGTCGAAGTGTAGATCGCACCCTGAACTTTGTTCAGTTCCTGATTGGTGCAGTCATCTTTCGGTTGTCCATAGTTGTCCCAACAATTGGTATCATGATGGTAATTTCAGATGCTGTCAGTCGACAATATCAGGTGGGTAATGTGATATATAGCTAACAGCAACTTGAATTGGTATGCCCACATTTCCATGTGCTATTGAAAGACTTGCGTAAATCCATGCCAAATGCAGGATTTGGTACACTGAGATATTGCTATCCATATAGTCAATGACAAACCGTGACTGTACTATTAAGCACAGTCACTCCTGGCCTCATTCCCAGGCCCGAGCTGGGAACGAGGCTAAGTCTCTCCCCCATGTTCTTTCTATAATGAGTCAGGTATAAATTGTATAGAGCATACCCAGTATGTAATCAGATGGAGCGTAGCCAATCCACATGAGAACTTAGATCATTCTGAAACAATGCATCATGGTGAGAGCTAGTGACCGTCACACACATTCCCATTTCCCCTGTACACCATCAGTGGATTGGCTGAGATGTACGCTCTGCTGTAAATACACTAGTCAATGCTGCTAATTGTACATATTTGTGTACTCATTTGAGTGGAGCTCTGCTATACTGAGTGCATATGACTGTGTAAGGAACCCAAGTTGGATGAAGGTCATCACAGTTTGTGCTACCAGACTATTACGTGTAACAGCTGTGTATATATACTGTGCTTCAATTGAACGACTTGTACATGTATCTATTCAGGGTTTGGTGTTGGGACTTGCTACTGCATCAACTGGTGTTACCAGAACCATCGCTCCCTTATTTGGTGAGTTTGCGTGCCTGCCATGGACTATAGTTTAATAATAGGATAGCTATGTACTAGCCTGGGAGCAAGGCTAGGCACTGATAGAGGACAGAGGTGTCTGGAGTTAAAGTAGCAAGACTGCAGGATATGCTTAGGCCCTGATAAGACCCTTGATCCCCATACCCAACATGTAGCCTATAGATTTGTTGTAAGCCTTTGTTATCCCATAATGATGCACGCATTCTACATGTGTACATGGGTTGGTTTTTTTATGCTCAACCAGCTCCTATATATCACTGTAAAAGCCCAACGGTTACTTCAACCAATAGAGTTGGTCACTATACAGTTGCACAAGTGAATGAAGTACTGCAGAGATGCAATACCCTTTCGATCTCTCGAAGTAGAAATACCTTCCATACATAACTTGTACTGATGGGCTGCATTTTTCTTGTGTGCGCATGCGCGAAGCAATCGGTTTTGTCCATCTGTCAGTCTGTCAGTCTGTTGTGTGTGAAATCTCACAATGCGTACAGGTTTAAACCCCACAAAAGCATTTGTGTACCTGATATATAGCAACCAAACTGCTTGAATTCTTTGCACACCCCAGCTCTTTCTTAGTAACCATTATTTTCAAATCATCAATGAAAGCTAAGGATGAGTATATATGATGATGTAATCCATACATGTCCTGCTTCAACTGCGCATGCTCAGGCTAATTATAGGTAAGGGTCGCCAATTTGTATAATGATCTGTGGGCCACAGCTACATACTAGCATTACCATGCACTGCAGCACAGTGTGCATGGGGAATGTGCTCTACAGAGCTCTAGTTGTATTTGGTGCCCGTTCAGTAAAATGAGCAAGTGCACTTATGTGTTCATTCCAAATTGTCCTTGCTGAAAGTGTTCATAAAGATCTGCCTTCGAAATAATGGATGAAGTGTCGTGGTGTGACAGGGAAAACATATACAGCACATGTACATTGAAACTTTAACTGTCAATCCGACGGACTCATTCACATTAGGTATATCTATCAGTGACCGATGAATTCATACTCTGCCCTACAGTTGGTGCTGCCTATGAAGGAGCAAAGAAACGGACATTTTTGGCGATGTCCATAATGATCTCACTTCAGATCCCTGTCATACTCACTCTGCTACTGCTCTACCGCAAACTGGGCAGAATGAAAGAGAAGGTGCAGGCACAAGTAGGGAACACAGCTGCTCCTGTCAGCAGTGAGACCAGTCCTGGTGAGAAGGAGCCCAGTCTTTCAGATGAGGAAGATACCACTGAAATGTCCGAACTACTAGATGAGGAAGAGAAGAAATAACCAACTGATGTTTTGTGCTCCAAAATAAATTATTAGGCCCGGCAAATTTGATTCACAGTTTATCATCCCCGCCCGCACGATATTTTTCATTCTTCATTACCAACCACACACTTGCTAGAAAATGGCTTCATTTGCTAGTGTCCAAGTGCGTTCTGCCAATGCTACACTAGTTCCCTGGTCTGTAGTTTGCTAGTGTCCAAGTGTGTTCTGCCAATGCTACACTAGTTCCCTGGTCTGTAGTTTGCTAGTGTCCAAGTGTGTTCTGCCAATGCTACACTAGTTCCCTGGTCTGTAGTTTGCTAGTGTCCAAGCTAGTGTGTTCTGCCAATGCTACACTAGTTCCCTGGTCTGTAGTTTGCTAGTGTCCAAGTGTGTTCTGCCAATGCTACACTAGTTCCCTGGTCTGTAGTTTGCTAGTGTCCAAGTGTGTTCTGCCAATGCTACACTAGTTCCCTGGTCTGTAGTTTGCTAGTGTCCAAGTGTGTTCTGCCAATGCTACACTAGTTCCCTGGTCTGTAGTTTGCTAGTGTCCAAGTGTGTTCTGCCAATGCTATACTAGTTCCCTGGTCTGTAGTTTGCCTAGATCCATCTCAGACTTTGGAGGAACTCGTCAGGTCTATCAATTCGACATCGTAAGTCAGCAGTGGAACTGTCATCGGCTGTTCTACGGTCTGTGTGCATTGGCAATCCTTTTCTACACTAGATAAACAAACACTTAAATGAAAAATGAATTTCTGCCCGCATGCTACTGTAACTGCTGGATGATAAACTGTGAATCACTTTTACCTGGCCTTACATCACCACTATATAGCTCATTACTATCTTAGCATTTTGGTGTTTCGTATCCATTAATTGGTATACTCTTGTATTAGTCATAATTATGCATTCAAAGTTACGCTCGTTTGCTCTGCTGTAAACTGAAAGACAAAGATTTGCCTAATGAATTTATATAGGAACCCTAGCACAAACCCTTTCAGTCAGATTATCAAAATTGAAGAGCACATCGATCTGAAACAGCATGCACAGGAATTAAGGCAGGAAGCTCCAATCAAATTGCAAAATTATGGATGCAGTTCTTATTGTTGAATCCCGTTGTGTAGCTATATATTGTTAGGTAGATTGGAGAAGTCTGTATTGCCAAAATATTATGGCCATACAGACTTCTCCAATCTAGCTACCTATCAATAATCAACAGACTTCTCCAATCTATATACCTATCAATCATATAACTACACAACGGGATTGGATTAGCTTGTACTTAATTGTATGGTGCACAGTTTCATCTGACAGCTTCTGGCAATAATTAAGTTCTGGCATGTTTCATGCAGTATCTCGGAAGCATCTATATACCTGCAATTTGCAACATGTACGTACCCTCTACGTATTCAGCAATATAGTCCCTCTCTTCTAGCTGCTTGGGATTTTTTACCGGTGAAAGAGGATGCTGCACTCGAGTTTGTATGTATTTCAAAGCACGCTATTATTAGGCCCTCCGTATTTCCCGGAACGGAACGGAACGGAACGGAACGTTCCGGACCGGAAACACCACCTTATTCCACGAAACGGACCAGGGGTCAAAGTACAGCTAGGACTACAACTTCGCTCTCACTACTTCCTTCAGGACGACAGACAGAAACAATGAAGGTAGATGTGGATTGAGTGTGACTTCACAACTTCCCACCATGCAGTTAGGTCTGGCCCCGTGAGACTACCAAAGTTGTCCTGTATTTTAATCTTGGATATCAGGTATAGAGTGAATTGAACCCGATATTCTTGGTGATGCTGCATATTTAACCCTCGGCGCGCATGCGCACAGGGTTACTGTAGTCGTTTTGTGTGTCTGTTTGTCTGTTTGTCCAAGAAACTTATCTGCCAACTGGTGCTAGTAAACGTAGCACTAAAGGCACTAGCAGTACAAGCGGAATACATACATGGATTTAAAACTGGCGTTTTTCCTAAAAATACTTAGTTAGGAAGCTAGAGCGCTTCTTGCTTACCGCGATAATGTCCGCCATTTTGTCCAACATGCAATTTTCCAGGCGTACTTGCAAATGATTATGGGTTTCCTGGTTGCTTCATGAATAAATTATACTTACTAGTCAGAGTGAGCTACGTGAATATCTTTACCAGGCTGTGAATACGACAATGCCCACTCGCTTCGCGTGAGGCTCTTCTGCGTGTATTCACGTATGCACTACATGATTGTAGTTCATAATGATTACATCATGCACCATTTGGATGTAGATTTCTGGCGAGAACCCTGTTGGTTGGTATCTACTGCCACTGGTGGCTGACAATGGAGTCTGTATGGTCTATGCGTCTGAGAAAGACATGTCCAAAGTGTGGTGCAGTAGTACAGTGCATGCGAAGAGGGCGGTTTGTGATTGTGGCCATGCCTTTGCGTGTAAAAGGAGGGCACGTTGCAGTGATGATTGTGAGCCTAAGAAAGCTACCAAACGCCGAGGGTTTGCACTTTAGTGCTTTTCATTACATACTGTTTTTGTATGTAGTTGTCTGCAAGTAATTTACTCAGTCAGTATAAGACCGCTTTTGAAAGTGCAGAGCAGCCTAATCCCATGGGGAAAATGTTCACAGAATGACACGTGATCCCACTCTGCCATGCACCCAGCCCCTTTGGAGATCTTGTCGGTGCCAAAGCATTGCGTCTACAGTGGGAGGGGGGCTGGGTGGGTGATGATGGTGAGTATAGAGTTAGTACTCCGGTAGTGGATGCTAACTGATGTCCACAGAGAACATGACAGTTACACAAGAAGTCAACTCAAATGGACATTACCAGATGACATGATGCATCCACATATATATGCATACACCAGTCACTGGCATACACAATACCACAGTGCAGTGAGTCTACATGTACCTCAGGATTACTGCAAGTACATTAAGTGTAGTACCATAACTTAAGGTAGCATTATACCTTTACCGTTAGGGTACCTTTAACCGTCGGGGCCCCGACGGTTAAGGTAGCATTATACCTTTACCGTTAGGGTACCTTTAACCGTCGGGGCCCTAACGGTAAAGGTATAATGCTACCTTAACGGGTACCTTAGGGTACCTTTAACCGTCGGGGCCCCGACGGTTAAAGGTACCCTAACGGTAAAGGTATAATGCTACCTTAAATGGGGTAACCCCCTTTAGGACAGGCTTAATTTCAGTTATCGATTCATTATCTTATGAATTTCATTCTTTACGCATATGACTTGTTGACTGCCACCAGCAGAAAACTACTACCTGGAGCCGAATGTAAAGCAGCAAGCAAAGTTATGGCCAGTGTGGGTGGCTGAAGAAAGAAGATGCGTACAGGAGTCTGGTTGCAAAACTATTTAGTACGGTATTACCATGCTTATGTGCACATGATGGGCTCAAGTTCAACTAATTCCAACCAATTAAATCAAAATACAAACCTGCCATTGACAGTTGAATGACTATCATGACAAAGTAATAATCAGGGGTGCCAGTTTCAAGTCAGGGGGTCCAGGCTGAGTTCATGGGGGTCTTTCAGCGGCAAATACCAGCTCCTTCAGTCTCTGTTAAACACTCATCCACTCTATCCTACATGTAAATCGAAAGTGTGTCCAAAAAAACCGTTCCTCACGACAGCTTCAGTTCAGGGCGACAGTCCTAGCTGTACTTTGACCCTTGGTCCGGACCGTGGAATAAGGTGGTGTTTCCGATCCGGAACGTTCCGTTCCGGTCCGTTCCGTTCCGGGAAATACGGAGGGCCCTATTATTATTGTGTTCGTATTCGTACGTATGCCAAAGGCTACAACTTCAACATATTAAATTATGTATGTACCAGGGTATACCTTTTAAACGCATAACGTTATGGCTATAGTATTACTTTTCTCCCATGCACAACACAAGTCAGTAATAAATTACTTTAATAGCTATATCTATGGAGGTTGTTCCTGTATAATCCCTGAAGTTCAAAGTTTAATATGAAGGGTCTTCCCTGCAAGCACGCTTTTGTTTGTGAGCTGAGATCTAGCCGTTCTGCAGAAGTTGTCCATCAATCTTCGTGGCAACTGCATATTGTAAGTTCGTAGCGCTAGCCCATTTGACTCCTATGCAGGCGATCATGAAGATATATTATTATCTGAGTGCATAGTGCAATACAAAATTTAATTATACATGCCTTCTCCCTAGCCTCGTTGCCAGGCTCGAGGCTACCTTCTCGTAGCTCAATCATTACATATAAGGCAAACTAGCTCGCGTTGTTGCACGCAGACAGGAACCCACTGAATGTGGTACAGTACCATGCAGGTTTCATCCCAACCCAGTCGTGTGTCTAGGCTAGGCCGGCTCTATAGCACAGGTGGGATTCATGGAGCGGGGGTGCCGATTTTTTTGTGACACAGGCAGCGAGAACTTGAATGCTGTACGCACTGTTTGAGTATAAGGGCATGCGAAGCTGGCTAGGGAGGGGATTGGGTGGCGTGTACTCAGATTGTTTCTGGTGCAACCTTGGGATGAAAGATTTCGACAACTTACGTAATTACTACCAAACCTAGCCAGCATGCCTCAAGTGCTACTGGGGGAAGTGTGATTCAACCATATGACTCCACATGACTGCTTACTACACCAACAGCTCTTGGGGTCTAAAGACTGATGCCAGTTTGCTGTGTACATACTACTGGCATTTTGAGTGTCACTGATAGGGCCTGTATATGCCCTGTTACATCAAGGGCCCATCGAGCCGCCGAAGGCGACGAAAGGGCATGCAACTTCCTATAGCGCACATATAGACGGCATAGTGCTGAGTGTTACTAACAATAACGTTTCCGGTTAAGCACGTGAAATTGCTTGCACGGAATGGTTACGGATGTTCGACGGAGCGTTTTCTGGGAGATGGCAGCAAGAAAGATGAGTGCTACCGATTTCGGTATAGAAACGCCATCCAAGCGATCTCTAGCCCAAGTACTTCTTCTAGTCCGCTACCAGTGTAGCAGGCACAGATTCGGAGAAAGTATTGCCAGATGCTAAGCCCAACGTTCGCTGCTCTTGACAACAGCTCGACGTTTGCTGTTGCGCAAGTTGGAGGGAGGGAATGATAGCATCGAAAGGGGATCACACTAGGTAACTAGGTCCTCGTCAAAGACGAACGCTGCAGACGGAATGCCAGCCATCTTGAAGAGCCGTAAGTACAAAAGTGACAGCATAAGAGGCGCGCGTCTACGGATCACGTGCTTATACAGTCAAAATTTATTTAGTAACACTCAGCTTTTTGCCATCTACGAACGTTGCATTCCTTCGGCAGCTCGATGCACCCTTGGTTACATGTATACCCTTCCATAGATATGCCACTTAATTCCCAAACCCAGCAACCAGTTACAACTGTCTCATTTCAGGAGCATCTTGTGAGTATAGTCTTGCAGACCTTAGCTGTGTAAATTATAGCACGAGGGACGAAGTGCTATAATCTGATAATGCACAGCTAGTATGCTTTATGTGGCTTCTAGTGTAGTGAGCACCCTGGAGACCTCATTAGTTTTGTGTTCAATCAAGGTTGTAGTCACAGTCTAATGTGGATTATGGCTAGCCTCGTTCCCAGTCCCACGCCCAGCTTTGCACAGTACGGTAAAGCAGGGAGGGCCTGGTACATTTCCTCACGTGAGTGATGTCAAGGGTAGAAAGACGGTAGAAAGACCTAAATGAATGTGGGCGTACGTGGGTCTCAGAACAGCAAGAAGAGCGAAGGTACCAGATACCACACGTATCTAGCTAGCGGGGGGGGGGGGGGGGGGGGGGGGGCAACTGTCATACTCACTGAGCGTTGAACGTGTAGATCGTTGAATAACACGCGAAACGTAGCGTCCTCGTTCTGAAAATTTTGCCATTTTTCGATTACGTCATGCTCATGTGAGGAAATGTACCGCTTTACCGTACTGCAAGCGACGAAAAGCTGGGCGTGGGACTGGGAACGATGCTAGATTATGGCACTATATTAGAAATCCAAATACTGTGTGGGCGGATCAAAGGTACCGGTAGCAGTCCATAAGTCAAAGACAGACAGCCAATGCTCTATCCGCCATGGAACATAATCTATTATTGAACATGGGTACTTGAGTGGCTTGCCCGAGCTTTAGACTGACAGGAACTGATTATTAATGCTATTAAGTGTGTGTGCAGCAGCACTATTCCAATGAAGTAGCACTTACATAATACAAGCCAGTTTGCTTTGATAGAGGCCTGCTTTGATAGAGGCCTGCTTTGATAGAGGCCTGCTTTGATAGAGCACTCATGGGCACTAACTATAACTTAGTGCTACTCATGTGACCCTAAACCAACAGAATCAGTCACATGACTGAACATTAAATCGCTTAACACATTAGTGTGTAGATAATGCACACTTTCAAAGACCAATGGCTGTGATTTGTGTCTCCAACTCAGGTGATTTGTAAATTTTGTCATGACGCAGTTCATAACTTTCGGTTATTTGCGGAATGTTTATTTACAGTAAGATGAACGTACTGGACATATGGACACAGCTACACATCTATGTGGGGCTCACTCAGGCTCGGCCCAATTATCTGGTTGTTGCGATGCAGTATTGATAGTACCTGCGTTCTCGCTAGCCTTGTTCCTAGGCACTGATAAGGCACAAACTATGCTTACCATGTATAGGTTATTGCACTCAAGCAGGTCTCTTAGCTGTTTTAGAGACCTGAGGGATTCTACCTATAATCGCCAAGGGCGAAGCCCGAGGTGATTATAGGACTGTGCTTCCCGAAGGTCTCTAAACAGCTGAGAGACCTAGCTGCTCGAGTGCAATAGCCCGTTTAGACTATGGGTTATATCTTTCAGTTTCGCTGTATGAAATTTTCAGAACATTGTCACATGACAACAATAAGCCGAATTGCATCATGCATTGAATCGTCACAGTCATGCCAATTCATCACAATAGTCGATCACTCGATCGCACGCTCTGTACGATGATTTTTGTTTGCTTGTCTTCTGCTTGCTTTCCATCGCAGAACCTGCAGCAAACAGTTGCTTCCACGGCACATATTGGAGTGATTGCCTCGACCGTGAGATAATTACAGCTGGTCTACTTCACGTTATCTACTACATCCGCATTACAGAAGGTATGCTGTGTGAATGCTGTGGACAGTGCTGCAACTGCTGTCGAAGGGGAACAAAGAGAACTGCTGAAGGTAATGAAGAGATTGAGGCATCAAAATTAGACCTAATTGTGGTAGCAATAGCAGTGTTGTCAAATTAGCCATTGCCACCTCATTACCAAGTTACATGGCAACCTCATTGCCAGGTTACATGGCAACCTCATTGCCAGGTTACATGGCAACCTCATTGCCAGGTTACATGGCAACCTCATTGCCAGGTTACATGGCAACCTCATTGCCAGGTTACATGGCAACATATCCTTTCACAAAACACAGTCTGTGACTATAGGGCAAGAATTTTCATTAAATCAAGAGCAACAGCTGCAACAGGCTGAAGCCCGAAACTCGGTCAAAATTGTTGGCACTAAAATTGAATGGACCAAGTTTGGAGAAGTTTGCTATATTGTGATGGTGACCGGAGAGCTGGCCCATGATGTCAGATGCTCCTTATGGACCGAGAAAGATGGACAAATCGTCTAATTCTGAGAGATAGCCAGTTTGATATTAGCTATCACTGCACTATTTAATGATTGTGCATGGCTGTGTACATCTTGGTTTGGCATCTAAACTTTTTTTAAAAGTCTAAGACCAAATCTGATTTTACATCTTTTACTCTGTACATTGCATCCTCAGAAAAGGAGATCTGTAGACTGAAGTGGAACTGGTTCTTCCTGATACTACTGGCCACTCTGAGGGTGGCCAACTACAGCTCTGTTTTGCCATCCCTCCACCAGTTTGTGACTAACCCAACAGCCCTGCAGCTCAGTGGAACTGGGAGGGAGGGCAAGGTACAGCCCTATATGAAAGAAACACACATGTCCATGCACATCCACATAGCTACATGATGTGTACTCTAACAATCGCAACCCCATACCTGATTTATCGCTAGATGCCTGACCTGCATACGCATGCACACACACTGCAGATGGTACCAGAGTACATTAAATTTTAGCCAAGCCTTTTGATGTAGTAGTAATGGCTGCCTTTTGCCCCAATTAATTAATCATCATGCGTTTGTTTTACATGCAGCATCTGTCATGTCATGTGATTTGCAAGGGGTGCGAGAGTGCTCATCTCAGGCTCAGTCCTGGGTTCAAATCTCACTAGGACGGTTTTTCTGTTAAAGGCCTTTGAAAATGGCAGTTGCCCTTCCAGAAAAGCAAGTTTGAGCAATTCCGTTTATCTAATGTAACTCGGGCGAGTTCAGTTGTGATATCATCACCATCCCCCACTAATGGGGCCCAGGACCTACATGTGGATATCATCACCATCCCCCACTAATGGCGCCCAGGACCTACATGAAAAAAAGTTCATTGGAGATGTGACATTACTGGGTAATTAAATCAAAATAAACTGACCTGAACTGAAATGCATGATGTTTTGAAAATCTGGTCATACTTCCCCTTCTTATGTGCTACAGATCAAGCCCGGTCTTGGCCTCTCTGAGACCTTCTACCACTGGACAATTGCAGCGTATAGCATTGGTGAATTCCTGGGAGCGATATTTGCTGGTTACGTTGTCAGCAGAATCCCCTTTTGGTACAGCACCATGCTGGCCCTTCTGATTGACATCACTGCCTTTGTGTTCTATGCCACAGCCATTAATGGCTGGATGATGATCACTGCACGAGTGCTTTCAGGCATGTATGCCAGCTTAGGAAGTGTTGTGGCCTTTGCATACTTTGGAGTGAGCTACCCACTGTACCTGGAGGCACTAGGGAAGGAAGAGAGGGTTAGGGAGGAGCAGAAGACAACAAAGGTGAAGGACAGGCTCTTCTCATTCTACGGAGTTGCCGCCAATGTTGGGTTTCTGTTCGGACCAGGTCTGTTCACAGTATTTTAACAGGCTTGAAGGAAATTAATTACCCATGTGTGTACATATACGATACCCTCACACAACAATCTGCTATAGGTCAAAGTTAATGTTGTAGTGCCTCGTCAGAGATAGTCTTGTTCCCAGACCCTGAATGGGGTCTGGGAACGAGACTACATCAGAGAGGAAGGCAAGATTGTACGATTGCACTTCAGTAGACTATAGAACAAGCTAGGGACCTCTTTTTGTACTTTGGAGACATACAGTGACTTCTCTGTGTACCTGGTGTTGTGAGGATCTGCTTGTCAAATCTGCCTCACGTATACTGTATCGATATCGATGTCAAAATGTTATTGCTACATGACAGTTTCCTGTTGTGACTGCAGGTGTTGCTGCTATCCTGGTGCAGTTCCCTATTGACCACTTCAGATCAATAGGATGGTACAGTGTGATCCTCGGAGTGCTCTACATACTCCTGCTGTTGGCAGTGTTCCGTGGAGAAAGCAGGTGGCATTGTGAAAATGTCCGCCAAAGGTACGGGTGTACACTACCAGAAATATCCAACTGGCAAAGGACGGTGACTGTCAGCAATCTGGTGGTAGTCTTGATATCCTTGAAACACTAGCTGTATACAGTGGTGGATATTATGCTGTATGTCAAGGCATGCCTAGCCAGTATAGTTATAGTCAACCTCATAGAAATGTTTGTAAAATGCTTGAACACACACTGTCAGGTAATCTTACAGTTCGGTGCATTTTCAGTGTGCCAGTGTGTGTACCCCTATATAGGTCTGACTATTGCTGCAAATTCTCTTAACTGTTCTTCAGATAATATCCTTCTTGATAATAGCAAATGGGGTGATAAACTCCAAGTTCATCATCTATGAAGAGTTGTTCAATCCCATTCTGAGTGATTCCTTCGGGTTCACAGTCAAGGAGACTTCGTACTTCTTTGTGCTGCTGCTTCCTTCACACATTGGTGGATTCATAGTGTGAGTTTCAGAGCTGATTACTGAATTGCTTCATAACTCACCAGACGTTGTATTGCTTACTGACCATTGGTGTTCTCCTATGAAAGTAGTATAGCTATGACGGAAGGGAGTTATCAAGGTTTGATGTATTTTGCTGCCTAACAACAAATAAATTGTCCCTATTAAATTTTGTCCACAGCCCCATCTTGCAAGCGATCAAACTGAACAGCCGCATAATCACAATTTTGGGTATAATTTTACCTATGATTGGCCTAACACTGATGGCAGATTGGCAGTCAATACCATACGACCCCTGCACTGAATTCAGTCTTTATCACCACCCCGAGCTTGCATCAGGTGTCTCCAACACTAGCCTTCCTCCCTGCCCAACTGCTCTCCCTGACTGCCCATGGTTGAATGACAGCTTACGGCACAACACCACTGCTGTGATGACTTCAGAGGAGGAGGTCGCTGTTGCTGCTGTGTCACTGCAGCACATGGAACCATTCTCTCCTCAACACCCAGTTGTGAATGAGATTGCGTACGGGTTTGCCATGAACGTTTGTGAGTCTCTGAGTTCAAGTCAGTATCACTGTCACTGGATCCCAAACTCTGTAATAACTCACAGACTTTGTCATGCATGCCCGGCAATATGTCGGAGTGTATATCGCACTCTCAACTTTGTGCAGTTAATGATTGGTGCTCTCATCTTTCGACTTGCAATTCCTATCCCGAAAATTGGAATCGTGATGGTACTTTCAGATACAATCAGTCGACAGCACCAGGTGGGAGATGGTGCGTTGGCTTGATATGTGTAGTTACCTATGATATGTTGCATTTCCAGGTGCCATTAAAATCACCTTAATATAATCCACGTGCATATCTATGTGCATATCTCCAGAGAGGACAAGATTAGCCTCGTTCCCAGGCCTTCTACACTGCCAGTTCTTTAGTATACTGCAAGCAATCAAAAACTGGAGGTGTATAGAAGTCCTACTAGGACCAGACACTGTGCATGCATGTGCAATCATGTTTTGATTCAGAATATAGTCATGTCATGACATTCATATAAAATAGCAGCTTATCCTTGCACAAACTGTTACGGACCATGCCACCAGACCGTTTCTCACAGCTGTATATACTGTGTTTCAAACTTTACTCACAGGGCTTGGTGATGGGACTTGCTAGTGCATCCACTGGTGTTTTCAGAGCCATCACTCCCTTATTTCGTGAGTTGTGTGCGCCTGTGTTCACGTATAAAGACTAACATGTTGTGAGACCAAATCTTGTGAATTTATAATGTGTCATTCACAAAATTATTCTGAAGTGGTTATTAGGAAGTAGGGCAACAATTAGGTAGGGTACGTTACGGCCAGGGCAGGTGCTGAATGCGCATGTGTGTCCAATAGTATGATTGTATTTCCTGCCGGACCAATATCCCTTCCAAATTACTTCAATGATATACTTTGACATAATAGATTGCGCATGTGTGTGGGCGTTTCTGTCGTAAGCATTTCGATTTCTGCATGCATGACAGCAAGATGCAATATGGAGCCGCTCTTGGGGTACCAGATCCCCAAGAGAGCTCTCCCAAGAGGTACACTTGCAATGTGACATCTGCTGCCATTACTGAAGCTAGCTGCTGAAGCTGAAGTACTCTAACAAACAACAGTGCTCTACTGGGCACTTCTTGTTTTGAGATACTTTCGTGACCTACAAGCCAGCTGTTTGCTAGCAATGTTGGATGCACAGACTGTGTTCATAATTTGACTGCTCAGTTTTGTGTCCTCAGACAGATGTACATACTGACTGGCATACTGACAAAGCAATCACTCTACCCTTTGCAGCGCATGCACGCATGGAGTGAGGAGAAGGACAGAGTAGGAAAGCAAGCCTGCGTGCACTATATATACTGATAGCCACAATTATACATACTGTCAGCAAACATGACAGTTTAGTGCACATGGTATACAACTAGTGTGTTCTAACTAACAGTGATCATGATCGTTGTTCTGTGGTTTTCAGCCGTGCAGGACATTCTATATGGTACGATGTTGAAGGTTGATGGCATAATATTATTATAGTTCCCATCTCGAAGTGGATCCCACTGCAGTGTGCCTACTATACCCAGCACCTGCTTGTCTACACTTCATAGTTACATTCAACTTGTTGCCCATTCCAATTGCCTGGGAACGAGGCTTGTTCATTCCTATAGCCTCATTCCCAGGCTCCATGGTAGGAGAACAATGCTAGTTCATTCCAAGTTGTCCTTACTTCATGTTTCGGCATAAAAATCTGTTGTGATGAAAGACAAAGCAAAGCTGCAAATTGAAACGCAATCAGTACTAGAGTCAGTACCAGACTCCCGGTACCAACACTGGTTGCTAAATTTGATTACTTTTGTGGTCATACCAATCAGTGATCAAAGAATTCATACTCTGCCCTACAGTTGGTGCTGCCTATGAAGGAGCAAAGAAACGGACATTTTTGGCGATGTCCATAATGATCTCACTTCAGATCCCTGTCGTACTCACTCTGCTACTGCTCTACCGCAAACTGGGCAGAATGAAAGAGAAGGTGCAGGCACAAGTAGGGGACACAGCTGCTCCTGTCAGCAGTGAGACCAGTCCTGGTGAGAAGGAGCCCAGTCTTTCAGATGAGGAAGATGCCACTGAAATGTCCGAACTACTACATACAGAAGAGAATAAATAACTAAGTCACTGTTGTTTCTGATGTTTTGAGCTCCACAATAATTTACATCAGCACTGGCATGACTCATTACTATCTTAGCATGTACAATAATTTTAGTGCTTTGTATTGAAGATCTCCATTAATTGGTACTCTTGCAATATTACTGACCCTCATTTAGCTAGCTATACTCTGCTGTGCATGGAATTCCTGTTTGGACCTATAAACTTCACATATACAAGTTGGTTGTCACAGCGGTAACCTATATAAGGCTTCATGGTTTTTCCTGACTAAAAAAATTCATGAGCTTATAATTAAACACCACAAAGCCACAGTGCAGCACTAACAGCTGACAACCGACTTGCAAGCCCACTCAATTATCAGCTATATAGATTATCAGCATATGGCTAACTGTATACGGTTATGCTGTTGACGTCTTGCAATTGGTTTAAAACTAGTATTACCAGCTGCAGAAACATTAATTTGATATCATGTTTAAAAGAAATTAAGTAGATCATAGCTATGAGTGCATGCATGTGATCTAATACGAAGTTCAAGTCAGTTCCCTGCATGTAGGTAGCTAGCTACTATATGTGCCTCTGGAGACATTAAGAATGTATATAGGCCAACTGGTACAATTATAATAATACTAAGGCTATTCTATTTTCAAGTGCAATGCACCCAGCCAACACCAAGTCACACACACAGATAATGATTTAATGAGAATGCTGAGCCCATGGGGGCCATCGCGCATACATGTACAAAAGTGGTAGTGCACCGTGAGTATAAAATGAAAAGAATATGAATATGAGCAGGGTGTATATATGTTAAAATAATGACTACCACAAAGACACATATAAAAGTGGCACAATGGAGTGACTGGTTGATTGATTGGGGGGAGAGATTGGGGGTTACAGGGGTTTAGGTTAGCAGGGATTTCCGCCATATACCAACTCCTTCCGCCTCAGCCACCACTTCAGCACTTCTTCCATAACACACTCATCCACTCTAGCTCCTGCATCTCCCTGTATGCTCCTTCCCAGCAGCAAAGCCATCTTTCCTTCTTCCTCTGCCCTCCAATATTCCTCCAACCATTCTTGTGTTCCTTCCATCCGACCTATTCTCTCCACCAACCTCTGCCTCTCCCACCTGAACTCCTCACACCTTACCAGGAAGTGTTTGACGTCCTCCACTTCCCCACTGTCACATAACACACATCTATCCTCAGTACACATCCTACACCTCTTTTTGTCTTCAAACAACCCAGCTGAACCTGTCCTCAACTGAAACCGTAATCTCAATTCTTCATGCCCCACAAAAGACCTTGTGTACTGCTCCAGCCCAGCTACCTCCTTCACCTTTCTGTACCACCTCAGACTACTTTTTCCCTCTACCTCCTCCACCCAGTCCCTTGAGTTGATGCTGTGGACTCTCTCCTTCCATTCCTGTACTGGCTCCATCCTGTAATCTTCCAACTCGTACTTCCTTAACAGCAATGCACACTCACTCTCCCAGCTAACCCCTCCACACTCCTTCATCTCTGCTGTTATCTGCTTGACCAACCTGTTGTCATCAAGCCTCTGTAACCTCCTTCCATACAGTACCTTCTTCTCTTCCCTCCTCTCCTCGAGTTTCCTCCATCCCAGATCTCCCCGTATTGCTGCCCCTGCCACAGTTCTGCTCGCACCAAGTAGCTTCCTGCCTACCCTTTCCTGGACAGCTTCTAACTTCCTGTTTGCTACTTTCCCTCCTGTCCACCACACACTGGCTGCATGTTCTAGGCTAGGGCGGGCCAAGAGCTCCCATATTAGCCTCCCACGTTCCACCTCAATCTGACCATTCACACGACTCATCCACTCTGTCCTCCCTGCCCATTCCTCAGCCTTCTCCCTCATCCTTTCAAACTGCACATTCCCCTTCATTTTCCTGTCCAACCAAACGCCTAGATACTTAAAAGCTTCCACCTCCTCCATCACTTCTCCATTGATCGACCAGCTCTCTCCCCCACTTGTTCCAACGACCATCGTCTTGCTCTTCCGTGCATTGAACCTGAACTTCCACTGCTGTGCATACCTTCCCACCACATCTAACATTTCCTGGAGTTCAGCACTAGACTCAGCCATCAGTACAACATCATCCGCATACATCAACCCTCCACACCAAGTACCTTCCATTTTCACTCCCAGGCTTTTCTCTTCCAACTGTTCCATCATTCCCATCACGTAGATGCTGTATAGAAGTGGGGACAAAGGGCACCCCTGCCGTAACCCCGTTTCGACTGGGAACCATCTTGACTTCCCCCCTTCCAGCACTACACTCGCCTCAACTCCCTCATACAAACCTCTACAGATCCGGACAAATTTATCCTCTATCCCATACTGCTCCATCTTCTTCCATAGCCCTTCACGCCAAACTGTGTCATAAGCCTTGCTGACATCTAGGAAAGCCACATAGGTCCCCTTCTTCTCTTTCCTCCTCAACTCGCATACCCCCCTCAGAATCAAGATCTGGTCGGCACACCTCCTTTCTGACCTAAAACCTCCCTGGGCCTCTGTTAAAATCTCCTCTTCGGCATATGCACTCAACCTCTTGGACAGCAGCCTCGTCAAAACCTTAGCAACACAACTCCCCAAGGCGATACCCCTGTAGTTGCTGGCAAGCTCTGGGTCCCCATCCTTGTACAAAGGCACGACAAAGCTCCTTCTCCAATCCTTTGGACAACATGATAATTATATTGGGCTATTCCATTAAATAGGGATACACCCCCTATTGACGAGTAACTAATTTGTCCTACGGGGATTCGCCGAGTTTCCGTATTCTGTTGTAAATCTCCGTAAATTTTCCGTAATTTTCCGCATATTTCCGCATATTTCCGTATACTAACGTCTGCCGCACGGTGGAGAAGGCGCATTTTCTGTCCCGGGGTACGCAAATAGCTAACTCGTCAATAGGGGGTGTATCCTTGATTAATGGAATAGCCCATTGGCAATGCGACTATCAGCATTTGCCTGTTGCAAATGTGATAAATTATTTGTCATGGTCTTGTAACACCCCAAAGCCTGGTTGAGCTTTCTCTATCAAACACAGCAGAGGGCTCCCGGCTTTCTTCAAACCGGGGCAACCCACACAGAAATGCTGCTCATCCTCAGCCATGCCTGAATTGCCGCTAGTCTTACAATTTCTCTCTTCCGCAACTTGAAGGAGGCAAACATATCTGTTCCCCTCTGATTTCCAATTCTCCCTTTGCAGGCGGAAGAGACAGCAATGTAACTGAGGTCACCAGATCGATACTTTGCCTCTCGGTGCATACCCTCACGCGGAACGCGTTCCGCGTGAGGGCGCGCCTGGGTACGAGGTTAATTAACCCTTCCCATTCATGCTCGTGTGCACGTGGGGAGATACTGAGGCGTTCTGAATGAGCAGTAAACTTCCTCCATCAATCTTCGTATTTTGTAAGTGATTCCTATGCAATCATATCTGGGTGGTGGAATATTATGCATGTCTTCTCACTAGCCTCGTTGGCAGGCTCGAGGCTACCTTCTCGCTGCATTTGACAGCTCAATGATTACAATGCACTGATAAGGCACAAACTGGCTCACCATTACCTGCTATTGTACAAGGATTCCGCGTATGCGGTACCATGCAGGTTTCATCCCAACCTTGGGAACTCATAGCCACGCCTCTGCACCTGCATGGGTTCGAGGCTAGGGAACATTCTTCAGGTGTGCACAATCATACAGAAGCGTGTTGGCATATCATTATGCAATAGTGTTTTTGAGTGTCCGATGGAATTCTGGTTCACTCGACGTTATCCAGTTCGAATCTCCAAACCAATATCTTCTGCCTGACGGTGACAGTCTTCGGTTCTTGCAGCCATCAGCCAGTTTGTTCAAGTGGTTCCATTCACTGTACTTTGCCGAAATGCAGTTAGCAATTGGCTGCCTGGATCCCATGCACTAAGATAGGGGCGGGGCTGCGACGTTTCTGCACATAGTACACTGTGAGTGATCGATCAAGAGCTAATATAATTGTAGTCAGTCAAAACACGGCCCTCAGCCCCACTTATTGGTAGTGAAATGTTATCGTTACTGCAGCATGTATTGGAGTGATGCCTCAATCATGAGATCTATACTTCTTGTTACTTACTACGTCAGCATTGCAGGAGGTATGCTGTGTGAATGCTGCCATTCCAGCCGGAGCTGTGGACGGTGTTACAGCTGCTGTCGAAGGGGAACAAAGAGAACCGCAGAAGGTGATAAAGAGATCGAGGCATCGAATTCGAAATTAGACATAACTGTGGTAGCAATTTAAATAGCAGTGTGTGAAATTAGCCGGCATTGCCAGGCTGCTAGTGGTGATCTTTGCAGCCAGGCAACCCACAAGTATTTGTCTATATTAGCAAGGGGAAGAGAACAAGCTATAGGTTAAGGCAGAATCTTGAATGGCCAGACCTAAAATTCCTTGAGGTGATTTCCTGATAGTTCCAAATCATCCGACCATTCGGGGACCTGGCAACAGTCCTTTCACAAACCCAAGCCAGTCAGTGATCACCAACACCTTGAGTTTAGTTTTGCTACTGTATACAGTCTGTGACTATAGGGCAACAATTTTCAAGAGCAACGGCTGCAAAAGGCTGAAGCCTGAAACTCTGTCAAAATTGATGGCACTAAAATTGAATGGACCAAGTTTGGAGACATTTGCTGCTGAGTGTGTGATTTTACATTGTAACCACATCCTCAGATAAGGAGATTTGTAGACTGAGGTGGAACTGGTTCTTTCTGATGCTGTTGGCCACTCTGAAAGTGGCCAACATCACTTCTCTTTTGCCATCCCTCCATCAGTTTGTGACTAACCCAACAGCCCTGCAGCTCAGTGGAACTGGGAGGGAGGGCAAGGTACAGCCCTATAGGTAGTACATGTGTGTGAAAGAAAACACACGTCCGTGCACACTCACTGTGCATGCACTTCCTTGCACTAGCAGTGCACATACACATGCATGAACATGCATTTCAAATTACTCTAACAATCTCCCCAAATTAACAATACCCCGAACCTTGTTAATGCCTGATGACTGCATGACATGGAAAATACTAGCCTCGTTCCCAGGGGGCATGGCCATGTGCATGCATGCTCAAGCTCACTGTACATGCACTTCCTTGTACTGGCAGTGTGACCCCCCCCCCCCCCCCCCCCCCCCCTTTCCCCATGGATCACATGCAGAGTCTGCCATGTGATTTGTGATTATCAGGGGTTGTGAGAGTGCTCATCTCACACTCAGTCCTAGGTTCAAATCTCACTAAAGCCGTTGTTTTTTCTGTTGAAGCGTGGCATGCCATTCCGTTTATCATATGTAAATCAAGCGATTTCAGTGATGATGTCATCACCACCCCCCATTAATGGGGCCCAGGACCTGCATGAAAACCTACTGGGTCGGAGATACAGATTTCCTTGGTTATCAAATAGTAATGACAAGAAGTGAAATCTGGTCACACTTCACTTTTTGTACATTACAGATCGAGCCCGGTCTTGGCCTCTCAGAGACCTTCTACCACTGGACAATTGCAGCATATTGCATTGGTGAAGTCCTAGGAGCGATATTTGCTGGTTACATCGTCAGCAGAATCCCCTTTTGGTATAGCACGATGCTGGCCCTTCTGATTGACATCACTGGCTTTGTGTTCTATGCCACAGCCATTAATGGCTGGATGATGATCACCTCACAAGTGCTTGCAGGCATGTTTAGCAGCTTGGCAAATGTACTAGCTTTTGCATACTTTGGAGTGAGCTATCCGCTGTACCTGGAGGCACTAGGGAACGAAGAGAGGGTTAGGGAGCAGCAGAAGACAACAAAGGTGAAGGACCGGCTGTTCTCATTCTACGGAGTTGCTGCCCATGTTGGGTTTCTGTTCGGACCAGGTCTGTTCACAGTATTTTAACAGGCTTGAAGGAAATCAATTAGCGTAAGTATGCAATACCCCTCACACAACAGTCTGCTATATAGGTCAAAGTTAGTGTTTATAGTGCCTCTTCAGAGGGGAAGGCCTCATGGTGCATTCATGCAGTCCAAATATCACCTTCCCTTTAATATTTTAACTGTAGACTGTAGCAGAAGCTGGTGGGCTCTTTTTGTGCTTTGTGGTCATCATACTGCAGCTTGTGTCATCTGTGCATTGTGAGGATCTGCTTGTACTGTAAATATTGATGTCAACATGTATACTGTTTATATTGCTACATGACAGTTTCCTGTTGTGACTGCAGGTGTTGCTGCTATCCTGGTACAGTTCCCTATTGACCACTTCAGATCAATAGGATGGTACAATGTGATCCTCGGAGTGCTCAACATACTCCTGCAGTTTGTAATGTTCCGTGGAGAAAGCAGGTGCCATTGTGAAAATGTCCGCCAAAAGTATGGGTGTACACTACCAGAAATATCCAACTGGAAAAGGACAGTGACAGTCAGCAATCTGGTGGTGATCATGATATCCTGGAAACACTATAGGGCATGGTGGATATATATTACTACTTAGACCATACATGAATAATTAATAAGCGTTTTCCTTCCAGTTAGTCCTGGGTATTGGTATTTAACACCCGCTAGCACTTTGATGTCGCTGGCAATTAACATTTTGTGTGATGCAGACAGCGAAACAGATGACTATGAAAACATGTTCAGTAGTAGGAAAGTGACACAGATCAAGCACTTAGTATTATTATGTCCGAGGCTGGCTTTTGAGATCACTTGCATAAAATTCTCTTAACTGTTCTTCAGATAATATCTTCCTTGATAATAGCAAGGGGGCTGATAACCTCCAAGTATGTCATCTATGAAGAGTTGTTCAATCCCATTCTGAGTGATTCCTTCGGGTTCACAGTCAAGGACACTTCGTACTTCTTTGTGCTGCTGGTTCCTGCACACCTTAGTGCATTCATTGTGTAAGTTTCAGAGCTGATTACTGGATTGCTTCATATTCTTGCTGGTCACCCGACCACAGCTAATGAGATGCCTAACAACAAAATGAATTGCCCCTATTTTTCCACAGCCCAATCTTGCAAACGATCAAACTGAACAGCCGCATAATCACAGTTTTGGGGACTATTTTGTCTGCAATTGGCCTAACACTGATGGCGGATTGGCAGTCAATACCGTACGACCCCTGCACTGAATTCAGTCTTTATCACCACCCCGAGCTTATATCAGGTGTCTCCAACACTAGCCTTCCTCCCTGCCCAACTGTTCTCCCTGACTGCCCATGGTTGAATGACAGCTTATGGCACAACACCACTGCTGTGATGACTTCAGAGGAGGAGGTCGCTGTTGCCACTGTGTCACTGCAGCACATGGAACCATTCTCCCCTCGACACACAGTTGTGAATGAGATTGCATACAAGTTTGCCATGAACGTTTGTGAGTCTCTGAGTTCAAGTCAGTATCACTGTCACTGGATCCCAAACTCTGTAATAACTCACAGACTTTGCCATGCATGCCCACCGATCTGTCGAAGTGTAGATCGCACTCTCAACTTTGTTCAGTTCATGGTCGGTGCAGTCGTCTTCCGAATCGCAATTAGTATCCCGAGAATTGGTATCGTGATAGTCTTATCAGATGTTGTCAGTCGACAGTATCAGGTGGGAGATGATTGATTGTTGTGCAGTGGCTTGATTAGTGTAATTGCCTTTATGTTGCATTTCCAGGTTAATCCCCATGTGTATGTGCAATCATGACATTCATATACGCTAACTAATATTAACAGCCTATATATCCCGGGCCCCCATGTTCTTTCACAAACTGCTAACTGACTCAAGCAACCAGACCGTTTCAGCTGTATATACTGTGTTTCAAACTTTATTCACAGGGCTTGGTGATGGGACTTGCTAGTGCATCCACTGGTGTTTTCAGAGCTATCGCTCCCTTATTTGGTGAGTTGTGTGCGCCTGTGTTCACGTATAAAGACTGCATGTCTGCAAACCCTTCCTTGTGGTGCACAATTGTGTACAAGCCAGCAATTTTTAAGTTGTGTGAAAAAGCTTAGGAGATTTGCTCTGTGTTGATAACGATTCACCGTGTTTGACTCCCAACTACCAACATATGCATGCATGGTTAGTATCAGGAGCCCAAAACGAGAAGGAGCGTCCAACTACCAGAAAAAGTCTTGTATAAAAGTGGACAATAATACATATGGCAAGTGGGAACATACTGAGGTCACATAAAGTAATTTATTCACGAGCCAGCGGGCAGGCCAACACCTACTTAGACTACAGGAAGGCCAGCTCATGTTATGTTAAAGAGGTTCCAAATAAGGGCAAGGTTAGGTTGCTGCTGTTTGAATGAACACGACAGTGTTCTGTGGCTGTAATGCCAAGTTGGAAGCTCCTTCTAATTATGGGCTCCTTTCATTATTGATACAAATGGTATAGCACTAAATCTTTGGGAGACCGAATTCTCATGCAAACTTGTTGCCTATTCCAAATGCCTGGGAATGAGGCTTGTTCATTCCTAGCCCCGTTCCCAGGCCACATGGGAGGAGAACGATGCTGGTTCATTCCTTATTGCATGCTTCCATAACAATCTTTCACATGCATCAAATTAATGGATGAAGTGTTGTGACGTGAACGGCAAAGCAAAAGCAGTACCGAGACCATCCACCTGGTTGCTTTGATGAAGTGTGGTCATACCAATCAGTGACCAATGAGTTCACACTCTGCCCTACAGTTGGTGCTGCCTATGAAGGAGCAAAGAAACGGACATTTTTGGCGATGTCCATAGTGATATCACTTCAGATCCCTGTCGTACTCACTCTGCTACTGCTCTACCGCAAACTGGGCAGAATGAAAGAGAAGCTGCAGGTACAAGTAGGGAGCACAGCTGCTCCTGTCAGCAGTGAGACCAGTCCTGGTGAGAAGGAGCCCAGTCTTTCAGATGAGGAAGATGCCACTGAAATGTCCGAACTACTACATACAGAAGAGAAGAAATAACTAGCTAAGTCATTGTTGTTTCTGATGTTTTGAGCTCCACAATAATTTACATCAGCACTGGCTCATTACTATCTTGTACATTAGCTTTGTATTGAAGATCTCCATTAGTTTTCAAATTGACCCTCATTTACAATTTGCCAATCCAATTATGGATGCAGTTCTTGTTGACTCTCTTTGTGAGCAACCTCCACGTGAATTTCGATGCAGTTCTTGTTGACTCTCTTTGTGAGCAACCTCCATGTGAATTTCAAGGAAGAGATGCATTTCTTGTTGAATCCCTTTGTGAGCAACCTCCACGAGGAAACTAGCTTTAAAGTGACACTCTTATATACTGGCTTGTGATATGAGAGCAAAGTAGCTATAAGTATATACTAGATTTCACATTTACTATCTAGGAGCATGCAGCTGCTACTACTTCGAACCACTGATGGTGGAAACCATATGGCAGTTGCACACTCATAATTATTTGTTATGAACTCTCAGTGCCTACGTTATTAGCAATGAAAGACTAAAGTAGACTACAACACATTAGCTACATAATCATAAAAGTTTGGCAAAGCGACTGTCTAGAAATGTCTGTCAGTTACTGTCCTGCAACACTGGCTTCATGCAAAGCCTGGTTGAGCTTTCTCCGTCAAACACAGCTGAGGGCTCCTGGCTTTCTTCAAACCAGGGCAACGTACCCACACAGACTGAATACTGCTCATCCTCCGCCATGCCTGAATGCTGCTCATCCTCCGCCATGCCTGAATGCTGCTCATCCTCCGCCATGCCTGAATACTGCTCATCCTCCGCCATGCCTGAATACTGCTCATCCTCCGCCATGCCTGAATTGCAATGCAAGTCTACACTTTCTCTCTTCCACAACTGCAAAACATATCTGTTCCCCTCTCAGGCGAGCCAGCAGAGTTCTGTGGGACTTCACCATTGCTCTCTGTACGTATCCTTCTGTTCTGTCTCGTTGTAGTCTGTAACGTATGATCTCAGCTTTGATTTTGTTGCAGTGACCTCAGATTTCCAATTCTCCCTTTGCAGGCGGAAGAGACAGCACTGTAAACTGAGGTCACCAGCCTAACTGAGGTCACCAGATCGACGCTTTGCCTCCCGGTGCATATAGCTATCTAGCTACACGTAGCTGAGGCGAGGTTAGTAACATTAGTCTCGCGGGCCAGACGTTCGCGGCGCGCGGAGGGGAGGGCGGCGCGCGGGCCAGACGTTCGCGGCGCGCGGAGGGGAGGCGGCGCGCCGCCCTCCCCTCCGCCGCGAAAGTCTGGCCGGCCCGCGAGACCAAGCAGACATTGAGGTTACGGCGCGCTATAGATGTCGGTTGTGCATTAATTACTCTGGCTATATTAACCCCATGCATGCATTAATTATAACTGAAGGTCAAACACGCGCTTGTTGGTGAGCTCGTGGGGGGAGATACTGAGCCGTTCTGAAGGAGCAGTAAACTTTGTCCATCAATCTTCGTGGCGACCGTACTTTGTAAGTGATTCCTATGCAATCATATCTGGGTGGTGGAATACTAATTATACATGTCTTATCGCTAGTCTCGTTGCTAGGCTCGAGGCTACCTTCTCGCTGCATTTGACAGCTCAATGATTACATTGCACTGATAAGGCACAAACTGGCTCACCATTACCTGCTATCGTACCAGGATTCCGCTTAGCTATGCGGTACCATGCAGCCCAAACCTGGGAACTAACTGATCGTGGTCCATTCTTCATGTGCCGCAAAATCATACAGAAGCATAATATTATGCAATAGTGTTTTTGATGGAATTCCGATTCACATGAACTTATCCAGTTCTCCAAACCAATATCTGCTACCCGACATTAATGTAGCCTTGTTCCCAGGCTCTCCCATGCACGAGAAAGGGGGAGAGCCTGGGATAATTTATTACGTGAGAACGTCACGTTTAATTGCGTGTGGGCAATCAAAACCACAAGTCCTGTATGAATATACTATAATTTTATACCAGAGCGTGTAGTTCTTATAGAGGCAGTTGTATGGCTGACAGCGTTATCACGTCGTCCCGTACTACTCAGCAGCTGCATTATTCCTGCTCAAAGACTCCGGAATCGCACCAGGTTCTGGGTGAGACGCCAAGACGGCCGTTCCATGGCCTCGCTGAGAAGTGGCCAAAATGAATGCCAAAATGACCCATTTCCAGGTTTACATGAATCGTTCTCGACACTTACTGTTCACATAGAGCACGGCTGCCGTCGATCTCCACGCAGCTAATGGTCGAGCGCTGAATGAGCCGGCTTCGTGCTGCATAGTCAGTGTACCCACGTTCAATTAAGTTCTCTCTACCCTGATGTCACACGTGATGAATTATCCCAGGCCCTCTCCTGCTTTTTCCGCACTGTAAGTGACGAAAAGCTGGGCGATGGCCTGGGAACGAGGTTAACATTAATGCTAGTCTTGAGTTCTTGTACCAACCAGCCATTTTGTTCAAGTGGTTCCAAAATGGATTGGCTGTCTGGATCCCATACACTAAGAAAGGGGTGGGGCTGCGACATTTCTGCACATCGTAAAATGTGAGGGATCGATCAAGAGTTATTATAGTCAGTCAAAACACGGTCAACAATGCTAGTGAAATGGTCTTAAGATTGTTACTGCAGCACATAATTATTGGAGTGATGCCTCAATCGTGAGATATAGCTGATCTATACTTCTTGTTACTTACTACGTCAGCATTACAGAAGGTATGCTGTGTGAATACTGCCATTCCAGCCGGCGCTGTGGACGGTGTTGCAGCTGCTGTCGAAGGGGAACAAAGAGAACCGCAGAAGGTGATGAAGAGATCGAGGCATCGAAATTAGACATAACTGTGGTAGCAATAGCGGTGTGTGAATTAGCCATTGCCAGGCTGCCAGTGGTGATCTTTGCATCCAGGCAACCACAAAGTGAAATAGACCGCACATTGGCTAGGTTAGCCTGTGTAGCTAAGCCACAGGTACTGTAGCTAAAAGTATTTGTGTTGGAGACTACATAAACAAGGGGAAGAGAACTATAGGTTAATTGTGCAGAATCTTGAATGGCCAGACCTTGAGGTGATTTCCTACTAGTTCCAAATCATCCGAAAATTCAGGTAGCTACCTGGCAACAGTCCTTTCACAAAACCAATCCAGTCAGTGATCACCAACAACTTGAGTTAGTTTTGCTCATGCTAGCTACTGTATACAGTCTGTGACTATAGGGCAACAATTTTCATTAAATCAAGTGCAACGGCTGCAATAGGCTGAAGCCCAAAACTCGGTCAAAATTGAAAATGAGTGGACCAAGATTGGAGAAATTGCTGCTAAATCTCTTGCATTGTAATCACATCCTCAGATAAGGAGATCTGTAGACTGAAGTGGAACTGGTTCTTCCTGATACTACTGGCCACTCTGAGGGTGGCCAACTACAGCTCTGTTTTGCCATCCCTCCACCAGTTTGTGACTAACCCAACAGCCCTGCAGCTCAGTGGAACAGGGAGGGAGGGCAAGGTACAGCCCTATATGAAAGAAAACACACATGTCCATGCACATCCACATACATGCTTATTATTCTAAACCATCTCCCCAGTGAACTAAACCCCAAACCTGATTGTCGCTGACCTGCATGCACGTGCGCGCACACACACGCATGCACACTCACTGTCACACACTGTACATGCACTTCCTTGTACTAACAGTAATTACTCTAACAATCTTCCCAAACCCCGAACCTTGTTAATTGCTGGATGACTGATGACGGACGTGGAGAATACTAGCCTCATTCTCGGGGGGCGGGGCCTGGGAATGAGGCTATAGAGAAAAAAACTGCACGTGCACACACACATGCATACGCATGCCCACTCACTGTACGTACGTGCACTTCCTTGTACTGGCAGGGTGACAGATATAGTGATGAACATTTAGCTTAGCCATTAGATGTGGTAGCAATGGTTTGCTGTGCCTTTTGGCCCCAATCAATCAATCAATTATCAACACTCCAGTAGTGAAGTATGTTGGTGCTAGGTATCCCCCCCCTCCTCGTATTGCAGATCGAGCCATGCAGGTCTCGGCCTCCCTGAGACCTCCTACCACTGGACAATTGCAGCGTATAGCATTGGTGAATTCCTAGGAGCGATATTTGCTGGTTACATTGCCAGCAAAATCCCCTTTTGGTACAGTACCATGCTGGCCCTTCTGATTGACATCACTGCCTTTGTGTTCTATGCCACGGCCATTAATGGCTGGATGATGATCACCTCACAAGTGCTTTCAGGCATGTTTAGCAGCTTGGCAAATGTACTGGCTTTTTCATACGTTGGAGTGAGCTATCCACTGTACCTGGAGACACTAAGGAAGGAAGAGAGGGTTAGGGAGGAGCAGAAGATAACAAAGGTGAAGGACCGGCTGTTCTCATTCTACGGAGTTGCTGCCAATGTTGGGTTTCTGTTCGGACCAGGTCTGTTCACAGTATTTTAACAAGCTTTGAAGGAAATTAATTAGCCATGTGCATAATGTATACAGTACCCCTCACAAAACAATCTGATATAGGTTAAAATTAGTGTTATAATTATATAGTGCCTCATGAGAGGGGAATAGTATTTTTGTACTGTGTGGTCGTGCTGCAGCTTGTGACATCTGTGTGTACCCTGCATTAATTGTGAGGATCTGCTTGTTACTGTAGCTACATATTGATATCAACATGTATCTAAATATGTGTGTGTGTGTGTGTGTGCATGTGTGTGTGTGTGTGTGTGTGTAACAGAAGTGGGATGGGTAACCGTGGGATGTTCGTGGGGCGGGACTAGACTAGTGATGTGCGACCTCATGATACGCAGTTTCCTGTTCTGACTGCAGGTGTTGCTGCTATCCTGGTACAGTTCCCTATTGACCACTTCAGATCAATAGGATGGTACAATGTGATCCTCGGAGTGCTCTACATACTCCTGCAGCTTGCAATGTTCCGTGGAGAAAGCAGGTGCCATTGTGAAAATGTCCGCCAAAAGTATGGGTGTACACTCCCAGAAATATCCAACTGGAAAAAGGCAGTGACAGTCAGCAATCTGGTGGTGATCTTGGTATCCTTGAAACACTAACTAGTGGTGGATATTACTATTTAGACAAAACATGAATAGTTAATGAGCCTTTTCCTTTGAAGTTGTCCGGTTAGTCCTGGGCATTTAAGTAGGTTAAACACTGCTTGCGCTTTGAAGTCACCGGTTAGTTCACTGGATGGAGAGGAAGCGAAGCCTTCATGCAGCTTTCAGGTTCTCGCTTGACTTCCTTGGGAGTTAGGTGTTGCACCCACTGCCCAAGTGGAACAGGTGTTTGGTGGCTGTATTTGCTCTTGGCTTCAGTAAATGGTTAACTTGTACAACCTGGAGCTCTGTAGTAACTAGCAACTACTGGTACATAGAGCATGGGAAAGATGGTTCACACTTCACAGACAATACATTATCTGGGGGTACTTCTATTATGTGGATATCAGGAATGATGCTAGGAAGTTTATATGCACTACCTCTAGATGTGGCTATCACTTGCATAAAATTCTCTTAACTGTTCTTCAGATAATATCTTCCTTGATAATAGCAAGAGGGCTGATCACTACCAAGTTCATCGTCTATGATCAGTTGTTCAACCCCATTCTGAGTGACTCCTTCGGGTTCACAGTCAAGGACACTTCCTACTTCTTGTGCTGCTGATTCCTACACTCATCGGTGCATTTATAGTGTGAGTTTCAGAGCTGATTACTTGTTTGCTTCATATTCTTGCTTGTCACCCGACCACAGCTAATGTTATATTGCCTACTGACCTTTAGTGAGCATTGGTGTTCTATGACTGAGGGAGTTCTCAAGGTTTGATGTATTTCGCTGCCTATAACAACAAAATTGCCCCTCTTTTTCCACAGCCCAATCTTGCAAACAATCAAACTGAACAGCCGCATTATCACAATTTTGGGGATAATTTTGTCCACGATTGGCCTAATACTGATGGCAGATTGGCAGTCAATACCGTACGATCCCTGCACTGAATTCAGTCTTTTTCACCACCCCGAGCTTGCATCAGGTGTCTCCAACACTAGCCTTCCTCCCTGCCCACCTGTTCTCCCTGACTGCCCATGGTTGAATGACAGCTTACGGCACAACACCACTGCTGTGATGGCTTCAGAGGAAGGGGTCGCTGTTGCTGCTATGTCACTGCAGCTCATGGAACCATTCTCCCCTCGACACCCAGTTGTGAACAAAACTGCATACGAGCTTGCCATGAACGTTTGTGAGTCTCTGAGTTCAAGTCAGTATCACTGTCACTGGATTCCAAACTCTGTACTAACCCACAGACTTTGCCATGCATGCCCGGCAATATGTCGAAGCGTGGATCACACTCTAAACTTTGTTCAGTTCATGGTCGGTGCAGTTTTCTTTCGAATGGCAATTAGTATCCCGAGAATTGGTATCGTGATGGTACTTTCAGATGCTATCAGTCGACAGTACCAGGTGGGAGATGGTTGATTGTTGTGCAGTGGCTTGATTAGTGTAATTGCATGCCTATACGTTGCATTCCCCATGCATGTGTACGTGCAATTATGATAAACATGACATTCATATACACTAGCAGCCTATCCTGGGGCCCCATGTTCTTTCACAAACGGCTACTGACTCAGATCGTACTGTGTTTCAAACTTTATTCACAGGGCTTGGTGATGGGACTTGCCAGTGCATCAACTGGTGTTTTCAGAACCATATCTCCCTTATTTCGTGAGTTGTGTGCACCTGTGTAGATGTACATGCAAACCTTGTGGTGCGCAATTGTGCAGATGCCAGCAATTTTTAAGTTGTGTGATAAAGCTTAGGAGATTTGCCCGTAGTGACTCACAACTACCAACATACCATGCAGTACGTTATTGCCGAGCGGGAAGCGAGGCAACTAATCGTGCAGTGTGGAGGTCGAATCTGAGCAAGTGCGACTATATTTGTCCGTAACGCATTGTGGCCCCGCACGTAAATTACCCCCGCGCGTGCGCGCGTATACAAGGCAAAGAGTGCAGCGACATCGAGGGAGAACTGATGAGGCGAGGAGGGAGACTGCCAGAGTGGATGACCGAAGAGACTTGGCAGGCAAAATGAAGTTGACGTTCGCCGTTCACAGAGACTCGCTAGCTATCACTCGTGGTTTTGTTCTGCAACTGCCAAATTGTATCAAAGCTTCCCGAGAGGCATCTCTGCGTGGTCAACCACGTATGCACTAGTCATTAATTAGGAGCCATTAACAAGAAGGAGTGTCCAACTATGAGAACAAGTCAGGTGTAATAGTGCTTGTTGTTGACCATATATGGCTACATGTAGTGGGAACATACTGAGGTCACGCTAAAGTGATTTATTATATTGGTTTAGCTATGTATACGTTATAGCACAAAAACTTTGCAGGACCAAATTCTCATGCAAACTTGTTGCCCATTCCACATGCCTGGGAATGAGGCTTGTTCATTCCTAGCCCCGTTCCCAGGCCACATGGGAGGAGAACGATGCTGGTTCATTCCTTATTGCATGCTTCCATAACAATCTTTCACAATGCATCAAATTAATGGATGAAGTGTTGTGACGTGAACGGCAAAGCAAAAGCACCAAATTGAAACTCAGTTTACTACAATCTGGTAGTCTCAGTAGTAGAGTCAGTACCAGACTCCCAGTACCGAGACCATCCACCTGGTTGCTTTGATGCAGTGTGGTCATACCTGTCAGTGACCAATGAGTTCACACTCTGCCCTACAGTTGGTGCTGCCTATGAAGGAGCAAAGAAACGGACATTTTTGGCGATGTCCATAGTGACATCACTTCAGATCCCTGTCATACTCACTCTGCTACTGCTCTACCGCAAACTGGGCAGAATGAAAGAGCAGCTGCAGGCACAAGTAGGGGAGCACAGCTGCTCCTGTCAGCAGTGAGACCAGTCCTGGTGAGAAGGAGCCCAGTCTTTCAGATGATGAAGATGCCACTGAAATGTCTGAACTACTACATACAGAAGAGAATAATTAATATGTCATTGTTGTTTCTGAGGTTTTGAGCTCCACAATAATTTACATGACTCCTCCTTGGAGGACTTCATTAGGGAGGTTTAGCTAGTCGGTCAATTATCCATAAAGACTTCATACTTCCAGCATCTTGCTAGCTGGTGGCCTCATGCACCGGAACGACCCAAATTAACATTCTACAGTCAAACCTCCGATAGTGGACCCTCCGAGATAGGGACACAATATAATAAACCTAGCTCTCTACAAAGGACGCTTTTCAAGGTCCCAAATAATTGGTTTGCCTATGGTTCTAATACATTTTGAACCTAGCTCCGAGAAGAGGACAACCTCTCTACAAAGGACAAAAGACTTGAATTTATATTGTTCCCAAAATGTCCTTTGTTCGGAGGTTTGACTGTAGTGTTCTATGAAAACCACGAAACATGTATCTAAAGTTCTAATTGGGAACTAAAAGCACCTCTTCTTGTAATATTATTAGTATTAACACCAAATTAGGTTTTGGGCTGCATATGTCATTAGTTTTGATAGTGAACTCCAGTCCAGTTTAGTTTGGAAGTCGCGAGGTAGAACTTTCAGTACTGTACTAATAGCATCATGCCTATATGCAAGCCCACTCCTTACTCACGGTGGTTAAGGCTGCCTCAATAATTGTGAACGTAGTTCAATGTTATACGGAGATTTATAAGTAATTTACGGAGGTGTGGTCAGAGAGTTAGATGACTGTTTGGCCTCAGCTGGAGGGATCCAGCGAGAGCTGTTGCTTCACTACTACGTAGTCAGGATTAGATGCGTGTTGGGTACTTGTACATTACGAGTAGAAGCTACCTGGCTCGTAGTTGCGAGATCTGGAGCAGTTTGGTGTCTCTGCACGGGACCCAGGTGTGGTGATCGAGCGACTGTTTCGCGGAATGCGGAAAGGAAGAACACCGTCAACTACGCTTTCAACTGCCACTGTGTGTGCTAGGACGAGTGTACAAAGTAGTCGTGCCTGAATGGAAGCAGAATCGTCAACGTTTGGAAAGTTAACAAGCCGTTTCTGACTTGTATACAAGAAATTTCTGCCTAAAATGACAATAAAAGTGCTCGTCAGCTCTCAGCGAGTGCATTTCCGTCCTTCCTCCAGGCAGAATAAGTGAGTACGCACTTAGATCTTTCCCTCCATGCACACAAATGTCGCCTTTAAGCCCATCTAGATTTCCGCATTGACGGTTTTATGCCGCGTTGTTGTTGTTTACCGAATGTAGCGATTACGTAATCCGCTGACGTTGCCATAACAACGCAAAACCACATTTTTCTGAGAGTGCTATGACTGTACAGTCTGTTGACCAAGTTTCATTTGGAAGCATATATAAATGTTGCCACAGGATTATGAAACACAAATACTGTTCAGATGCCCTTGGTCTCACTTCTGAGGCAGCCTTAACCACCCAGAGTATCAGCTATAGATCAGCATAGCTAGCTATACGGTTATGGTGTTGACGTCTTGCAATTGGTTTAAGATTATTCTAAATTAATATTACCAGCCTGCAATTGCAGAAACATTAATTTGATATCATGTTTAAAATAAATTAAGTAGATCATAGCTATGAGTGCATGTGATCTAATATTCAAGTCAGTTCCCTGCATGTATAGGTAGCTAGCTACTATATATGTCTCTGGAGGCATTAAGAATGTATCCTATCACAGAGTCGGTAGACTCTGTATGTAGGGATACGACGTACACGCAATATTATATAAGTATCACCATAGTACCAAGCTATACCGGAAAATATCACGAGTTTGTTGCCGTAGTATTGTTACGAGTGCGAAGCACGAGTAACAATGCCGAAGGCGACAAACGAGTGATATGTTTCCGGTATAGCTTGGTACTATGGTGATACTGATTTTATCATACAAACCTGGAATTTCATTGCACATTCCTCTAACCAATGAACGTAGCGAATGCGCGTTACCATAGCTTGCTCATGGCGACAATATTTTCATTTCTGGTTGCCAACCCTTCGCGTTAGTACGGCAAGCTTCAAACGCTTGAGCGAGAAGGCCTGCGTACCAAGCCCAAGGCGGAGCCACGCCAATAACTGGCAGCTGTACGGTCGGTCCACGCTGGGCAGTTGTACGGTCCATTTCAAACGTATACTCCGAACGAGTTCAACCTCGACTTCCGGAAGTATCGAGATGTAAGTCAGCCCTCTTCAGGAGCCCAAAAGGTAGTCAGTACCAGCTAGTCCAGGGTTTTGCACTGACCCCTAGTCCAGGTAGTCTCTGACACGAGGGTTGGTGCAAAACCTGGACTCTGGACTGGACCGTGGACTGGACTCTGGACTGCATTTTGGACCGGATATTGGACTTGACTTCGTACGTACGCATGGCCCAGAAGGCATGTCAGAGGTCGCTATATCTCTTTCTCAGTGGATGCCTATGGGAACTTAAGTGGGGACGACGTGGAGTAGCTACCCTGAGATCTGCTGGTGGAGGCTGGGGCTCTATCCTACAGGATTATTTCTGCTGGGGCAAATATCGGGAATCTGGTCGTTCCTGGCAGAATAGAGCGTGTGCCGTCGATTGTTATACAGTTTGCTGTCTGGTCTGAGTGAGCTACAAGACTGATTTCGTGCCTGTGATGACGACATTGTGTGTTAAGTTCTCTGCTGACGATGGGCTCTATCCTACGGGATTATTTCTACGGATATCAGACAACATCAGAACCCTGGTCACTTGATGGAAGTGGAACAGAGCGTGCTAGCTGTTGAGCTTGAACCAACTGATCATGTGTGTGTGTTGTATTTGTTGTGGACCAGCTTGGTCTTCTGTATGCCTTCTGGGCCATGAATGATTGAGTCCAAAATCCAGTCCAAAATCCAGTCCAGAGTCCAGTCCATGGTCCAGTCCAGAGTCCAGAGTCCAGGTTTTGCACCGACCCCTGACACGAAACTATCACAGAGTTGCTGTAGCGCACGTGACTTACTGTACATAATACGGATTTCTCGCGTGACCTGCTACAGTACTAATACGGATTTTTCACGTGACCTACAGTACAAAATACGGGTTTTTATCAACTGCGCTTGCGTACCAGGCTTTTTCATTGACTGCTGTACATTATTCAAACATAGGTGTATGATAAATGCTATTATCATACACCTACATTTGAATAATGTACAGCAGTCAATGGAAAAGCCTGGACGCAAGCGCAGTTGATAAAAACCCGTATTTTGTACTGTAGGTCACGTGAAAAATCCGTATTAGTACTGTTGGTCACGCGAGAAATCCGTATTATGTACAGTAAGTCACGTGCGCTACAGCAACTCTGTGATAGTTTCGTGTCAGAGACTACCTGGACTAGCTAGTACTGACTACCTTTTGGGCTCCTGAAGAGGGCTGACTTACATCTCGATACTTCCGGAAGTCGAGGTTGAACTCGTTCGTATACTGGACCGTACAACTGCCCAGCGTGGACCGACCGTACAGCTGCCAGTTATCGGCGTGGCTCCGCCTTGGGCTTGGTACGCAGGCCTTCTCGCCCAAGCGTTTGAAGCTTGCCGTACTAACGCGAAGGGTTGGCAACCAGAAATGAAAATATTGTCGCCACGAGCAAGCTATGGTAACGCGCATTCGCTACGTTCATTGGTAGAGGAATGTGCAATGAAATTCCAGGTTTGTATGATAAAATCAGTATCACCATAGTACCAAGCTATACCGGAAACATATCACAAGTTTGTCGCCTTCGGCATTGTTACTCGTGCTTCGCACTCGTAACAATACTACGGCAACAAACTCGTGATATTTTTCCGGTATAGCTTGGTACTATGGTGATACTTATATGATACAAAAAAATCTCTCCAAATCTCAGAAACGGTACACTTATAAGCCTTTATAACCACATACCGTTCATCTTCGAGTGTTTTCATGACCAACAAGACTCTTCGCGTCGCGAAAAACCGTCGCGAAAGTAGCTACCACACCAGGTACTCGCAAAACGGGCAAATTGTTTTTCTTTCTTCTTGAGTCTTTCTTCTTCTTCTTCAGACGGGCTAGCTCAACGTCGCCTCAATCTCTCATGATGGTTATCGCACGAAACAGCAGCATTTTATACCGAGCAGTGCACCAGCCCATCGCTTTTCGCTACCTCCAAGTCTTCACCAGGCGGCTGCAGCTGCCCACTCAACAACTATGGCTTCTTTTGTCACGCCATTTTCTCGTTTGTACGCATTTGAATTCATTACTATAACCACCCCGTAACTAAAGAAACCATTAACTTATTCAGTTTTATTGCTGGATACCTGACCTTGAGAATCAGGAATGGTAGGTTTAAAAGCTTTTTGATGGCATGCCAACTCTCCCTACCCATCCAGCAATAATTTGATTTAGCAAACCTCCTTTCATCGTCAAAAGAAGGCTGTATTCAGTCCTTTTCGTCATCCAGCTTCATTGTTCTTGAGTTCACTACAAAACAGCTGCCCAAACAATTCAAAAACAAGCTGTAAACTTGTTGCTATGTAACTAGGTTGTTATGGGTGACAAGAAAATTTTTCTTCAATGTATAATTAGAGGACTACCTTTGAAGTAAAGTTATGTGCCTAGTAAGTCCATTCCTAGCAATTACTGGTAGTTGTATGCCTTCTATTATCAGACTTTTAATGCTACTGTGAAACTTCTGAAACAATCTTGGATACCTACTACAAAACTTTGTCGGAGTTTCTTTGTCGGAGAAGAATGTTGGTATCGTATCTCTAACAACCTTGCTATGTAAAATTCCTGCTATATTGATCATGCACACTTTAACGATCACTTAGCAACGATGCGTAATTATTACCCAAGATCGTTGAATTAGAAGTGCCTTGCGCCGTTGTGTTGTCGATCGAGAGAGGTACTTCATAAGACTGAGGTAAATCCTCTATGCGTATAATTTATGTATACTACTGTGTTCTGTGAGAGGGGGAATGCCTATCTAAAGACTCAACAATAGTCAATTAAATTTCGCTACCACTTGATATTATAGCTTAGCATCCATCCAGAAAAGGGTCGACTTGAGCCGGATGCTTGGGTCTGATTCTTCTGCTGGCAGTGTAAATACCGGAGTCAATATTCCAAAGCAAGGCACCTACTGCCTGTGAGGACACTGAATTCTGCTCTGTGATGGCAATTTTCAGCTCAAACATGCACCTGCTGCTAAAAAAATGAACGTAAAAAGTAATAAAAAACATTTCAAAATGTAACAGGATGTAGGGATACCAGAACGGAAAAAAGTAAGGAAACAAGGTAGGGATGATCGCACAAAACAGTGAAGAATACAATCCCCCTACATATCTTTTTTCATTATACATGTACTATATGGAAAAAGATCTCTGTAGGGGGATTGTATACTTCACTGTTTTGTGCGATCATCCCTGCCTTGTTTCCTTACTTTTTTCCATTCTAGTATCCCTACATCCTGTTACATTTTGAAATGTTTTTTATTACTTGTATATACCCAACTGGTACAATAGCTAATAATACTCTATTTTCAAGTGTAATGCACCCAGCCAACACCACAGCTTAGAAGTCACACACACAGATAATTATATGGCAATGCGACTATCAGCATTTGCCTGATGCAAAAGTGATAAATTATTTGTCATGGTCCTGCAACCCTACAAAGCCTGGTTGAGCTTTCTCTATCAAACACAGCAGAGGGCTCCTGACTTTCTTCAAATCGGGGCAACCCACACAGAAATACTGCTCATCCTCAGCCATGCCTGAATTGCTAGTCTTACACTTTCTCTCTTCCACAAAGGAGGCAAACATATCTCTTCCCCTCTGATTTCCAATTCTCCCTTTGCAGACAGCAATGTAACTGAGGTCACCAGATCGATACTTTGCCTCTCGGTGCATATACAGGTAGCTGAGGCGAGGTTAGTAACTATAGCAGACATTGAGGTTCCGGCGCTATTATGCAGACATAATATACATATCCATGCATACTTAAGTTTAATTAACTCTGGCTATATTAACCCTTCCCATGCATGCTCGTGTGCACGTGGGGAGATACTGCAGTAAACTTCGTCCATCAATCAACGTATTTTGTAAGTGATTCCTATGCAACCCAGTGGCGGATCTAGGGGTGCGAGCGAACCCCCCTTTTGACACTTGTTAACATAAACCTTGCATATCTGGGTGGTAGAATATTATGCATGTCTTCTCGTTAGTCTCGTTGCTACGTTGCTAGGCTCGAGGCTACCTTCTCGCTGCATTTGACAGCTCAATGATAACAATGCACTAACTGATAAGGCACAAACTAGTACTGGCTCACCATTACCTGCTATTGTACAAGGATTCCGTGTATGCGGTACCATGCAGGTTTCATCCCAACCTGGGAACTCATAGCCACGCCTCAGCACCTGCATGGGTAGAGGCTATAGGGAACTAACTGATCATGGCCCATGCACAATCATACAGAACAGCATGTTGGCATATCATTACGCAATATTGTTTCTGACTGTCTCGGGTTCACATGACCTTATCCAGTTCTTATATTATATAGATATTATATCTGCTGCCTGACAGTCTTGGGTTCTTGTAGCCATCAGCCAAGTGGTTCCTACTTTGCCGAAATGCAGTTAGCTAGCAATTGGCTGCCTGGATCCCATGCACTAAGATAGGGGCGGGGCTGCGACATTTCTGCACGTAGTACACTGTGAGGGATCAATCAAGAGCTAATATAATTGTAGTCAGTCAAAACATGGTCGACCCCACTTATTGCCAGTGAAATGTTCTTAAAATCGCAGCATGTATTGGAGTGATGCCTCAATCGTGAGATCTATACTTCTTATTTATATCAGCATTGCAGGAGGTATGCTGTGTGAATGCTGCCATTCCAGCCGGAGCTGTGGACGGTGTTGCAGCTGCTGTCGAAGGGGAAAGAAGAGAACCGCAGAAGGTAATGAAGAGATTGAGGCATCAAAACTAGACATAACTGTGGTAGCAATAGCATTGTGTGAATTAGCCATTGCCAGCCTGCTTGTGGTGATCTTTGCAGCCAGGTGACCCACAAGTATTTGTGTTGGAGACTATATACATAAGCAAGTAGAAGAGAACTAGCTATAGGTTAAGCCAGAATTGTGCAGAATCTTGAATGGCCAGACCTGAAATTCCTTGAGGTCACGGATTTCCTGATAGTTCCAAATCATTCGGGTACCTGGCAACCGTCCTTTCACAAAACCCAAGCCAGTCAATGATCACTGAGTTTAGTTTTGCTCATACTGGCTGCTGTATACAGTCTGTGACTATAAGGCAACAATTTTCATTAAATCAAGAGCAACAGCTGCAATAGGCTGAAGTCCGAAACTCGGTCAAAATTGATGACACTAAAATTGAATGGACCAAGTTTGGAGAAGTTTGCTGCTGATCGAGTGTACATGTGATTTTACATTGTAACCACATCCTCAGATAAGGAGATCTGTAGACTGAGATGGAACTGGTTCTTTCTGACGCTGTTGGCCACTCTGAAGGTGGCCAACTTCACTTCTCCTTTGCCATCCTTACACCAGTTTGTGACTAACCCAACAGCCCTGCAGCTCAGTGGAACTGGGAGGGAGGGCAAGGTACAGCCCTATAGGTAGTACACGTGTATCAAAGAAAACACACATGTCCGTGCACATAAACATGCATTTCAAATTACTCTAACAATCTCCCCAAATTAACTATACCACAAACCCTGTTAATTGCTGGTGGCTGACATGGAGAATACTAGCCTCGTTCCCAGGGGGCATGGCCTGGGAATGAGGCTAGAGAAAAGCACACACACACGTGCATGTACACTCACTGTACGTGTACTGGCAGATATGGTGATGGTAGCGGAAACATTAGCTAAGCCATTAGATGAGGTAGCATGGTTTCCTGTGTACCTTTGCCCCAATGTATATATTAATCATCAACACTCCAGCAGTGAAGTATGTTGGTGCTAGGTATCCCCCCCACTTTCCCCATGGATCACATGCAGAGTCTGTCGTGATTATCAGGGGTTTGAGAGTGCTCATCTCAGACTCAGCCCTAGGTTCAAATCTTACTAAAGCCATTGGTTTTTCTGTTGAAGCGTGGCATGCCATTCCATTTATCATATGTAAATCAAGCGAGTTCAGTGATGATGTCATCACCATCCCCCATTAATGGGGCCCAGGACCTGTATGAAAACCTTCTGCATCAGAGATACAGTTCCCATAGTTATCTAATGATGAGCTGAACTGAACTATAGATGTGTTGTAAATCTGGTCGCACTTCACTTTTTATATATTACAGATCGAGCCTGGTCTTGGCCTCTCAGAGACCTTCTACCACTGGACAATTGCAGCAAATAGCATTGGTGAATTCCTGGGAGCGATATTTGCTGGTTACGTTGTCAGCAGAATCCCCTTTTGGTACAGCACCATGCTGGCCCTTCTGATTAACATCACTGGCTTTGTGTTCTATGCCACGGCCATTAATGGCTGGATGATGATCACCTCACAAGTGCTTGTAGGCATGTTTATCAGCTTGGCAAATGTACTGCCTTTTGCATACTTTGGAGTGAGCTATCCGCTGTACCTGGAGGCACTAGGGAAGGAAGAGAGGGTTAGGGAGGAGCAGAAGACAGCAACGGTGAAGGACAGGCTGTTCTCATTCTACGGAGTTGCTGCCAATGTTGGGTTTCTGTTCGGACCAGGTCTGTTCACAGTATTTTAACAGGCTTGAAGGAAATCAATTAGCCATGTGCGTAAGTATACAATACCCTCACACAACAGTCTGCTATATAGGTAAAAGTTAGTGTTATATTGCCTCGTCGGAGGGGAAGGCCTCGTGGTGCATTCATGCAGTCCAAATATCACATGCACTTTAATATTTTACTATAGAAGAAGCTGGTGGGCTCTTTTTGTACTTTGTGGTCATCATACTGCAGCTTGTGTCATCTGTGCATTGTGAGGATCTGCTTGTACTGTAAATAGTGATGTCAACATGTATACTGTTTACATTGCTACATGACAGTTTCCTGTTCTGACTGCAGGTGTTGCTGCTATCCTGGTACAGTTCCCTATTGATCACTTCAGATCAATAGGATGGTACAATGTGATCCTCGGAGTGCTCTACATACTCCTGCAGTTGGCAGTGTTCCGTGGAGAAAGCAGGTGCCATTGTGAAAATGTCCGCCAAAAGTATGGGTGTACACTACCAGAAATATCCAACTGGAAAAGGACAGTGACAGTCAGCAATCTGGTGGTGATCTTGATATCCTTGAAACACTAGCAAGTGGTGGATTAAACACCCGCTAGCACTTTGATGTCGCCGGCATTTAACATTTTGTGTGATACAGACAGCAAAACAGATGACTATGAAAACACTTTCAGTAGTAGGAAAGTGACACAGATCAAGCACTTAGTATTATTATGTCCGAGGCTGGCTTTTGAGATCACTTGTATAAATTCTCTTAACTGTTCTTCAGATAATATCTTCCTTGATAGTAGCAAGAGGGCTGATCACTACCAAGTTCATCGTCTATGATCAGTTGTTCAATCCTATTCTGAGTGATTCCTTCGGGTTCTCGGTCAAGGACACTTCCTACTTCTTTGTGCTGCTGCTTCCTACGTCCCTTGGTGCTTTCATTCTGTAAGTTTCAAAGCTGATTACTGGATGGATTGCTTCATATTCTTGCTAATCACCCACCACAGCTAATGAGATGCCTATACTGACCTTTAGTGAGCATTTGTGTTCTATGACTCAAGGTTTGATGTATTTTGCTGCCTAACAGCAAAATGAATTGCCCCTATTTTTCCACAGCCCAATCTTGCAAACCATCAAACTGAACAGCCGCTTTATCACAATTTTGGGGACAATTTTGTCCGCAATTGGCCTAACACTGATGGCAGATTGGCAGTCAATACCGTATGACCTCTGCACTGAATTCAGTCTTTTTCACCACCCCGAGCTTGCATCAGGTGTCTCCAACACTAGCCTTCCTCCCTGCCCACCTGTTCTCCCTGACTGTCCATGGTTGAATGACAGCTTACGGCACAACACCACTGCTGTGATGACTTCAGGGGAGGAGGTCGCTGTTGCCACTGTGTCACTGCGGCACATGGAACCATTCTCCCCTCGACACCCAGTTGTGAATGAGATTGCGTACAATCTTGCCATGAACGTTTGTGAGTCTCTGAGTTCAAGTCAGTATCACTGTCACTGGATCCCAAACTCTTTAATAACTCACAGACTTTGCCATGCGTGCCCACCGATGTGTCGGAGTGTGGATCACACTCTCAACTTCGTTCAATACATGATCGGTGCAATCATCTTTCGAACGGCTATTAATATCCCGAGAATTGGTATCGTGATGGTACTATCAGATGTTGTCAGTCGACAGTACCAGGTGGGAGATGGTTGATTGTTGTGCAGCGGCTTGATTAGTGTGATTGCCTTTATGTTGCATTTCCAGGTTAATCCCCATGTGTATGTGCCATCATGACATTCATATACGCTGATATTAACAGCCTATCCCGGGGCCCCATGTTCTTTCAGAAACTGCTAACTGACTCAAGCCACCAGACCATTTCTCACAGCTGTTGATACTGTGTTTCAAACTTTATTCACAGGGCTTGGTGATGGGACTTGCTATTACATCAACTGGTGTTTTCAGAGCCATCGCTCCCTTATTTCGTGAGTTGTGTGTGCCTGTGTTCACATATAAAGACTACATGTCTGCAAACCCTTCCTTGTGGTGCACAATTGTGCAGAAGCCAGCAATTTTTAAGTTGTGTGAAAAGCTTATCGTGCATATCATCCTTGAGTGCATCTTGCACTGTAGGGTGTTGCATGGAGATGTTGGGATAGCAGAACAGCAAAAAGTAAGATAACAAGCAGGGATGATGGCATAAAACAGTTCAGTATACAACACCCTACAGTGCAAGATGCACTCAAGGAGTGTCCAACTATGAGAACAAGTCTGCTTGTTATTGACCATAATGGCTAGTGGGAACATACTTAGGTCTAGTCTAGCCGCTAGCCCCTCTCCGCCCGGCCGGTCAAGCGGGCGTGCGGCGAAGAGGGCGGAGAGGGTCTAGCAAACATTGCACTTGATTGCGTTTCAACTGACCAATCAGATCTCACTGAAGCGATTCGTTCCAATTTTATTCATGACTCTCGTGGTTGTAAACCGAGCCGTTCGCGTGCGATCAGCCTACACTCGAGCCAAACTAGTCCAATCTGGATGCCTCCAAGCGTACAGAAGTCGTCCTCAACTCCAGCTGGCACTTCACCGGTTCACAGGTACATGTAATTGGCATTCCAGAGAAACGTGATCAAGTGCAATGTTTGCTAGACCTTCTCCGCCCTCCGCGCGCGGCTTCGCCGCGCGCCCGCTTGACCAGCCGGGCAGAGAGGGGCTAGTGGCTAGACTGACTTAGGTCACACTAAAATGGTGATTTATAGTATTGTTGAGGAATTTGAACCAGTGGGTGGGCAAACACCTACTTAGACTACAGCTCATGTTACGTAAAGAGGTTCTAAACTAGTGGAATGCAGGACAGTTGAGGGCGAGTTGGACACTCCTTCTCGTTATGGGGCTCCTGAAAATATTGATACAAAGGTATGGTTACATTATAGCACAAAAAATTTGCAGGACCAAACTTGTTGAGGCTTGTCACAAGTTCAAGCCTAGCCTCGTTCCCAGGCCGCATGGGAGGATTCATTCCTTATCGCATGCTTCCATAAAATCTTTCACAATGCATCAAATTAATGAATGAAGTGTTGTGACGTGAACGGCAAAGCAAAAGCACCAAATTTAAACTCAGTTTACTACAATCTGGTACTCTCAGTAGTAGAGTCAGTACCAGACTCCCGGTAGCTACCGAGACCATCCACCTGGTTGCTTTGATGCAGTGTGGTCATACCTGTCAGTGACCAATGAGTTCATACTCTGCCCCACAGTTGGTGCTGCCTATGAAGGAGCAAAGAAACGGACATTTTTGGCGATGTCCATAGTGATATCACTTCAGATCCCTGTCATACTCACTCTGCTACTGCTCTACCGCAAACTGGGCAGAATGAAAGAGCAGCTGCAGGCACAAGTGGGGAACACAGCTGCTCCTGTCAGCAGTGAGACCAGTCCTGGTGAGAAGGAGCCCAGTCTTTCAGATGAGGAAGATACCACTGAAATGTCCGAACTACTACATACAGAAGAGAAGAAATAACTAAGTTGTTGAATAATACATTAGCTGTTCAAGTCACAAGGCACAAGTAGGTAGGTTAGGGTTAGCTGCTCCTTCATGTCAGCACTGAAGAACAGGTGTACATCAACTTTTGTTGTGATTGATACCTTGCCATATGACATTAGAGATGCCCTCCCCCCTAACCCCGGCCCCTCCCCAACTCTGGGACCCAAATTAGGGTAGACAGTCACTGGAAAGTGCACGCATGTGGTGTACAAAAATCTGAATGTAGCAAATCTGTGTCTCAAGTGTACACTTGAGACACACATGTGGGATCTGGAGTACGGTACAGCTGCTCGACCTCTCACCACTGATCACTTCCTTATGCTAAAACCTAACTCTAAATAGCTACTTCATTCATTCCCAGGCAACTTTTTGTCACTTGCATTCCTAATCTCCAGAGTACAGTTGGCAAGTATATCATGTGATGTCATGTGACTTCATGGTTAACGGTTAACATGGTGAACCAGTTGTTTCCTTGAATGGGGAAGACCCTGTCGTTATGGCATTCTCCTTGAACTACACTGAGGGAACTGGAGCACAAACAGTCATATCCAACCCATTTGCCAATGATACAAAGGTGAGGGAGGAGTCCTGTGATGGTCAAGTGACCCTTTTCATGACAGTCATGTGACCTATATATGTCATGACAGACATGTGACTATATTGTGTCAATGTGACCTCATTTACAACGTGATATCCCGGCCCAAGGGTTGTTGTTGAGCTAACCAATCATGTGGATGTATGCATGGTGAGTGGGAGACACACGCTCTCGCCCTCTCCAACACCTCATACGTATTCTGTAGCAAGCACCCAGATCAGTAATCTCAAGTACATCTTAGTAAACTTTATGATAGTCCACAAGACAATCATAGCTACCTCTGAGCTCAAGCATATAATTCATGCACATCAGTATGCTACTGTTGTATATCTCAGTAAAGTACCGCAACCTAGCCTCGTTCCCAGGCTCTCCCACGCGTACTGTAAGCGACGAAAAGCTGCTGGGAACGAGGCTACTGCAACCCACAACAGCTGTTCTGCCAACTTTGACCTATGAGCACAGTGATGCTGATCCCAGCATCAAAGAGGATAAACACAGACGCAACCACCTTTGTCAAACTGCAAAATGTTGAGTGATGGAACCGTCTGCTATGCATATCAGTAATGTATGATACATGTATGTACGATACATGCATGGTCACTGCATTATGCACGACCAAAAATAGCCTGCTGTTTCTGCTATGAAGTGATATGCATGTGTGCATATATAGTCAAACCTCCGATAGTGGACCCTCCCAGATAGGGACACAATATAACTACAAAGCGCTAAGGATGCTTTTCAAGGTCCCAAATAATTGGTTTGCCTATATATGGTTCTAATACATTTTGAACCTCCGAGAAGAGGACAACCTCTCTACAAAGGACAAATTTGGACTTGAATTGTTCCCAAAGTGTCCTGTGTTCGGAGGTTTGACTGTACCCCCATCCCTCCCCCCTCCCCCCTCCTAGCTCCACTCCACTCCCTCAACCCTCCCCACTCCACCCCTCCCTCTCCCCCCTCCCCCTCCACCTTTAGTGTTGAGTTTAGCAGAGGGAAGCTCCTTGGTCATATCCTCAACATAGAATATTGTTTACCTGTGTGTGTGTGTGTGTGTGTGTGTGGGGGGGGGGGGGGGGGGGGGGGGGGGGGGGAGGGGGGATCGAGGAGGGAAGGGATGGTGAGTGACCAATTTTACTTCCATAAGTATTGGGGCTAGGGGGTACATTGACGGCAAAATGTTGTCATGAGCTCCCATAGGAATATATATGGGGAATTCAAACCTAGCCGTGGGGTTTTGCCCTTTCTTATGGTTGGTAAGAGGCTGGAGAAGCAAGCAAAGTGTGTGTGTGTGTGTGCATGTGTGTGTGTGTGTGTGTGTGTGTGTGTGTGTGTGTGTGTGTGTGTAGCTATGTGGGGTTACTAAAGTAGTCTCTTTCAAAAATTATTTTAGATCAGCAGCACTTGTAACAGCTTGTGAAGACACTGATTACTGCTCCCTCAGTGACCTCATTTTTGACACGACTCCTAGTACAACAAACGTTGATTGCTTGCAATACTGTATTGATCAAGCTAGGTGGATTTCCCTGAAGAAATCAGACGGCACACATTGTGCAAGGGGTTACCTTGATGGTGCTAATTGGTTCCGCCCAACAACGGTAGAGAATGGTGATGTAATGAATACTAATAATGTCACTAATGTATATACCTACCCCCACAGTTCACAATTGGTGAAACAGTCCAGTCATTGAGAAATCTGACATTGCCACAGCTGCATGAGACCGTAGCTACGTCAACTTGAAAGCAGACTACGTTGAGACAGAAGGATACGTACGTACATTCAAACATCTGCTGGCTCACCTGCATGAGAGGGTTCTGAAGAGCTAGCCCAAGTACTGACTGGATCGGCAAATAGCTGGCTATATCTGCCTCACTGTGGAAGAAAAATGTATCTGCATCATGGTGGAAGATGCATCACGGTGGAAGATGCATCATGGTGGAAGATGCATCATGGTGGAAGATGCATAATGGTGGAAGATGCATCATGGTGGAAGATGCATCACGGTGGAAGATGCATCACGGTGGAAGATGCATCATGGTGGAAAATGCATCACGGTGGAAGATGCATCATGGTGGAAGATGCATCACGGTGGAAGATGCGCACGCATCATCATGGTGGAGATGCATGAGCAGCAGTTTTGTGTGGGCAAGCTAGGTTCATGCACATCTCCTAGCTATAGCATAGATCAATCACACTATAGACGTGGAGGTCAGGCATCCAGTGTATATAGACACCAAGGATTTTAGGATTGATAGTATTAGCTGCTAGAAGGTGTGCTATAGCTAGCAACCTAAATGTCATTATCAAGATATTACTTACCATGGCCAGTCTGGGATAGCTACTTTACACCTGGACCAAGAGCCAAGGGCAACTCAGTTGACTGAATTGAAGACTACACTAAGCCATACCATTTGGTGCCTAGTTATAGCTAGCTAGCTAGCAGCAGCATTGGAAGCAAAAATGGCAGCTGCGCCGTTACCGGTAGCAGCAAATTGGCAGGAACACGGCAGCAGCGAGGATAGCCATGATTGGTGGCAGGGCTCCGGATTCTCCTCAGTCATTTTCGCTCCAATTTTTTTGGCGCGCCACGCAGTGCAACGCGCGCACGCCACCTGAGTTTGAACTTGACTTTGAAACTTGAGCGGGCTTGCCAAATTCATTCTGGCGTCTATTTGTCTTGGGCGAGTCTGATGGTGAGTGAACGCAATAGCTGCTGCATTAATTTGTGCTGTATAGCTAGCTAATGGAGTTTCGTTTGTCTGGCAGGCCTTGAGTGCTGCATATGCAATATAGACATTAGCTTGCAAGTAATATGTTCAAATTTTCTGTAGCTATGACATTGTGCTTAACTTGGCTGCCAAAGGTGAACTTTTCCAGCTCCATGTGTGCATGCCAGTATACTATAATGAGTCAGTTGAATATTGTAAAATGTTGGGAGTTTGTTTAATTTTTCTAGCACATGTATTCAAACTAGACCCTCCTACTGGAGCCTCAACAGGACAGTTGTTAACTGCATGGTGACTGTTAGTAACTGATGGAAAAGGTGCTGCAATGTTTTTGAGGTTGTCCCCCCACCTGACCAATGTATATATTCAAACGCACTATAGGGGGATTTGTCCTACAAGGAAAGCAAGCTCTTGGAACACCAGCAGAACCTGCAGTGACCACACACCTTCCCTCAAACAGACACCTGCAGAACCTGCAGAACCTGCAGTGACCACACACCTCCCCTCGAACAGACACCAGCAGAACCTGCAGTGACCACGCACCTCCCCTCGAACAGACACCAGCAGAACCTGCAGTGACCACGCACCTTCCCTCGAACAGACACCTGCAGAACCTGCAGTGACCACGCACCTCCCCTCGAACAGACACCAGCAGAACCTGCAGTGACCACGCACCTCCCCTCGAACAGACACCAGCAGAACCTGCAGTGACCACGCACCTCCCCTCAAACAGACACCTGCAGTGACCACGCACCTCCCCTCGAACAGACAACCATGGACAGCAAGTTTGCTTCATAAGGGAAATGGTGAGCCCAAGAGAAAGGGTGGATAAAAGTAATTTTTTTGAATCCTTGGTATCATATAGCTATACTTGTTGGCTAGCGTCGGATGCCCAGGCTATCCCACGCGCATGCAACAAACCGCATAACTGTTAGCCAAATAACTAGGGGCAATGGCCTGGGAACGAAGCTACCCCACACTAAAGACCTATACATGATTTCAGAACCTACGGATTTTGAAATTCATGCGTAATACAGGTATTTGACTTGTTGGAACAAGATACCTTGTATCAACTTGTAAATACTTTTCAACCGTGAAGTATCACTTTATTAGTACTGTGATATCTCCATGGAAACTTCCCAACACCTTAGACAATAGGTAGTTAGGTAAATGATATTCACAGCTGAGTGAAGGTAAGCTCACAGTACAGTACATCAATTATTATGTGTTTGCATTGACATTGACTGCATGCATGTACATTGCCAGCATTGATATTGACATTGGACATTGGTTATATGACATTGACGGACGTTTGGTGGCTACATTGGCATTGACATTGGGTACATTGACATTGACATTGGGTACATTGACTGGGTACATTGACATTGGAGAATTGACATTGCATGGTTGTACATTGACATTGGCTGCATTGACATTGGGTACATTGACTGGGTACATCGACATTGGAGCATATTGACATTGGCCGTACACTGATGGGTACATTGACATTGGCTGCATTGACATTGGCTGCATTGACATTGGCTGCATTGACATTGGCTGCATTGACATTGCAATTGGCTGCATTGACATTAGCTACATTGACGTTGGGCACATTCATTTTGACATTGGGTACATTGACTGGGGTACATTGACTGGGTAAATGGGTACATTGAAATTGGCTGCATTGACATTGGGTGCAATATGACTTTGGCTGCATTGACACTGGCTGCATTGACATTGGCTGCATTGACATTAGCTACATTGACGTTGGGCACATTGACATTGGGTGCATTGACATCGGCTTCATTGGCATTGGCTACATTGACATTGGCTACATCGACATTGCATTGACATTGGATATTGGCTACATTGCATTGACATTGGCTGCATTGAGTCTGGCTGCATTGACATTGGCTGCATTGACATTGGCTACATCGACATTGGGTGCATTGACATTGATGTTGGCTGCATTGACATTGGACGCATTGACATTGGCTGCATTGACATTGGCTACATTGCATTGACATTATTGACATGGGCACATTGACATTGGCTGCATTGACGTTGGCTACATTGACATTGGCTGCATTGACATTCTGTGTTTTGACATTGGCTACATTGACATTGGCTACATTGACAATGGACGCATTGACATTGGCTACATTGATATTGGCTACATTGACAATGGATGCATTGACATTGGCTGCATTGACATTGGCTGCATTGACATTGGTTACATTCACATTGGCTGCATTGACATTCTGTGTTTTGACATTGGCTACATTGACATTGGCTACATTGACAATGGACGCATTGACATTGGCTACATTGACATTGGCTACATTGACAATGGACGCATTGACATTGGCTGCATTGACATTGTCTACATTGACATTGGCTGCATTGACATTGGCTACATTGACATTGGCTACATTGACATTGCCTAAATTGACATTGGGTGCATTGACATTGGGTGCATTGACATTGACATTGGCTGCATTGACATTGGCTTCATTGACATAGGCTACATTGACATTGGGTGCATGCGCTGACAATGAGTGCATTGAAATTGCATTGGCATTGACTACCCTGACATCGGATTCATGGATTTTGGGTGGATTGACATTGACATTGACTGCACTGACAATTGCTGCATTGAGATTGGCTGTATTGATGTCGGCTTTGCATGGCTGCTTTGAGGTTGTTATTGGGTGCATTGGCATTAGCTAATTGGCACGTATCAACAGCATTGGCAACTGCAGAATAGTATGACAGCATTATAGCATCGGAAGTGTGTATGGCAGTGCTAGCATTTGGAGCTTTATGGTTGGCTAGTTAAATGAAACTTCAGCCAGACTTTCAGCAACTTAAGTCTCCTAACTTCTTCCTGAGTGGATCTTGATCTGTAGCTAGCTAACTAGCATCAGCTGTCTGCAGAGTGTGGATGCTGATTGCAAGACAGTCTTGATGTTGTATCATCTGCACACCTGTCCCATGTCCTCAGTCAGTCGTGCAAGGGAACAAGTGTTCTTTGCTTCAGAGTCTTCAGTTGGCTCTGCTGGAGTACTGGGCTTGCTAGCTGTCTTATAAATGTCTGGATACCTGTTACCTTCCATGACTTCGCTGAGGTGTTCTTCTCCTGTTATCATGGTCACACTCTGAACGACAGTTTGTGCCCTGTGAAAGAGGCGCCCTTTCACAGCCACAAATTGTCGTTCAGGGTGTGACCATGGTAACAGGAGAACACCACCTCAGAGAAGTCATGGAAGGTAACAGGTATCCAGACACACTGCCTGGATACCTGTTACCTTCCATGACTTCTCTGAGGTGTTCTTCTCCTGTTATCATGGTCACACTCTGAACGACAGTTTGTGCCCTGTGAAAGAGGCGCCCCTTTCACAGCCGCAAATTGTCGTTCAGGGTGTGTCCATGGTAACAGGAGAAGAACACCTCAGAGAAGTCATGGAAGGTAACAGTTATGCAGACAGTGTATCTGGATACCTGTTACCTTCCATGACTTCTCTGATGTATTCTTCTCCTGTTATCATGGTCACACTCTGAACGACAGTTTGTGCCCTGTGAAAGAGGCGCCCTTTCACAGCCGCAAATTGTCGTTCAGGGTGTGACCATGGTAACAGGAGAAGAACACCTCAGAGAAGTCATGGAAGGTAACAGTTATGCAGACAGTGTATCTGGATACCTGTTACCTTCCATGACTTCTCTGATGTGTTCTTCTCCTGTTATCATGGTCACACCCTGAACGACAGTTTGTGCCCTGTGAAAGAGGCGCCCTTTCACAGCCGCAAATTGTCGTTCAGGGTGTGACCATGGTAACAGGAGAAGAACACTTCAGAGGAGTCATTGAAGGTGACAGGTATCCAGACATATCTGTAATGACAGCTAGCAAGCCCAGTACTCCAGCAGAGCCAACTGAAGACTCCTCCGCTTGGCTTGGCTTAATTGATTTGACTGGCCATTGGCTTGGCTTGGCTTGGTTCCCCATGCAGCTTGGCTTGGGTCCCTGGTTTGGCTTGGCTTGGCTTGGTTCTCCGCCTTGGGAGGGCTTGGCTTGGCTTGGCTTTGCTAGTTGGCTTGATTCTCCGACTTGGCTTGGTTTGGCTTGGCTTAATTGGCTAGGTTCTCTAACTTGGCTTGGCTTGGGTCCCTGGTTTGGCTTGGCTTGGCTTGGTTCTCCGCCTTGGGAGGGCTTGGCTTGACTTGGCTTGGTTCTCCGGCTTGGCTTGGCTTGGCTTGGCTTGGCTTGGCTTGGCTTGGTTCTCCGGCTTGGCTTGGTTCTCCGGCTTGGCTTGGCTTTATTGGCTTGGTTCTCCACCTTGGCTTGGCTTGGCTTCCCTGCTTGGCTTGGCTTGGCTTGGTTCTCCGGCTTGGCTTGGCTTGGCTTGGCTTGGTTCTCCGGCTTGGCTTGGTTCTCCACCTTGGCTTGGCTTGGCTTGGTTCTCCGGCTTGGCTTGGCTTCCCTGCTTGGCTTGGCTTGGCTTGGCTTGGCTCACTGGCTTGGCTTGGCTGGCTTAGCTTGACTCCTGGCTTCCAGCTCGGTTGGCTTGGCCGGGTTTGCATGGTTTTGTTTGGCTTGGTTTGTTTCCCTGGCTTGGCTTGCAGCTTGGCTCTGCTCCCGGGTTGACTTGGCTTGCCTTGACTCAGCGGCTTGGCTTTGCTACATTGACATCGGCTACGTTGACATTGACATTCGGTGCATTGACATTGGCTACATTGACATTGGGTGCCTTGACATTGACTGCATTGACATTGGCTGCATTCACATTGACATTGGCTGCATCGAGATTGGCTACATTGACATTGGCTGCAATGACATTGACTGCATTGACATTGGGTGCATTGACATTGGCTACACTGACATATTGGCATTGGGTGCCTTGATATTAGGTGCATTAACATTGACATTGGCTGCATTGACATTGGCTGATTGACATTGGCTGTATTGACATTGGCTACATTGACATTGGCTGCATTGACATTGACTGCATTGACATTGACATTGACATTGACATTGGCTACATTGACATTTGGCGCATTGAAATTGGCTGCATTGACATTGTCTACATTGACATTGGGCGCATTGACATGTATTGGCTGCATTGACGTTGGCTACATTGACATTGGGCACATTGACATTGGCTGCATTGACATTGGCTACATTGACAATGGACGCATTGACATTGGCTGTATTGACATTGGCTGCATTGACATTGACATTGGCTACATTGACATTGGCTGCATTGACGTTGGCTACATTGACATTGGGCACATTGACGTTGGCTACATTAATGACATTTGGCGCATTGGCATTGGCTGCATTGACATTGGCTACATTGACATTGGGGTGCCTTGACATTAGCAACATTGACATTGGCTACATTGACATTGGCTACATTGACATTGGCTACATTGAAATTGGCTGCATTGACATTGGCTACATTGACATTGGGTGCCTTGACATTGGCTGCATTGACATTGGCTGCTTTGACATTGAGATTGGCTGCATTGACATTGAAATTGGCTGCATTGGCATTGAAATTGGCTGCATTGACATTGAAATTGGCTGCATTGACATTGGCTACATTGACATTGGGTACCTTGACATTGGCTGCATTGACATTGGCTGCTTTGACATTGGGCACATTGACATTGGCTGCATTGACATTGGCTGCAATGGCGTTGACTGCATTGACATTGGGTGCATTGACATTGGCTACACTGACATTGGCTGCATTGACATTGGGTGCCTTGATATTAGGTGCATTGACATTGACATTGGCTGCATTGACATTGGCTGATTCATTGACATTGGCTGTATTGACATTGGCTACATTGACATTGGCTACATTGACATTGGCTGCATTGACATTGACTGCATTGACATTGACATTGGCTGCATTGACAGGCTGCATTGACATTGGCTACATTGACATTGGGTGCCTTGACATTGGCTGCATTGACATTGGCTGCTTTGACATTGGGCACATTGACATTGGCTGCATTGACATTGGCTGCATTGACGTTGGGCACATTGACATTGGCTACATTGACATTGACTTTGTTGACATTTGCTACAATGACATTTGCATGACATGATTATAAGTATTGCATTGTGCATAAAGCAGCAGCAATAGCTAACCTAAGCTTTGGTGAGTGGCTTAATTGTATATCTATGGAATGAGTTTTGGTGAGTGGCTCGTGGTACAGATCTATGGAATGAGCTTTGGTGAGTGGCTTGGTACAGATAAAAGTAAATATAAAATAAATTGAAGCTGCTATAGGCAAGCTATATGGTAGCTAGGCCCTGCATGTTTCCCTCACATCCACTAAAGGCTGTTTTATTTCCTTAATAGGGGAATTTGTAGTTATAGTGAATGAGAACTGAGGGGAGGATCCTTGAATTCGTTCAAGGATCCTCTAAAGTCCACCCCTGGCTCCCAAGGCCAGGCATTCACTGACTTGACTACATTGCTGACACTAGTCTTACCTGAGTACACATAAGGTACACATAAGAGAAGATACATGTAGTCATGAAGCTGCTATAGGCAAGCTTTATGGTAGCTAGGCCCTGCATGGTTCCCTCACATCACACTAAAGGCTGTTTTATTTCCTTACTTTGGGCAATTTACAGTTCCTGTGGATGAGAACTGAAGGGAGGATCCTTGAACTATGTTCAAGGATCCTCTAAGTCCACCCCTGGCTCCCAAGGCCAGGCATTCACTGACTGCTGACATTTAACTGAGTAGCTAAAGGTTTAGAAAATCTGGTGAAGAGAAGGAGGTCCTATAGTCACCCACCCACATCCTAGCCTCGATCCCAGGCCCCATCCGTATGGGGCCTGGGAACGAGGCTACCCACCTGCATGCTGCTGACAGGCCATTGAAGAGACTGAGAGCAAAACTATGAGCAGCTGTTGGATTTGTTTCAGTCATCTAGGTATAGAGCTCGAGGAGCAGAATGATTCGGACCAAACTTAGAATCATGAATACAGATATCGTAGCTAACAGCAGTCTGCACAAATGCAAGAAGCAAGAATGAAACGATGATCAAGTGGTTGAAGAATCTAGGAGTTGATCCTACTATAGCCTCGTTCCAACGCGGCCTGGGAACAAGGCTAAGTCCTACTATAGATATCTGAGTCCACTGATGATGGCCACTAGTAAGATTCCTGATATACAAAATAAGGGTTACGTACGATACCCAGTTGCTTCTTGAGAACAGCAGGGAAGAGGAGGCATGGTTGTAGGTCTTTGGGTTTGAAGATGGTAAGAAATTTTGAAAAGGAGGTCTCCTTTGTCTTTAGGGAAACAGAGTAGCTACTGGAATTCCTGGTGAAAAGTTATTCAGGTCTCTATCCATGCCGTCGGTGGTCGACTGTTTTTCTTGGCCTTTGCAAACTTTCCTTTGGCAATCAGAAATCGTGGAGACTCGACCAAAATGATAGCTACAACTGAACTAAATTTTATCTGCAAGCAGCTACACATTGAGGCTGACGACATATTGCTGTAGCAATAACAAGGTAGTTAAAAAAAAGGACCCTCTACCTCCAGCCATTTTCCTTGTAGCTATCTTGGTACCAGCCAGGCCAAACCACCTTAGCTACGAGGTCTTTTCCACGATTTTTGACCGGCTTGAAGAATTCGCGGTAGCTAGCTAGCTACGGATCATGCTAACAGTGGCTGTGATCCCAAAACCGCTAGTTTAATATTGCTGTCAAGGCAGCTAATCATCGTGGCAAAATTCCGATTATTCGGCGAAAAGCAGTAGCTAGCTAGCTAGCACGTTTGCGTGCAATGATCGCGCGTTCTGTACTGTAGCTCCGCCCTTTGTGTACGTCCGGCCGGGGTGGAGCTGAGTTTTAATACTCCACGTGATCAGATGCGGTTCGTTTCCACTTGTCCCACAGCTTGCTATATAGCATTTTCGGCTTCTTCCCTCTGAGTCTGACACCCCAGCAGTAACCTGAGAGCTCATTGGTGAGTGTCCGTGAGACTAGCTAGATATTGCAACCCTCGACTCCCACGTAGCTAGCTAGCTAGCTAGCTAGCTAGCTAGATTTTCTAGCCAACCAAGCTATAATTGTGTTTTGGAGGTTGAAACCAGTGTATTATAGTGGAGCCTCAATGAAAGAACACATGCATAGTATATAATATTTTGGTGTTATTCTTCATTACAGAAGGTATGCTGTGTGAATGCAGCTGTTGTGAGCAGAGCCTGGGCACGAGACAGCTACCAGGCTGCTGTCGAAGAAGAGCAAAGAGGACTGCAGGAGGTATAGACCTAGACACCTGGAGCAATCTCTGCTTCGAACACTGAAAGTTGGCACTACAGTCAGATAGCATGAATTCAGGAGCCCAAATCAGCAATTACATGCAGGAACTGAGGCCTGTCATAATTAGTGGCATCATCGTTCTTCTCCACAGTACAGGTAGCTACTCTCTCTCGGGATGTGGGTGGGTGGTAAACATGACTCATTGTCACTTCCTTTCATAAAAGAAAAACCAATACCTGCAAGGCTGACAGTAATACAACAACAAACACAGGCACACACATGCACACACACACAAACACAGGCACACACATGCGCACACACACAAACACAGGCACACACATGCGTGCACACACAAACACAAGCATCAGCGGCCTCTTCAGCTTGTGCTACAGACGACACACACATAGTGCACAGTGCAAGTGTTCGTAGTAAAAGCTACCACGAGGACTAAGGAATGCCATGACATCATAATTGTGCCATCACAATGGCATTATGTCATAATAATGGCAATTTTATGCGGCCCGGAAATCTGGATGCGGGTGGGGGAGCAGAAGCAACACTGCAACTAACAGCAGCCTCACGATAGCACTATAGGCAGCACTCCATCCAACCTAATTGGTACCTATACCACCAGCAAAGAGTGTCTTGCAGTTCCAAAAACTCTCTATAGGAGCATCATAAGGAGACAAATGTGTAGCTACGTTCCAAGTTAGGCCTTGGCACATTATGGAGCGGGATTAGTAGGCATTCAAAGAACTTGTTGCTATGGTAGCGGGATTATTAGGCATTCAAAAGCGAGCATAAGAATTTGTTGCTATATATCTGCTATAAACTGAACCTTGGAGATGACGAGGAAAACAAAGCTTACTCTGTCAAGGTCTACGCATCGTGTCACCTTGATCGCCTCTCTGTGTGCTGTTGTTGTGCACCTTCAGTTCTGGTTGTCATTGTAATCATTACATGTGCACTAGGATCTAGTGTGAGGGTGTGTATCTAAAATGTTAGGGAAGGGGGGATGGTGAGTTACGTTACGAATGTAATGCCGTACACTGCCACTTTGTCAGTGATTTCTCTGTATATACATCACCATCATGTGCAGATAAGGAGATTTGTAGACTCAAATGGAACTGGTTCTATCTCATTCTGCTTTCTTCACTGGGTGTGATCAACTTCAGTTCTCCTCTGCCATCGTTCCACCAATTTCTGACCAACCCAACAGCTCAGCGGCTCAATGGTACTGAGATGGACGGCAAGGTGCACCCCGGCATGCACATCCACATACGTATACTACTTACACATGCACAAGAAGTGGCATACATGCAGCTATACACAGTGCGTCAATACCCAGATCTGTGAACGTTAGTCTTGTGTCAATACCCAGATCTGTGAACGTTAGTCTTGTGTCAATACCCAGATCTGTGAACGTTAGTCTTGTGTCAATACCCAGATCTGTGAACGTTAGTCTTGTGTCAATACCCAGATCTGTGAACGTCAGTCTTGTGTCAATACCCAGATCTGTGAACGTTAGTCTTGTGTCAATACCCAGATCTGTGAACGTTAGTCTTGTGTCAATACCCAGATCTGTGAACGTTAGTCTTGTGTCAATACCCAGATCTGTGAACATTAGTCTTGTGTCAATACCCAGATCTGTGAACGTTAGTCTTGTGTCAATACCCAGATCTGTGAACGTTAGTCTTGTGTCAATACCCAGATCTGTGAACGTTAGTCTTGTGTCAATACCCAAATCTGTGAACGTTAGTCTTGTGTCAATACCCAGATCTGTGAACGTTAGTCTTGTGTCAATACCCAGATCTGTGAACGTTAGTCTTGTGTCAATACCCAGATCTGTGAACGTTAGTCTTGTGTCAATACCCAGATCTGTGAACATTAGTCTTGTGTCAATACCCAGATCTGTGAACGTTAGTCTTGTGTCAATACCCAGATCTGTGAACGTTAGTCTTGTGTCAATACCCAGATCTGTGAACGTTAGTCTTGTGTCAATACCCAAATCTGTGAACGTTAGTCTTGTGTCAATACCCAGATCTGTGAACGTTAGTCTTGTGTCAATACCCAGATCTGTGAACGTTAGTCTTGTGTCAATACCCAGATCTGTGAACGTTAGTCTTGTGTCAATACCCAGATCTGTGAACGTTAGTCTTGTGTCAATCACTTTTGTTTTAACTACAAGTGGTTATCGTGGTTATAATGTTGGAAGCGGAGAATAGATAGACGATATTAATAAAGGGAGCTAGCTGGCCGATCAGGCTCAAATTGGGATACCACAGCTGCCTGCAGTGATGGCATGATCCAGGCCCCTGACGCTTATCACTGCATGTAACAAGCACAAATTCTTTACCATGTATAGTTGCACTAGACAGTGGTTAGATGTTTGGGTGGAGAGTATTATAGGTTGTATAGAGGTAAACAACCGATAAAGTTAACAGACAGGTGTGGAGTTAGCCCATGAATTATGATGCGCCTTTTCAGGTACTTTGTTTGTTGCAAGGAAATTACCATAACTGCATCTCAAAGCATTTCATTTCATGATGGAATTTATCAAGTCCTTATGGAACAGGTGAAACCATCGTAAAGTACCGTATACCGGGAAATTTTGGCGGCCATTAAATTTGGCGAAATGGCCTGAAATGGCTCGGTATAAAATTTGGCGATTTTAAAATTTGGCGATCGCGCGCGACGGAAAAGTATGACGTCACTATGCGCGCCGCGAGCGCGACGTGAGAATCGGGAACTGCAGGACGAAGACGTACGAAACGAAGAGCAGTGTCGTGGCCATCACGCTTTCAGCAGCATCTGGAGGCCCACGATCGGCGAACAGCTATCCGGGAGGTCAGCAATGCCCTTGATGCGTACGTGGTGGCAGTGATGCACGAGCAGCACGACCTAGGACAGGTAGCTACTAGCAGAGGACGGTACACAGTCGGCCATGTTCAGCTGTCCATGTGTCTGTAGTCTGTCTACGCTTTTAATTCGGTGCACTGTCTGTGAAGTAGTAGGCGCTTCTCCGCAGACCCCTCTCTCAGTCAGCAGGTAGTACGTTGGGTCCTGCAATCTCAAAGGTGAACTTGCTTCCCCCGCGCGCTGACAGTCGATCTCGCCGGCCAGCCATTAATAATTGGCGATTTTTTAATTTGGCGATTGGCTTCCAAATCGCCAAATTAAAACGGTCGCCAAAATTTCCCGGTATACGGTAGTTTGAATTTGATGGAACTTGGCTAGCTTCAAATTGATCTGCCTGTGCTCACATTGTTCACTATTGAAGCTGTATCTGAGGAGGGATAATTATGTAAACAAACCTCTTAACCCTAACCCTAACCATTCACGTACTTTGGAGTGAGCTATCCACTGTACCTGGAGGCACTAGGGAAGGAAGAGAGGGTTAGGGAGAGCTATAGAGTGCATGCAGTTAACTGGTTTGCTTTATGTTACTTGTACTCATTGTGCCATGCGTGCTTGTTACCAAATATGGCATCCATCCTGCCACTCATGCATTACATGGACCAGGTTTATTCGTTATTCTGGTCACATCCTCTGACACCTTACAGATCGAGCCCGGTCTCGGCCTCTCAGAGACTTTCTACCACTGGACGATTTCAACATATAGCGTTGGTCAAGTCTTGAGTTCATTACTTGCTGGTCTGATTGTCAGCCGAATCCCCTTTTGGTACAGCACCATGCTGGCCCTACTGACCAACATCACTGCCTTTGTGTTCTATGCCACGGCCAGTAATGGCTGGATGATGATCGCTGCACGATTGCTGGCAGGCATGTTTAGTGGTTCACATAATGTGATAGCATTCACGTACTTTGGAGTGAGCTATCCGCTGTACCTGGAGGCACTAGGGAAGGAAGAGAGGGTTAGGGAGGAGCAGAAGACAACAAAGGTGAAGGACAGGCTGTTCACACTCTACAGTGTTGCTGCCAATGTTGGCATTATCTTTGGACCAGGTCTGTGTTTATCACACTTAGGAGTTTTGATCTAGTGTGTAACTGATTACACTTGTTGCACTTGTTGTAGTTAAGATGCACAATCCATAATGTTTGATTGGTCAGTTAGGAAATGCGATTCTGACTCCACCTTTGTGATTGCTGACCCAAACCAATAAATGTGTACGTATTAGTGTGCTTAAAACCCACCTTGAGTAGCTCTTTTGTCTTCCCGACCGTTGCATGGCTGCCTTTGCTTGTGTCACTGTCATTGTGTGGCTCTTAGTATCATTGTGTTGAAACTCACCTGTAACGCATTTGTCTTCCAGTTGGCTGCCATTGCTCACTTCAACTGTCAGACTAAACTTGACTGTCTTTAGCTTTAGTAGTATGTATATATGTCACAGCATAATGCATTAATTGGGATGTGGTATTATAGCTACTTAGCACTCTAGATAAATTCCCTAAGCCATTATACCGTTATCATACTGTAGGTGTTGCTGCTATCCTGGTGCAGTTCCCTATTGATCACTTCAGATCAATAGGATGGTACAATGTGATCCTCGGAGTGCTCTATGTAATCCTGCTGTTGGCCATGTTCCGTGGGGAAAGCAGGTGCCATTGTGAAGTTACCCTGCATGCGCAGCTGAAGCAAGGATTTTCTTCGCTGCAGAAAGCAAACCTGAGTAGGGTGATTACTCTCAGCAATACCGCGGTAATCTTGGTATCCTTCAAATTGTATGCACATTTTTAGATAGTCATTCTAAAGCCACAATGTGTAGCAATGATTTCTATCACATTGGATGACGTACACAGGCCTCTATAGCTAACCGCTACACCATTTTGACGGCTTTCTTAACTGTAGCACATATACTGATTTTCGCAAGGGGGGTGATAATGTCCATGTTTGTTATCTATGAAGAATTGTTCAATCCTATTTTGAGTGATTCCTTCGGGTTCACAGTCAAGGACACTTCCTACTTCTTTGTGCTGCTGCTTCCTGCGCACACTGGCTCGTTCATTATGTGAGTTGTGTTTGGCTGAATGCTGTATGATTTGTTCATATTATACAGAGGGGTAGGAGCAGGGGGGGCAAGGGGTGCAAGTGCACCCCCACTTTTTTCCCTGGGGGTGCATTGCACCCCCACTTTTCCTGGAGAAAAGTTATCTATTTACAGGAATTTAGTAAAGTAATTTGTACTGTACTAGTGTTTTGTACTGTACTAGTGTTTGAAATTTAGATGTTTGTAAAACAACACTCAAAATCGCCCCAGAATCGCTCTCAGAGCACCAAATTTTTGAAAAATTTTATGGGGGAGCATGCCCCCACACCCCCCTAGCAGGGCACGTTCCTACAGAACATGCACAGACGCTTCGCCTTGGGGATTCTTTGCCCCCCCCCCCCCCCCCCCCCCCCACTTTTACTACCTTCCTACCCCTCTGTTATATCTGCTGGTGTAGACATAGCTATCTGCAGTGCCTGCAAATGAAATAGTGACCAAAGGTGTTATTGAATTGGGCTGTTTAGTAGACTGGACCTATAGCTAGATCGACAGTGAGCTCGAGGATATCTTGGTATATAATCACGCACACAGATTGACCATTTATACTAGTGTTGTTTTGCCAAGCACACTGCACTATGGTGACTAATGCGAGTGTTCTTCCACAGCCTGCTCATGCAAACAATCAAGCTAAACAGCCGCATTATCACAATTGTGGGGATAGTTTCCTCCGTGATTGGCCTAACACTGATGGCAGATTGGCAGTCAATACCGTACGATCGCTGCACTGAATTCAGTCTTTTTCACCACCCCGAGCTTGCATCAGGTGTCTCCAACACTAGCCTTCCTCCCTGCCCAACTGTTCTCCCTGACTGCCCATGGTTGAATGACAGCTTACGGCACAACACCACTGCTGTGATGACTTCAGAGGAAGAGGTCGCTGTTGCCACTGTGTCACTGCAGCACATGGAACCACTCTCCCCTCGACACACAGTTGTGAATGAGATTGCATACGAGCTTGCCATGAACGTTTGTGAGTCTCTGAGTTCAAGTCAGTATCACTGTCACTGGATCCCAAACTCTGTAATAACTCACAGACTTTGCCATGCGTGCCCACCGATCTGTCGAAGTGTGGATCACACTCTCAACTTTGTTCAGTTCATGATCGGTGTGTTCATCTATCGAATCTCCCTTAATCTGCCGATATTTGGTATCATAATGGTAACTTCAGATGTTGTAAGTCGACACTATCAGGTGGGCTACGAGAGAAGGTAGATATATATCTGTGTGCTTCTTTTAAGCAGCCCATGCAAGTTGAATTAATGAAGGCCTTTTCATTGTCTTTCAAACATTCAACACAGGGATTAATAATGGGACTCGCTTCGGCATCATCTGGTGCTTTTAGAAGCATCTCTCCCTTATTTGGTGAGTTTGTGGGCCTGAATTAGTATAGGACTTCCCTAATTGGGAAGAAAGTTGTTGCATTTTACTGTTAGTTAACCCACGCAATGCCAATCAGCAAAGGTCAATGCTATGATGATGTGTTCTTCTATTAGCCTACTGGTTCTGTTAAAAACACTCACAGGACCGGACTACATGCACACATTCTTGCTGTATAATAAATATCACCTCTTAGTTGACCATATTATAGTAGTTGTAGATATACCACAGCCTCATTCCCAGGCCTCCACACCCACCTTTTGTCGCTTGCCATACTGCAAGAGGCTAGGTATACCAATGAATACATATTCTGCCTATACAGTTGGTGCTGCCTATGAAGGAGTGAAGAAACGGACATTTTTGGCGATGTCCATAATGATCTCACTTCAGGTCCCTGTCGTACTCACTCTGCTACTGCTCTACCGCAAACTGGGCAGAATGAAAGAGAAGGTGCAGGCACAAGTAGGGAGCACAGCTGCTCCTGTCAGCAGTGAGACCAGTCCTGGTGAGAAGGAGCCCAGTCCTGGTGAGAAGGAGCCCAGTCCTGGTGAGAAGGAGCCCAGTCTTTCAGATGAGGAAGATGCCACTGAAATGTCCGGACTACTCCACACAGAAGAGAAGAAATAATTGAATTGTTTTGGCCCCAGCAGTAATCATGCTGTGGTGATGCTTTTGATGATTGATCATGTCATGTTGTATATAGCCTTGTGGCAGAGACTCAGAATGTGCACATGATTGTGCTGTGCTCTTGAGCAGTACTCCATGAAGTAAATAGCTAGCTATGATTACGAAAGACAGGCTTATGGAAACCTTCGAGAATATGATTTTGCTTGGGAATGGGCATGGCGGATCGAGCTTTGGTATATAGGATCGTACTGATGACATAATTAGCTATACTGTGCTGTAGCTATAGATGTACATATTTATGTCATGCAGGACTATCTATCTAGGTATCTATCTATATACCTATCTCTCTATCTACCTATCTATCTACATAGCTATCCTTTGCAGAGCTAGGATGACTCATGGATTTCCCATGCAATTGGACAATGCATGCAGATCAGCAGAATACTTAAGGAAGGGCTCCGACACACCCACTCATTAACGTCACTCATAACCACAACGTTACCATCAACGCCATAAGCAACCAGTTCCAGCCGCTAAACGGGCCTAGAACGCCGGAAGTGGATGCCGTACGAGTGAGAGTACTGTTTTCTAAGCCCATTGATGTTAAATCGAGCCCATCCATCCGGCCATCGGTCCAGATGAGTACCCGCTGGCAGGATAGGAGCCAAACTTCTCAAATTGAGATGTTCACAGTCATACTATGAGCACATTGAAGGGAATTTGGCCAGGAACGAAGGCAATGGGGGGGGGGGGGGGGGGGGGGGGGGGGGGGGGGCATAGTTTGTCTCGTAGGGAGAAGGGAAAAGAACACGGAGAAATTCAAAACCGTAGCGTCATGTCAAATGGGAACACGATAAGCTACAGTGTCTGCACCACCGTACACTATACGACAGTGGTGATCGGCAAGATATGGTTTTCAGGGCCGTAGGAAGGTTGTGAGTAGTGGGGAGGCCCTGCAGTGGCAGATACAGGATTTGTTAACGGGGGGGGGCTAATAGCTGCTGAAGGCAGCGCATAGAGGCGTGTAGCGCTGATCAGTCCACGCGAAGCGCGGAAATTTTTTTTCACCTTCATTTTTTTCGTGCTTTCCACTGCAAGTTCCAGATGTACGAGTAGCAACACGAGTTCCAGGATCGATGCTGCACAGAGACGTAAAAACTAAATTATTCAAGTGAAACACCCGGACCTGTGAGCCCGATACTCGTCCCCAGCGCGATCGCACTACTAGTTACGACAAAGGTCGCTGTAGCTGCAACGTGACCAGATCTGAAGTCTAGCTAGCCCTAGCTGTGATATAAAACTTACCATGTTGCTGCTTCAAATGTCTACGTATCGCTATCTTCATTGGCAAAAATGAGAGCAAAAGGCTGAGCACAAAGTGCTGGAGTTAGGCAGTAAACTGCCCAGGTAAACTTTAATAGATGGGCGTGGCCAAACTTTGGGGGCTGAAAAAGTGGGGCGGCTGAAGCCTCCCCAGCCGCCCCTACTCCTACGGCCTTGGTTTTGTGTTGTTCATGCAACTGTAAAGGAGTGACATCTACCTCACACATCTGTTCTTGAATCGTGACAGTTACACTGACCTGACTTTCTTTTTCCTTCTCAAAGCGCGCCACCAATGTCTGGCCCTGTGTAATCTAGTGTAACTCAAAACATACTAGCTAGGACGCCTGACATTAGGCCTCTGTTACTCCTGGTTGCATTTAGAACTAAGTAGCTACTATACATCTTATTGGCTACCTCATTTGCAGGCAGTTTTGAGCAATGGACGCAATCACTCTCTGAAGGCAGCTGCAGTTGTATTTGCCGTGTCCTGGGTTTGGCTATATTACCACTCAGCCCAGAAATAAAACAATGTGCCTCCAAAATCTGGTTGAGGGATCAAAAGCTCCAGTTTATTGATGGTCAGGTGTTCTTAAACCATTACTGCAGCATATTTTAGAGTAATCGCCTCTTGAGATTGCAGCGGGTCTAGCTATATACCGTAATCTCAAAGAGGGGGGTGGGCATGTTTTCATGTATATTAATTATAACGTCTATTTCGAAATAGGCTCACCCAATTCGAAAGCACTCAAGTACACAAGATCCGTGGCATAACAGGATGCATAAAATTAGTGTACAAATACTTCTTGTACATACGTGTGCAACAATTATTCTAGCAAGGCTTTACTACTAGTACTGCCTGCGACTCTTAGCAGTGAGCAGGAACAATCTCGAGTAGCTGCAGGGATAGCAAACAAGACTCAATACAAATTATATGACGTGGAACATGCGGACCATCTTCGGACTTGCCAATTGCTGCTGCAAGCTTGTGAGAAATCCGTAGTGCACTGCTAGTGCTACGCTATAAGCGATTGCACACGTGCAGATACAAACTTGCACCGCACACCACATACACAGTCTCATCATCCACTCAGTGCATTTATGCAATGGCAATTAACATAATATAATAATATTATAATTGGCAGTACTTGTTGCGAAAGGGGTGGGTGTATTTTTGGGAGATTACGGTACTTCATTGTTACCTACTACATCAGCATTGCAGGAGGTATGCTGTGTGAATACTGCCATTCCTACCAGAGCTGTGGACGGTGCTGCAGCTGCTGTCGAAGGGGAAACAAGAGAACTACAGAAGGTGATGATGAAGGACATCTTAAAGAGAACCTATCTCTTACAGTAATATATGCACTATCAAAGGGCCTGTACTAGCTAAGTAAGTTCATTCGCTCCCTTTATACGAATGCACTTTGTACAGATTCAGTTGTGAACTGGTAGAATCCTCTGAAATTTGGTTTACGGTTTCCTAAATTTCAGCATTCTTCCTTTGCTCCCCTCCTCCCCCAGCCTCATTTCCAGGAGCTTGGTTGGAGGAGAAGAGCACCTGGTATCCACCGAGTGCCTGGGAACGAGGCTACCTTTCCCCCTCAAAACCAACCTCCTGAAAATGTTCCAAAATTTCATTCCTACAACTCATTCTAATTGGTATATATAATGAAGGAGTCAGCCACATCCAAGCACACACAAAAAGATTGAAACTGCATGTTGTAACCCACAACTTGGTTAAGGGTGATTGATCCACACCTGAACTGCTCAGTTAGTATGATACCAGTATAAGCACATGCAGCCACTCGTACCGTATAGTTTCCCTTTGATCCAATCTTCCAGGCATGGAACTTCAATTTTGTGTGTCACTCTGTACATTGCATCCTCAGAAAAGGAGATCTGCAGACTGAAGTGGAACTGGTTCTTTCTGATACTACTGGGCATTCTGCATGGGGTCAACTTAAGCTCTCCTCTGCCATCCCTCCACCAGTTTGTGACTAACCCAACCGCCCAACAGCTCAGTGGAACTGGGAGGGAGGGCAAGGTAGTCCTCAATGTACTACCCCACCCTCCCACTGCACGCACACATGCACACACACACACACACACACACGCACGCACACACACACACACACACACACACACACACACACATACTGCATTTAATGTAGCTAGATCTCCCTGCCTATTTACAACTGAACGTTTAGCCTTGTTGTTGTGACAATATTAGGTTCCAGTGCCTTTCCTCCAATTACACCAATGAAGTATACAATTGCATCATAGGTCCCCTCCTCATCATGTATCATGCTGTGTTGTTTCCGTCTCCTGTGGTTTGATTGTCTAGCCTAGCTACAGTATGTATTTGGGCATGTGTGGATGAAATCCGCTAACATTTCATCTTCTAATTATACTACAGATTGATCCTGGTCTTGGCCTCTCAGAGACTTTCTACCACTGGACGATTTCAGTGTACAGCGTTGGTGAATTCCTGGGGGCAATGATTGCTGGTTACATTGCCAGCAGAATCCCCTTTTGTTACAGCACCATGTTTACCCTTCTGATTGGCATCATTGCCTATGTGTTCTATGCCACAGCCATTAATGGCTGGATGATGATCACCGCACGATTGCTGGCAGGCATGTATGGCAGCTTGGGAAACGTTGTGGCCTTTGCATACTTTGGAGTGAGCTATCTGCTGTACCTGGAGGCACTAGGGAAGGAAGAGAGGGTTAAGGAGGAGCGGAAGACAACAAAGGTGAAAGACAGGCTGTTCACTTTCTATGCAGTCTCTGCCAGCTTTGGGCATATGTTTGGACCAGGTCTGTGAATATCACTTGCTATATACGCTAGCTATGAATATATCACACTGACATATAGCATGCAGTCTTCCAATTTGCTAGTTTGTGGGGTTATGTGGGGTTTGTGGTTGCCTGCATTGCGAAGATCTGCTCATATTGAGCTGTAGCTATTGATGTCCAATTCAACCTACCTCATGATACCGTATAGCGGGTTATTTTCGTGGGTGGAAATTTTCGTGAAATGCTGGATACGGTCGTCAGAATTAATTTTCGTGGTTCTAATTTTCGTGGCACCCGCGTTCGCGCTATCGGCGCAGATGACGTAATATGAAAATTAGTACACGTGGCTTGATGGCCGAAGTACAGTTTAGAACGACAACTGTATAGCGTGAGTGCGATGAGTGCGATGCTACTTCGACAGTAAAAGACGTGTGGGAGGCCTGGTGTTGGAGAAGAACTGCCATGCTAACGCGAGAATGGCAACCGCTGTGAGTTACTGGCCTAGTTTTTCGTCGCCGGGGTCCAGTCATCTCAATCACAACGCGAGGGACAGCTGGTGATAGAGGATCCTGTCAATCGAGGACACTGTCAACGGGATGCAGTCACGCAGGTACAACTACGAAGAGCCGTACAGTGTACTTAAACGACGGTACCTTGCTACGTGTTGCACAGCGCGATTATGGGTTCAAAATTTCGTGGGTGGAAAATTTCGTGACTTGAGTCACGAAAATAACGAAAGTTGGCACCCCACGAAAATAACCCGCTATACGGTACATATTGATGTCAACATGTATACTGTTTACATGGCTACATGACAGTTTCCTGTTGTGACTGCAGGTGCTGCTGCTATCCTGGTACAGTTCCCTATTGACCACTTCAGATCAATAGGATGGTACAATGTGATCCTCGGAGTGCTCTACGTACTACTGCAGTTTGTAATGTTGCGTGGAGAAAGCAGGTGCCATTGTGAAAATGTCCGCCAAAAGTATGGGTGTACACTACCAGAAATATCCAACTGGCAAAGGACGGTGACTGTCAGCAATCTGGTGGTGATCTTGATATCCTTGAAACACTAACTAGAGGTAACCTGAATATGATCAACTTTGTACTGGATACATATGTACATATATGGATGGACGATATTATCGTATAACGTGATATTAGAAGTAACAAGTGAGTCTTTAAAAGACTTGATGTGTCTCGGCACGACTTGGTAACAGCTAGAATCATGCAGAGGACATGGCAGCTGCTTAACCCTTTTTATGACTGCAAAATCTGTTAGCTATGAGACTTTCAGCTTAAGTGAGCGTCAATATCCTTGGAGGTTCTGTGTGAGCAAGGGGTGGGTCAGGAATGTTCACCCAAAGGGTGAAAGCAATATGGTCGTGTCCGGGCTTGATGTTTAGTCAACACCTTGGCCAATTCTTTCAGCACTTATCTATAGGCCTATAGCTAGCTAGCTAGAGCTGAGTGAGCTTTAGTATGCACTTGAGTGCAGCACACTGGATGGGTGAGTATTCATTAATTGTCCTGAATTAAGTATTAGAGGTATGTAGCAGCAGTCTTGGTAAGAGGATTCATGAGCAGCCATGCAAACCCATAATCATTTTTGAAGATCTACTTGCAGGCTATAAATACGTTTGACACCCTATTAAGGGTGTAGAGCATGCATGCATGCAGCACTTGCGCGGGCGCATTGCGAAAAGCGACGTACGTACCACGTATGTACCACGTACGTATGTACGTACCACGTACGTACGTACGTACCACGTATGTACGTACCAACGCATTCAGCACTGTGTCTCGGCACTTCGGTGCCGAGACAAAAAAAAAAACTAGCCAAAAGCATTGTTGTGATAATATCGTGATAACTTAACACACTTACTGTGCAGTACATGTAGTGCAATATGATCAGTGTCATTCATACATGCTTGATGGCATAATTATGCAACGCCCTCTACATTCATTATGCATGCATTACATGAACAGACACGTAGGGTGGGGTTGTATACTAAACTGTTTTATGATAATTCTACCTTGTTTCCCTACTTTTTGTTGTCATTCTAATCCCTACATCTTGTCTGTTGTATGAGATTTCTTAACTGTTCCTCAGATAGTATCTTTCTTGATAATAGCAAGGGGGCTGATAACCTCCAAGTTCATCATCTATGAAGAGTTGTTCAATCCCATTCTGAGTGACTCCTTCGGGTTCACAGTCAAGGACACTTCGTACTTCTTTGTGCTGCTGCTTCCTGCTCAACTTGGAGTATTAATCGTGTGAGTTTCAGAGAATTATTGCTTTGAATATTTATTATTCACCACAGAGATATTGCATCATGAGCAACAGTGCTGTTCAGAAACACAGAAATTGATATTATGTTGCAGAAGTACAGCACATGAAAGTTTTCATAAAACAAAACCGTTATAATTTTCCCCTTTTCATCCACAGCCTATTCTTGCAAACAATCAAACTGAACAGCCACATAATCACAATTTTGGGGATTCTTTCGTCCGTGATTGGCCTAATACTGATGGCAGATTGGCAGTCAATACCGTACGATCACTGCACTCAATTCAGTCTTTATCACCACCCTGAGCTTGCTTCAGGTGTCTCCAACACTAGCCTTCCTCCCTGCCCAACTGCTCTCCCTGACTGCCCATGGTTGAATGACAGCTTACGGCACAACACCACTGCTGTAATGACTTCAGAGGAGGAGGTCGCTGTTGCCGCTGTGTCACTGCAGCACATGGAACCATTCTCCCCTCGACACACAGTTGTGAATGAGATTGCATACGAGCTTGCCATGAACGTTTGTGAGTCTCTGAGTTCAAGTCAGTATCACTGTCACTGGATCCCAAACTCTGTAATAACTCACAGACTTTGCCATGCGTGCCCACCGATCTGTCGAAGTGTGGATCACACTCTCAACTTTGTTCAGTACACGATCGGTGCAGTCATCTTTCGAATCACAATTAGTATCTCGAGAATTGGTAGCATGATGATACTTTCAGATGTTGCCAGTCGACAGTACCAGGTACATTATAGTGGGATCTGTAAAGTAAATAATTGTTGTGAAGCTACACTGATTGTATACATTTCCATGTAAATCTGTGATGTCATTATTTTTGTTAAGTTGTGAGCTGTCATGTTACAGTCTTGTACAGATGTCCCGTAGTATCACGTCTGCTAACTTATTCACTGGCACTCCTCCACATCCTTTCAACTACCCGAAGGCTGTATTATCCACATATATTTACACACAGGCCTTGGTGATTGGACTTGCTTGGGCATCGACTGGACTTTTCAGAGCCATCACTCCCTTACTTGGTGAGTTTGTGTGCCTGAATTAATCAGAGGACATAAGACACTGCAACACGTAGTTCTTGGTTATTTAGATGTAGCAGGACTGCACGTCTGTTTGCAGCATTCTTGGCTCACTTCTCCAGGAGAACCAGAGAGTTTGTATTTCCAGACTGGTATATTTTCCTTGTCGGGATCGAGCTGTATGCTTCTTTGAGTGGAAGATAAGCACTTCATCCTGACAGGCTGGATCAATGCCTAGCTATATAGCTTTCTGCCATGCTATGCTAGTGTGGCATGCCTCATGTAAAGATGTCATTGCTGTGAGAGATGGTCCCTCATGTATGACTAGTGCTGCATTTAATTTCCCTATACAGTTGGTGCTGCCTATGAAGGAGTGAAGAAGCGGACATTTTTGGCGATGTCCATTATGATCTCACTTCAGATCCCTGTCGTACTCACTCTGCTACTGCTCTACCGCAAACTGGGCAGAATGAAAGAGCAGCTGCAGGCACAAGTAGGGAGCACAGCTGCTCCTGTCAGCAGTGAGACCAGTCCTGGTGAGAAGGAGCCCAGTCCTTCAGATGAGGAAGATACCACTGAAATGTCCGAACTACTACATACAGAAGAGAAGAAATAACTTATTGTTTTGGCCTCGGCAGTAATAATACTTTGATCATGACATTATAAACAGGGAAGTAAGAGTACCGTGCACACACAAGCAATCATCTTAAGTTCAACACTTCATGTTGTTGGTTAATGGCCGGGGGGAACTTAGACTTCTAAAGTGGGCAGTAATGGACCTACGTGCATGCTCTTCTGAAGCAAGTTTCATTAACTCGGCATGTCCCAATTATAACCGTTATAATGCCATTAATGTTTGGCATGTCACGTGCTTTGAGAGACCATGATGACACACTCTTGTACATGCCTAGTCATACTGCTAATTGGAAGGACCATCAAAATCAGAACTCCTTATATATACTCCTATGATTGAAATGCAGTATGCAGTTATTGCATACGTAACATCAGTCCAGTCACAGTCTTTTGCCGTAGTTCCTCAGAATGTCATGCACCTCGAGTATTCTGGTACACATAAAGTAAATGATAAGGGTGCTAGCTATATCACACCTGTCTTTTAGTTGCATTGGTTCCTAAATACCTAGCCTTGTGGCAGAGACTCAGAATGTGGACATGATTGTGCTGTGCTCTTGAGCAGTACTCCATGAAGTAAATAGCTAGCTATGATTACGGAAGACAGGCTTATGGAAACCTTCGAGAATATTGATTTTGCTTGGGAATGGGCATATTGCATGGTGGAGCTTTGGTAGCTATATAGGATCGTACTGATGACATAATTATAAGATAGCTATACTGTGCTGTAGCTATAGATGTAGATATTTATGTCATGCAGGACTATCTATCTACCTATCTATCTATCTACCTATCTACCTATCTATCTATCTACATAGGTATCCTTTGCAGAGCTAGGATGACTCCATGCAATTGGAAAGGGCTCCGACCACACCCACTCATTAACGTTACTCCGATAACCACAACGTTACCATCAACGCCATAAGCAACCAGTTCCAGCAGCTAAACGGGCCTAGAACGCCGGAAAAGTGGATGCCGTACGAGGTGAGAGTACTGTTTTCTAAGCCCATTGATGTTAAATCGAGCCCATCCATCCGGCCTAGTCTCGGTACCGCGCACTCTTCCGCCGTGCGCGAAGGAGTCTGGTACCGAGACTACATCCGGCCACCGGTCCAGCCTCATCCGCTGGCAGGATAGGAGCCAAAGTATGACCGTGTCCTCAAATTGAGATGTTCACAGTCATACTATGAGCACATTGAAGGGAATTTGGCCAGGAACGAAGGCAATGAGGGGGGGGAGTTTAGTCTCGTAGGGAGAGGGGAAAAGAACACGGAGAAATTCAAAACCGTAGCTTCATGTCAAATGGGAACACGACTAGCTACAGTGTCTGCACCACGGTACTATATGACAGTGGTGATCGGCAAGATATGGTTTTGTGTTGTTCATGCAACTGTAAAGGAGTGACATCTACCTCACACATCTGTTCTTGAATCGTGACAGTTACACTGACCTGACTTTCTTTTTCCTTCTCAAAGCGCGCCACCAATGTCTGGCCCTGTGTAGCTAATCTAGTGTAGCCAAACTCAAAACATACTAGCTAGGACGTCTGACATTAGGCCTCTGTAACTCCTGGTTGCATTCAGAACTAAGTAGCTACTATACATCTTATTGGCTACCTCATTTGCGGGCAGTTTTGAGCAATGGACGCAATCACTCTCTGAAGGCAGCTGCAGTTGTATTTGCCGTGTCCTGGGTTTGGCTATATTACCACTCAGCCCAGAAATAAAACAATGTGCCTCCAAAATCTGGTTGAGGGATCAAAAGCTCCAGTTTATTGATGGTCAGGTGTTCTTAAACCATTACTGCAGCACATTTTAGAGTAATCGCCTCTTGAGATTGCAGCGGGTCTAGCTACATACCGTAATCTCCCGATAATACACCCATGGGTGACTAACTTTAACGGCTGCTCAAAGAGGGGGTGGGCATGGTTTCGTGTAACGTCTATTTCGAAATAGGCCCACCCAATTCGAAAGCACCCAAGTACACAAGATCTGTGGCATAACAGGATGCATAAAATTAGTGTACAAATACTTCTTGTACATACGTGTGCAACAGTCATTCTAGCAAGGCTTTACTACTAGTACTGCCTGCGACTCTTAGCAGTGAGCAGGAACAATCTCGAGTATAGCTGCAGGGATAGCAAACAAGACACAATATATATGACGTGGAACATGCGGACCATCTTCGGACTTGCCAATTGCTGCTGCAAGCTTGTGAGAAATCCGTAGTGCACTGCTAGTGCTACGCTATAAGCGATTGCACACGTGCAGATACAAACTTGCACCGCACACCACATACACAGTCTCATCATCCACTCAGTGCATTTATGCAATGGCAATTATAATATTATAATTGGCAGTACTTGTTGCGAAAGGGGGTGGGTGTACTTCATTGTTACCTACTACATCAGCATTGCAGGAGGTATGCTGTGTGAATACTGCCATTCCAACCAGAGCTGTGGACGGTGCTGCAGCTGCTGTCGAAGGGGAAAGAAGAGAACTAAAGAAGGTGATGACGAAGGACATCTTAAAGAGAACCCATCTCTTACAGTAATATATGCACTATCAAAGGGCCTGTACTAGCTAAGTAAGTTCATTCGCTCCCTTTATACGAATGCACTTTGTACAGATTCAGTTGTGAACTGGTAGAATCCTCTGAAATTTGGTTTACGGTTTCCTAAATTTCAGCATTCTTCCTTTGCTCCCCTCCTCCCCCAGCCTCATTTCCAGGAGCTTGGTTGGGGGAGAAGAGCACCTGGTATCCACCGAGTGCCTGGGAACGAGGCTACCTTCCCCCCTCAAAACCAACCTCCTGAAAATGTTCATTCCTACAACTCATTCTAATTGGTATATATAATGAAGGAGTCAGCCACATCCAAGCACACACAAAAAGATTGAAACTGCACGTCGTGTAACCCTCAACTTGGTTAAGGGTGATCGCTCCACACCTGAACTGCTCAGTTAGTATGATACCAGTACAAGCACATGCAGCCACTCGTACCGTATAGTTTCCCTTTGATCCAATCTTTCATGCATGGAACTTCAATTTTGTGTGTCACTTTGTACATTGCATCCTCAGAAAAGGAGATCTGCAGACTGAAGTGGAACTGGTTCTTTCTGATACTACTGGGCATTCTGCATGGGGTCAACTTAAGCTCTCCTCTGCCGTCCCTCCACCAGTTTGTGACTAACCCAACAGCCCAACAGCTCAGTGGAACTGGGAGGGAGGGCAAGGTAGTCCTCAATGTACTACCCCACCCTACCACTGCACGCACACACACACAGTCACACACACACACAGTCACACACACACACACACATACTGCATTTAATGTAGCTAGATCTCCCTGCCTATTTACAACTGAACGTTTAGCCTTGTTGCTGTGACAATATTAGGTTCCATGCCTTTCCTCTAATTACACCAGTGAAGTATACAATTGCATCATAGGTCCCCTCCTCATCATGTATCATGCTGTTTCTGTCTCCTGTGGTTTGATTGTCTAGCCTAGCTACAGTACGTATTTGGGCATGTGTGGATGAAATCCGCTAACATTTCATCTTCTAATATACTACAGATCGAGCCTGGTCTTGGCCTCTCAGAGACTTTCTACCACTGGATGATTTCAGTGTACAGCGTTGGTGAATTCCTGGGGGCAATGATTGCTGGTTACATTGCCAGCAGAATCCCCTTTTGTTACAGCACCATGTTTACCCTTCTGATTGGCATCACTGCCTACGTGTTCTATGCCACAGCCATTAATGGCTGGATGATGATCACCGCACGATTGCTGGCAGGCATGTATGTCAGCTTGGGAAACGTTGTGGCCTTTGCATACTTTGGAGTGAGCTATCCGCTCTACCTGGAGGCACTAGGGAAGGAAGAGAGGGTTAGGGAGGAGCAGAAGACAACAAAGGTGAAAGACAGGCTGTTCACTTTCTATGGTGTCGCTGCCAACTTTGGGCTTCTGTTTGGACTAGGTCTGTGAATATCAGTTGCTATATATGCTATGAATATATCACACTGACATATAGCATGCAGTCTTCCAATTTGCTAGTTTGTGGGGTTATGTGGGGTTTGTGGTTGCCTGCATTGCGAAGATCTGCTCATATTGAGCTGTAGCTATTGATGTCCAATTCAACCTACCTCATGATACTCAGTTTCCTGTTCTGACTGCAGGTGTTGCTGCTATCCTGGTACAGTTCCCTATTGACCACTTCAGGTCAATAGGATGGTACAGTGTGATCCTCGGAGTGCTCTACATACTCCTGCAGTTTGTAATGTTGCGTGGAGAAAGCAGGTGCCATTGTGAAAATGTCCGCCAAAAGTATGGGTGTACACTACCAGAAATATCCAACTGGAAAAGGACAGTCACTGTCAGCAATCTGGTGGTGATCTTGGTATCCTTGAAACACTAACTAGAGGTACCCTGAATATGATCAACTTTGTACTGGATACATATGTACATATATGTATTGATATTATCGTATATCGTGATATTAGAAGTTAAAAAAAATACTAGCCAAAAGCATTATCATGATAATATCGTGATAACTTAACACACTTACTGTGCAGTACGTGTAATGCAATATGATCAGTGTCATTCATACATGCTTGATGGCATAATTATGCAACGCCCTCTACAGATCATTTTCATTATATTACATGCATTACGTGAACAGACACGTAGGGTGGGGTTGTATACTAAACTGTTTTATGATAATTCTACCTTGTTTCCCTACTTTTTGTTGTCATTCTAATCCCTACATCTTGTCTGTTGTATGAAATTTCTTAACTGTTCCTCAGATAATATCTTTCTTGATAATAGCTAAAGGGCTGATAAACTCCAAGTTCATCATCTATGAACAGTTGTTCAATCCCATTCTGAGTGACTCCTTCGGGTTCACAGTCAAGGACACTTCGTACTTCTTTGTGCTGCTGCTTCCTGCACAACTTGGAATATTAGTCGTGTGAGTTTCAGAGTATTATTGCTTTGCCATATTTATTAGTCACCACAGAGATGTTGCATCATGGGCAACAGTGCTCTTCAGAATGAAGTGCAGAAACTGATATTATAGTATACTTAGGCTATTCTAACCAATCAGGTTACAGTATTTGCGGGAAATAACGGGTCATATATCTCGCAGCCGGCTGCGCGCGCATACTGGAAACGATCACATTCACCAGAAAGCGAAGAGCTAGCTTTGTTAGTCTAGCCAAGGGCTCGAGCCTTTACCGCTGCCTCAGTCAAGTATCACGGATGCCTCTGCCACTGATCGGTGGGTGCCTACACCACAGTATCTATGTCTACACAGTGTACTCACCTTAGAATAGCCTAAGCATAGTACAAGTATTGGTGGCCAGCGGGATGTAAGACCCGTTACATCCCTTGGGAGAGGCCAGTGCTTTCGTTCTGCCTCGGAGGTGCCTCGGGCTTCGCCCTCGGCACTTCCTCGGCTCCACTCAAGCACTGACCTCTCCCACGGGATATAACGGGTCTTTATCCTGCTGGCCAGGGATACAAACTATACTTATGTTGCAGAAGTACAGCACATGAAAAGTTTTCATAAAACAAAATCGTTTCCCATTTTCATCCACAGCCTTTTCTTGCAAACAATCAAACTGAACAGCCGCATTATCACAATTTTGGGGATTCATTTGTCCTTGATTGGCCTAATACTGATGGCAGATTGGCAGTCGATACCATATGACCCCTGCACTGAATTCAGTCTTTATCAACACCCCGAGCTTGCATCAGGTGTCTCCAACACTAGCCTTCCTCCCTGCCCAACTGTTCTCCCTGACTGCCCATGGTTGAATGACAGCTTACGGCACAACACCACTGCTGTGATGACTTCAGAGGAGGAGGTCACTGTTGCTGCTGTGTCACTGCAGCACATGGAACCATTCTCCCCTCGACACCCAGTTGTGAATGAGATTGCATACAAGCTTGCCATGAACGTTTGTGAGTCTCTGAGTTCAAGTCAGTATCACTGTCACTGGATCCCAAACTCTGTAATAACTCACAGACTTTGCCATGCGTGCCCACCGATCTGTCGAAGTGTGGATCACACTCTCAACTTTGTTCAGTACACGATCGGTGCAGTCATCTTTCGAATCACAATTAGTATCCCGAGAATTGGTATCATGATGGTACTATCAGATGTTGCCAGTCGACAGTACCAGGTACATTATAGTGGGATCTATAAAGTAAATAATTGTTGTGAAGCTACACTAAATGTATACATTTCCATGTAAATCTGTGATGTCATTTTGTTAAGTTGTGTACTGTCATGTTGCAGTCTTGTACAGATGTCCCGTAGTATCTCGTCTGCTAACTTGCACTCCTCCACATCCTTTCAACTACCCGATAGGCCTGAGCTAATTATGCGCACATAATTTGCAGAATAATAGGGACTTACCGGAATTGCACATTATTTGCGAATAATCGGGCCAGAAAATGGAAATGATTATTAGTGGGCGTGTAGTTTCAGCTACACGGCTCATGGCTGCCTTGTGAGAGTCTGTGCTGTGGCGACCTTTCGTCGCTTTCAAGCTCCTACCTCCTCCTGTGTGTCTCTGCTAGACCGCTTACGGAGCCCCACGCCATCTGAGTTGGCTCGTAAACAAAAAGTCGATCACAATGTCTTGTGAATAACAGGTTGTTGATGTAAAATAATGGGCTTAGTTGTCAAGAATATTCAAATAAAATAATGGGGGAAATTTTGTGAATAATTAGCTCAGGCCTACTACCCGAAGGCTGTATTATCCACATATATTTACACACAGGCCTTGGTGATTGGACTTGCTTGGGCATCGACTGGACTTTTCAGAGCCATCACTCCCTTACTTGGTGAGTTTGTGTGCCTGAATTAATCAGAGGACATAAGACACTGCAACACGTAGTTCTTGGTTATTTAGATGTAGCAGGACTGCACGTCTGTTTGCAGCATTCTTGGCTTCACTTCTCCAGGAGAACCAGAGAGTTTGTATTTCCAGACTGGTATATTTTCCTTGTCGGGATCGAGCTGTATGCTTCTTTGAGTGGAAGATAAGCGCTTCATCCTGACAGGCTGGATCAATGCCTAGCTTCCTGCCATGCTATGCTAGTGTAGGGCATGCCTCATGTAAAGATGTCATTGCTGTGAGAGATGGTCCCTCATGTATGACTAGTGCTGCATTTAATTTCCCTATACAGTTGGTGCTGCCTATGAAGGAGTGAAGAAGCGGACATTTTTGGCGATGTCCATAGTGATCTCACTTCAGATCCCTGTCATACTCACTCTGTTACTGCTCTACCGCAAACTGGGCAGAATGAAAGAGCAGCTGCAGGCACAAGTAGGGAGCACAGCTGCTCCTGTCAGCAGTGAGACCAGTCCTGGTGAGAAGGAGCCCAGTCCTTCAGATGAGGAAGATGCCACTGAAATGTCCGAACTACTACATACAGAAGAGAAGAAATAACTTATTGTTTTGGCCTCGGCAGTAATAATACTTTGATCATGACATTATAAACAGGGAAGTAAGAGTACCGTGCACACACAAGCAATCATCTTAAGTTCAACACTTCATGTTGTTGGTTAATGGCCGGGGGGAACTTAGACTTCTAAAGTGGGCAGTAATGGACCTACGTGCATGCTCTTCTGAAGCAAGTTTTCATTAACTCGGCATGTCCCAATTATAACCGTTATAATGCCATTAATGTTTGGCATGTCACGTGCTTTGAGAGACCATGATGACACACTCTTGTACATGCCTAGTCATACTGCTAATTGGAAGGACCATCAAAATCAGAACTCCTTATATATACTCCTATGATTGAAATGCAGTATGCAGTTATTGCATACGTAACATCAGTCCAGTCACAGTCTTTTGCCGTAGTTCCTCAGAATGCCATGCACCTCGAGTATTCTGGGACACATAAAGTAAATGATAAGGGTGCTAGCTATATATATCACACCTGTCTTTTAGTTGGTTGCTAAATACCTAGCCTTGTGGCAGACTCAGAATGTGGACATGATTGTGCTCTTGAGCACATGAAGTAAATAGCTAGCTGGCTATGATTACGAAAGTCAGGCTTATGGAAACCTTCGAGAATATTGATTTTGCTTGGGAATGGGCATATTGCATGGTGGAGCTTTGGTAGCTATATAGGATCGTACTGATGACATAATTATAAGATAGCTATACTGTGCTGTAGCTATAGATGTAGATATTTATGTCATGCAGGACTATCTATCTACCTATCTATCTATCTACCTATCTACCTATCTATCTATCTACATAGCTATCCTTTGCAGAGCTAGGATGACTCCATGCAATTGGAAAGGGCTCCGACCACACCCACTCATTAACGTTACTCATAACCACAACGTTACCATCAACGCCCTAAGCAACCAGTTCCAGCAGCTAAACGGGCCTAGAACGCCGGAAAAGTGGATGCCGTACGAGGTGAGAGTACTGTTTTCTAAGCCCATTGATGTTAAATCGAGCCCATCCATCCGGCCTAGTCTCGCTACCGCGCACTCTTCCGCCGTGCGCGAAGAGTCTGGTACCGAGACTACATCCGGCCACCGGTCCAGCCTCATCCGCTGGCAGGATAGGAGCCAAAGTATGACCGTGTCCTCAAATTGAGATGTTCACAGTCATACATTGAAGGGAATTTGGCCAGGAACGAAGGCAATGGGGGGGGGGGGGGGGGAGTTTAGTCTCGTAGGGAGAGGGGAAAAGAACACGGAGAAATTCAAAACCGTAGCTTCATGTCAAATGGGAACACAACTAGCTAGCTACAGTGTCTGCACCACGGTACTATACGACAGTGGTGATCGGCAAGATATGGTTTTGTGTTGTTCATGCAACTGTAAAGGAGTGACATCTACCTCACACATCTGTTCTTGAATCGTGACAGTTACACTGACCTGACTTTCTTTTTCCTTCTCAAAGCGCGCCACCAATGTCTGGCCCTGTGTAGCTAATCTAGTGTAGCCAAACTCAAAACATACTAGCTAGGACGTCTGACATTAGGCCTCTGTAACTCCTGGTTGCATTCAGAACTAAGTAGCTACTATACATCTTATTGGCTACCTCATTTGCAGGCAGTTTTGAGCAATGGATGCAATCACTCTCTGAAGGCAGCTGCAGTTGTATTTGCCGTGTCCTGGGTTTGGCTATAATTACCACTCAGCCCAGAAATAAAACAATGTGCCTCCAAAATCTGGTTGAGGGATCAAAAGCTCCAGTTGATTGATGGTCAGGTGTTCTTAAACCATTACTGCAGCACATTTTAGAGTAATCGCCTCTTGAGATTGCAGCGGGTCTAGCTACATACCGTAATCTCCCGATAATACACCCATGGGTGACTAACTTTAACGGCTGCTCAAAGAGGGGGTGGGCATGGTTCGTGTAACGTCTATTTCGAAATAGGCCCACCCAATTCGAAAGCACCCAAGTACACAAGATCTGTGGCATAACAGGATGCATAAAATTAGTGTACTTCTTGTACATACGTGTGCAACAGTCATTAACCTCGCCCCGCCCATGCTTAACCTCGCCCCGCCCATGCGGGGGAGGTTCTAGTACTCATCGTGTGTGTCTGTCCGTCTGTCTGTCTGTCTGTTACCGCTCTAGCGGGCGCTGCGGGTACTGGACGAGTGAGACCAAGGTATCAAAAGAAAGTGCTCGATGTAAGGAACAAAAATAACATAGCAATTTGGATGCAAATGTTTAGTTCGAGAGTTATGACAGTTTTTAGCTCACCGCGAAAACTTTATTTGGTGCTTGTGCCACAAAATTGACATCAGCGGGTCACTAGCGCTGTTACTAGACTACTGGTACGTGAAGCGTGGCGTCTAGCAACACCAGCTACCACAAACCAAGCGGCACAAAGTGACAAACTGATGAGCTATCGAGCTATAATCTGGTTCCCTATACCAGACCCCAAACGCGCACCGGATGACACGTGATACTTGCATGTGCAGTGCAGTATGCGCAACATGTAAAGACTAGACGGAGAGACCACTCTTGAACGAACCTACCTATCTCATTGGCTAATAGAGCACCATGAACTTCAAGTTCTGCCTCCTCGGTGGCAACAACAAAGACGGAGACAGCTCGTGAGTCTACCGCCATGGCCGGTGACGTACCTGCTAGACTGCTTCAGCTAACGCTAACCTGACTCACAGTTGCACTAGTGTATGTTTAGTGCATGTAGTGTAATTCTGTGGCTCATAATTTGCCCAGTCACATACATAATTGAGTCTGAAGACAGTCACTGTATGAATGCAACTGCTCCATGCATGTCCTGCACGTGCACTTCGCTCAGGCTCGCCACCCCCTCCAATGTCGTGCATTCCACTAGTAGATCTTATGGGTATGCTTTCCTACATGAGGGCGAGGTTTGCACTTTAGTGCTTTTTCATTCTAGCAAGGCTTTACTAATAGTACTTCCTGCGACTCTTAGCAGTGAGCAGGAACATGCAATCTCGAGTAGCTGCAGGGATAGCAAACAAGACACAATATATATGACGTGGAACATGCAGACCATCTTCGGACTTGCCAATTGCTGCTGCAAGCTTGTGAGAAATCCGTAGTGCACTGCAGTGCTACGCTATAAGCGATTGCACACGTGCAGATACAAACTTGCACCGCACACCACATACACAGTCTCATCATCCACTCAGTGCATTTATGCAATGGCAATTATAATATTATTGGCAGTACTTGTTGCGAAAGGGGGTGGGTATATTTTTGGGAGATTACGGCACTTCATTGTTACCTACTACATCAGCATTGCAGGAGGTATGCTGTGTGAATGCTGCCATTCCAACCAGAGCTGTGGACGGTGCTGCAGCTGCTGTCGAAGGGGAAAGAAGAGAACTACAGAAGGTGATGATGAAGGACATCTTAAAGAGAACCTATCTCTTACAGTAATATATGCACTATCAAAGGGCCTGTACTAGCTAAGTAAGTTCATTCGCTCCCTTTATACGAATGCACTTTGTACAGATTCAGTTGTGAACTGGTAGAATCCTCTGAAATTTGGTTTACGGTTTCCTAAATTTCAGCATTCTTTCTTTGCTCCCCTCCTCCCCCAGCCTCATTTCCAGGAGCTTGGTTGGGGGAGAAGAGCACCTGGTATCCACCGAGTGCCTGGGAACGAGGCTACCTTCCCCCCTCAAACCAACCTCCTGAAAATGTTCATTCCTACAACTCATTCTAATTGGTATATATAATGAAGGAGTCAGCCACATCCAAGCACACACAAAAAGATTGAAACTGCATGTCGTGTAACCCACAGCTTGGTTAAGGGTGATTGCTCCACACCTGAACTGCTCAGTTAGTATGATACCAGTATAAGCACATGCAGCCACTCGTACCGTATAGTTTCCCTTTGATCCCATCTTCCATGCATGGAACTTCAATTTTGTGTGTCACTCTGTACATTGCATCATCAGAAAAGGAGATCTGCAGACTGAAGTGGAACTGGTTCTTTCTGATACTACTGGGCATTCTGCATGGGGTCAACTTAAGCTCTCCTCTGCCGTCCCTCCACCAGTTTGTGACTAACCCAACAGCCCAACAGCTCAGTGGAACTGGGAGGGAGGGCAAGGTAGTCCTCATGTACTACCCCACCCTACCACTGCATGCACACACACACACACACACACACACACACACACACACACACACACACACACACACACACACACACACACACACACACACACACACACACACACACACACACACACACACACTGCATTTAATGTGAGCTATTGGGTGAGAATAATCATGGTAGCAAGTCTATTTCAACCCTTAGCTAGATCTCCCTGCCTATTTGCAACTGAACGTTTAGCCTTGTTGCTGTGACAATATTAGGTTCCAGTGCCTTTCCTCCAATTACACCAGTGAAGTATACAATTGCATCATAGGTCCCCTCCTCATCATGTATCATGCTGTGTAGTTTCTGTCTCCTATGGTTTGATTGTCTAGCCTAGCTACAGTACGTATTTGGGCATGTGTGGATGAAATCCGCTAACATTTCATCTTCTGATATACTACAGATTGATCCTGGTCTTGGCCTCTCAGAGACTTTCTACCACTGGACGATTTCAGTGTACAGCGTTGGTGAATTCCTGGGGGCAATGATTGCTGGTTACATTGCCAGCAGAATCCCCTTTTGTTACAGCACCATGTTTACCCTTCTGATTGGCATCACTGCCTACGTGTTCTATGCCACAGCCATTAATGGCTGGATGATGATCACCGCACGATTGCTGGCAGGCATGTATGGCAGCTTGGGAAACGTTGTGGCCTTTGCATACTTTGGAGTGAGCTATCTGCTCTACCTGGAGGCACTAGGCAAGGAAGAGAGGGTTAGGGAGGAGGAGAAGACAACAAAGGTGAAAGACAGGCTGTTCACTTTCTATGGTGCTGCTGCCAACTTTGGGCTTCTGTTTGGACTAGGTCTGTGAATATCAGTTGCTATATATGCTATGAATATATCACACTGACATATAGCATGCAGTCTTCCAATTTGCTAGTTTGTGGGGTTATGTGGGGTTTGTGGTTGCCTGCATTGCGAAGATCTGCTCATATTGAGCTGTAGCTATTGATGTCCAATTCAACCTACCTCATGATACTCAGTTTCCTGTTCTGACTGCAGGTGTTGCTGCTATCCTGGTACAGTTCCCTATTGACCACTTCAGATCAATAGGATGGTACAGTGTGATCCTCGGAGTGCTCTACATACTCCTGCAGTTTGTAATGTTGCGTGGAGAAAGCAGGTGCCATTGTGAAAATGTCCGCCAAAAGTATGGGTGTACACTACCAGAAATATCCAACTGGAAAAGGACAGTTACTGTCAGCAATCTGGTGGTGATCTTGATATCCTTGAAACACTACCTAGAGGTACCCTGAATATGATCAACTTTGTACTGGATACATATGTGTTACTACCAGCTGCTGTGGTTTACCAGGAATACATGAGGCTGTTATTCAATTAGAGGCCGAGGCGCAGCGGAAGTTTCTAATTGAATAACAGCCGAGTGTGTTCCTGATCAACCACAGCAGCTGGTAGTACAACTGGCTTGTACTACAGTGGCTTCTAAGTGCACTTGCTGAGTATACTGAAGTGGCTTCTGTGTACACTAAAATGTGCTGACAGGGGTGTATGGTACATGTAGTGCAATATGATCAGTGTTAATGTATTTGGTGGCCCGGCCCATACATGCTTGATGGCATAATTATGCAATGCCCTCTACAGATCATTTTCATTATATTACATGCATTATGTGAACAGGCACGTAGGGTGGGGTTGTATATTAAACTGTTTTATGATAATTCTACCTTGTTTCCCTACTTTTTGTTGTCATTCTAATCCCTACATCTTGTCTGTTGTATGGAATTTCTTAACTGTTCCTCAGATAATATCTTTCTTGATAATAGCTAAAGGGCTGATAACCTCCAAGTTCATCATCTATGAACAGTTGTTCAATCCCATTCTGAGTGACTCCTTCGGGTTCACAGTCAAGGACACTTCGTACTTCTTTGTGCTGCTGCTTCCTGCACAACTTGGAGTATTAGTCGTGTGAGTTTCAGAGTATTATTGCTTTGAATATTTATTAGTCACCACAGAGATGTTGCATCATGGGCAACAGTGCTCTTCAGAATGAAGTGCAGAAACTGATATTATAGTATACTTAGGCTATTCTAACCAATCAGGTTACAGTATTTGCGGGAAATAACGGGTCATATATCTCGCGGCCGGCTGCGCGCGCATACTGGAAACGATCGCATTCACCAGAAAGCGAAGAGCTGGCTTTGTTAGTCTAGCCAAGGGCTCGAGCCTTTACCACTGCCTCAGTCAGGTATCACGGATGCCTCTGCCACTGATCGGTGGGTGCCTACACCACAGTATCTATGTCTACACAGTGTACTCACCTTAGAATAGCCTAAGCATAGTATAAGTATTCGTGGCCAGCGGGATGTAAGACCCGTTACATCCCTTGGGAGAGGCCAGTGCTTTCGTTCTGCCTCGGAGGTGCCTCGGGCTTCGCCCTCGGCACTTCCTCGGCTCCACTCAAGCACTGACCTCTCCCACGGGATATAACGGGTCTTTATCCTGCTGGCCAGGGATACAAACTATACTTATGTTGCAGAAGTACAGCACATGAAAAGTTTTCATAAAACAAAATCGTTTCCCATTTTCATCCACAGCCTTTTCTTGCAAACAATCAAACTGAACAGCCGCATTATCACAATTTTGGGGATTCATTTGTCCTTGATTGGCCTAATACTGATGGCAGATTGGCAGTCGATACCATATGACCCCTGCACTGAATTCAGTCTTTATCAACACCCCGAGCTTGCATCAGGTGTCTCCAACACTAGCCTTCCTCCCTGCCCAACTGTTCTCCCTGACTGCCCATGGTTGAATGACAGCTTACGGCACAACACCACTGCTGTGATGACTTCAGAGGAGGAGGTCACTGTTGCTGCTGTGTCACTGCAGCACATGGAACCATTCTCCCCTCGACACCCAGTTGTGAATGAGATTGCATACAAGCTTGCCATGAACGTTTGTGAGTCTCTGAGTTCAAGTCAGTATCACTGTCACTGGATCCCAAACTCTGTAATAACTCACAGACTTTGCCATGCGTGCCCACCGATCTGTCGAAGTGTGGATCACACTCTCAACTTTGTTCAGTTCGTGGTCGGTGCAGTCATCTTTCGAATCACAATTGGTATCCCGAGAATTGGTATCATGATGGTACTATCAGATGTTGCCAGTCGACAGTACCAGGTACACTATAGTAGGATCTGTAAAGTAAATAATTGTTGTGAAGCTACACTGAATGTATACATTTCCATGAAAATCTGTGATGTCATTTTGTTAAGTTGTGTACTGTCATGTTACAGTCTTGTACAGATGTCCCGTAGTATCTCGTCTGCTAACTTATTCACTGGCACTCCTCCACATCCTTTCAACTACCTAACCTACCGGACCTCATACATTTACACACAGGCCTTGGTGATGGGACTTGCTTGGGCATCGACTGGACTTTTCAGAGCCATCACTCCCTTACTTGGTGAGTTTGTGTGCCTGAATTAATCAGAGGACATAAGACACTGCAACACGTAGTTCTTGGTTATTTAGATGTAGCAGGACTGCACGTCTGTTTGCAGCATTCTTGGCTTCACTTCTCCAGGAGAACCAGAGAGTTTGTATTTCCAGACTGGTATATTTTCCTTGTCGGGATCGAGCTGTATGCTTCTTTGAGTGGAAGATAAGCGCTTCATCCTGACAGGCTGGATCAATGCCTATATAGCTTCCTGCCATGCTATGCTAGTGTAGGGCATGCCTCATGTAAAGATGTCATTGCTGTGAGAGATGGTCCCTCATGTATATGACTAGTGCTGCATTTAATTTCCCTATACAGTTGGTGCTGCCTATGAAGGAGCAAAGAAACGGACATTTTTGGCAATGTCCATAATGATCTTGCTTCAGATCCCTGTCATACTCACTCTGCTACTGCTCTACCGCAAACTGGGCAGAATGAAAGAGAAGCTGCAGGCACAAGTAGGGAGCACAGCTGCTCCTGTCAGCAGTGAGACCAGTCCTGGTGAGAAGGAGCCCAGTCTTTCAGATGAGGAAGATGCCACTGAAATGTCCGAACTACTACATGAAGAACAGAAATAACTCACATGTTGTTTTGACCTCCGCAATGTTACGTCAACAATAGCTTCTTACTGTGATGCCTACTTTGGAATGACTAGGTCAGGTTTCATCACTCATGTTGTGAGGTGGATGATAATGTACGAAACCAAGGGGACAGCTATTGGCCTCTATATTACGACCACCTCTTAAAATTGAAATTCATGGGAAATGGATAATTGAAATCACATCAATCTCTCAGCTACCCCCCCCCCCCCCCCATCAGTTATCAGTTATCTTGTGCTGCTACAGTTCATGGCTGCCTCTTCCACCTGCACAGTTAGCTACTATGTCAGTTATGTCCTTTAGGGAGGTGGATTGCCCTGAAGCATTCAGTTGAAATGTCTGAAAAGCATTATTCCGATCTTGAGCTCATACTGGAGAACCTATTGATGGTGGTGCATATGCAGTAGTAGCTATATATGCCGGGAATGCTGTGCATCGTGGCCAGGCAATGGATGCATGCAAGTCTACATGAGCATGTGTGTGCACACGTTAATATGTTCTGTTTCCATGAATGACCACCTGTGTTTGCACGTGTCAGAGCCCATATTCTGATCAACTAGCTGACAGTAGGACATGCATGCTGTAGAAGAGATTCAGTAGTGGAATCCACTCCCCTTGATCCCTTTGACTGATAAAGCCCCTGTAGAGTGTTATGGCTCACTGTGAACTGAAAATAGAAGTGGGCTTGATATGCGGCTATGTCTGTCTGAGTGAAATGTTGGCCATGAAGTCTGAGACTGTGTATACTATAGCAATAGCATTGACTGCATTAGTTTGGAACTTCTCATGAGGTAGACTTCACTTCGGTAGTTCCTTCTGGAACAACAACCTCCCTTCCCGGTCCTGACTGAATGATCCCACTCTCCTGTGGAACAACAACCTCCCTTCCCGGTCCTGGCTGAATGATCCCACTCTCCTGTGGAACAACAACCTCCCTTCCCGGTCCTGACTGAATGATCCCACTCTCCTGTGGAACAACAACCTCCCTTCCCGGTCCTGACTGAATGATCCCACTCTTTTGTGAGCATCACTGACTTGATAGTGAAATTGTCTTTCCAGACACAACAGATTGCCTGCATTTTCTATAGAGCTACCACACCCAAACTCTCTCACCACCCACTAGCCATAGGTCATTGCATTAACTTATACCACACCCATTCTGAGTAGGTCATTGCATTACCACACCCATTCTGAGTAGGTAGTGTGCAGGGTGATTAACATCCCTCCAAATACGCCTCCCCCATGTCGGCCAAGGCGGACATCCCCCGACCCCCTCCTGCCCCTTGAGCTCCTGCCATCCAGGAAGGGTGGAGTGGAAGACCACGGAGGAGAATAAGATCTGGGTGGTCTGAAGGTTAATGCACCAGTGAGTAGCTACAATATTTCTGGTAAAATGTTTGCATGTGACTATCACTTTAGCAGCGACAACAACCTTGTAACCCACGTACCTGTTAACTCACGTTGAACCTGTTAGCTAGCTAAATTTTTTCTGTGTTTGTCAGTGCATTATTATTGGAGTGCTTGTTGTGAAATTCCTAGCTCGTGTGGTTAGCTCACCCAAACTCTCCCCGGTGACGCATGGTTACCATCTGTCTAGTATGAAATGTGTTTCCTTCTGAAGGGGCTGGACTTGTGAAAAAGTGATGCATGTAGCTAATATTATTATACTGTCTGAACTGTCAAGCAGTACTGTTAGCACAGATTGTCAGGTCCGAGTCTGGCCTAGGAAGCTAATTGAATGAGCCAATTTCATGAACTGATTTAATGGGGACACAGAATGGGTAAATGTGCATAAGATAATATTATGTTCCCAGTGTGGTACCAGAGGCATGAGCAGAAGGAAAAGCATACATGACACATCCAAGCAAGAAATCAAACTCCAATGCAACTGCATGATTAATTTTGTTAGCTAATTAACCCTGAAGTGTTGATCCAACAATGCCTCATGTATAAAGTTGTGACTCGTTTGACCTAAACTGAATAACAGTCACCGTTAACTGATTTCACAGTGTGGCTTTGTCTGCCTATAGTGAAAATGGACTATAACCTCAGACTATGCAGACGGTGCTAGCCACAACCAACCCTCACAGTTCTGTTGGATGACTCACCTAAGTGCCTTGTAATGGAACATTAGTTACCTATAAGACAGCAATGTTTTAGCTGTGCACGTAGTTAGTGCAAATGCTCTAGCACACAGTCTTAGTGCAAGCACGTGCATCTTTCTCAAGTTCAAGTAGCCAACTCCATAGGGGACTGGAAAGAAACGTTTATTTCTAGGCAGATGATATGTTTGGCTCTGGCAAGATGCAGCTGGTATTAATTGCTACTGTTCTGTTGGCAGTAGCATGCCCTTCACTTGGAAAAGGTAAGATTACAGTGGATATTTAGCCACTGCGTATATAGCTAAAGGTACTGTCTAGCTAGCGACACTGTGCATGCATGCTGGTGGCTATAGCAATGACATTCCTGTAATTGACTTGCAAACTTGTACTTTTCTAACCACACCAACAAAACACATCCAGGGCTGTGTCCACCAGTGTGCCTCATCTTCTGTCCATTCGGCAATGTGCTGGACGAGAATGGCTGCCCGACCTGCCAGTGCAGTGAGTGGTAATTTCTCTTAACGTGATACCAGCAAACAGCTAGCTATTCACATTGCTGGTTAAACCCATTCACTTGGCCGAAATCCTGTCTTCAGAAGCCAGCTCAGAAGCATTCAGTATGCTACTGCAGCAGTCAGTTAGCTACAGCCATTTCATTAAAATTGTCAATGACAGCTAGACCAAGGTTTGTAGCTAAAGCCCTGTGCTTTACTTGTAAGGCACATGAGCTGTCATTTTGCACTGCATGGAACCGTGTTAATTTTGTGCTGTATGCTGTGATATTATTGTACAATGGTAACTAACATACATACACATGCAAACATATACAACACAGACTCACCACCAACTCCAACAGTGCCTCCACTACCCACCGTACGTCCCACCATTGACTGCCGGGTTGTCCTGTGTGCCCGCCCTCCTTGCCCCAAACCTCTCCCACCACCGCCAGGACAGTGCTGCCCAACATGCCCAGGTAGCTGCATATACATGCTGGAGCCATGCACAGATAGTCAGCAAATTGTTATTCACAACACTCTAGACTGTTGTGTTACCTACAAGTATATGCAAGCAGCAAGTTGAGTTAGTTACATGACAATCTCTTGTAACAGCTCCAACAAAGCCTCCGCTACCTACGGTCCGTCCCACTGTTGACTGCAGCGCTGTGCTGTGTCTCCGCCCTCCCTGCCCCAACCCACTCCCCCCACCGCCTGGAGAGTGCTGTGCGACATGCCCAGGTAGCTAGCTATACATTCCACATGGTAATGTGTTCTTGCAACACTCTTTATGATTGTTGTATGTCCAAATTGCTTTGCCAATATTAACATATGCCATGATTTCTTGTACTTTACCTACAGCTCCAACAAAGCCTCCGCTACCTACAGTACGTCCCACTGTTGACTGCAGTGCTGTGCTGTGTCTCCGCCCTCCCTGCCCCAACCCTCTCCCCCCGCCGCCCGGAGAGTGCTGCGCAACATGCCCAGGTAGCTACATATAGATCCAAACCCTGATGTTTTAGTGATACAAATTTACTAGTGTGATTTCCTCTTATCTATCATGGCAACATCATGTGATATTAGTTGCATGAGAATCTTGCATTTTATCCATAGCTCCCACGAAGCCTCCACCACCTACGGTCCGTCCCACCATTGACTGCCGTCTGGTACGCTGTGCCCGACCTCCCTGCCCCAAACCACTGCCTCCACTACCAGGACAGTGTTGTCCAAGATGTCTGCGTAAGTACCTGTCACATGCAAGCATTGAGTTTGTAAGAAGAGACCAGAGGCTTTGAAATTAGTCTACAAAGTGTTACATGGTATTGATATGACATTGTATATAGTTATCTGCACATAGTTCTGGAGTTGCAGGGCTACTGCAGGCTGGCATGCAGCAATGCACTAGTCTTGGAAGTTTGATCTGTTAATGAATACTGGGTTCGGAGGGTATTCTAGTGAAAGTGGAATTTTAGAAATCCCAGAAACTTGGGGGTTCCATCAAACCCACCCAACTTGGCTATGGGCTTCAACTGTAACAGTTGCTATCCCAGGAGAATACAATGTTTGCCTTTTTCATACAGTTGACTGTCGGGTGGTGTTCTGTCCCCGTGCTCCCTGCCCCAATCCACTCCCTCCACTGCCAGGAAAATGCTGTCGACGGTGCCCAGGTACAGCGGCTGCATTCATGCAACTACATACTCATCAAAACTTTCAAATTGCCGTAAATTCTTTATCTAACTGGTCCTTGAGACTACAAGCCAACTGCTGCACTGACTCACCCCCAATAACCTGCTCTGTATGGCATCCGAATATGTGTATCAGAAGCTGGACTGGGGAAGCTTCCCCCCCAAGCAGATAGAACCCTATGAGACATCATCTCTGAGACATGAGTGGGGTGATCTTCATGCTTTCTGCACACTGGCATCCATCCCTTTTGGTTCAGAGAATTACGTTGAAAGTACTAAGGGCTAGCTAATTGTTCTTATGCTGCAACACTGTTCACAGCATCACTGATCATGATGAGTTATGATGGTGATTGCAGTATATCACCAATGTGCAAGGTACAAAGACATATCATTAGGTTTAAAGCATCCCATACTAGCTACTACATGGTTAGGTTGAGAAGTTCACAGGAATGGAGCATATTTTGACTTCCGATTGAGTTGTTTGTCTTTTACCATTTGTCACGAGGCAGCTGGATTACTTTGTGTAATCAGATAGAACAACAACCTCCTGTCCTGATATTGAAATGATTCGGCCCACTCCCTTACAATAATCACTTCATAGTGAAAGTTCCAGTGGAAGACATGACAGATTGTTTGCCTTTGCGATACCGTACATACCGCACCTCAGACTTTCTCACCGCCCACTCGTGAGTGGGCGGTGAGAAAGTCTGATCAGCTGTACGTCATTGCCGTGCATACCACACTTGTCTAAATATGGCCATTCCGCAACTTATGCAATTGAGTCAACTGTATCTGCATGAGCAGCTGACTCAGTATGGGTGGTTCACCTTGATCTTGTCCCACGACTCCCACCATCAATTCTACTACCAACTTAGAGAAATGTGGTGTGCAGGTGGAATAAGAGGCTGTAACTAACTTCACTGCAGACCTCGAGATCAGAGCGAAGGAAGCAGTCTCCTAAGAGGTAGCTACAGTATGTACTACAATTACACATCTTAACCAAGCCAAGATTGCATCATAATAGGGTAATGCCAAATAGGGTAATGCCCTGACGGCCACTACTTTTCCTGGTCTAAATATACAGTGGCATAACCTGGTCAACCTCCCAACAGTGTCTGTGATTTCAGCATCATCGTATGTGGAGAATTATTTTAAACTTTAGGAGATAACTTGGAATATACATAACAAGATATCTTGAATCAAATGAATCTACTACGTACAAAATACCAATTGCCGAGTGCCTGGGAACGAGGCTATGTACGAAACAGCAATAGCTACTTACAATAATACAACAACTAAAGGAATGCACAAAGCACAAAGAAGTCACATTGCACACTAAGGGGGCACGCTAGCTACATAGTTTGCCAATGCTAGTTTGTTAAAAACTACAGTCAAGCAGATGGCTGGTTTGAGACATGTTGTATAGTGGGATAGTTGTGACTGCAGATATAGTTTCTTTATTCAGGTCCCCTCAATTTCATCTCAGTGAATTTAAGGGAGTAGTAGTCTCCCCTCCATGTCTGCCAGTTCACACCGTCAGCATAGGAGGAGTGTGGTCCACCGTGGTAGAGACCGTTGAGGTTTGATTGGTGGCAAGCACGAAACCACCAGCCACCTTTATAAGCCAGTGCACAGTTGCCACTCCAGACATCATTGTCCTGGTCCATAGTGGTAAACATGTATCCATTATGCAGTGTAAAAGAATCTCCTGCAGTTCCATTGTAACCTGATACTGACAGAGTGTATTTGGATACTGAATCTCCCACACTGAAACTTGAGTATTGCGCATAACGTGAGTTTCCGTCAAAGTCCCGCATATCAGTTCGTAGCTGAGTAGCAGTAGGTGTTAGACGGTGTATCTTGTCCAGACCCAGCCAGAACTCTCCACTTAGGTTTCCAAACCCTTGCTGATAATTTTCCCAATTGCGATAAAAGCTGACTGATCCATCCTCTCTGCGCTGGAACACTGTCCACCCGCCACCATCTGTTTCCATGTCACAATACGCCTGGAATTCAGTCTGGTTGTCTGGTTTGATGGTGTAGACACCACTTGTAGTTTGGCCTTGATTCAGGGCATCCTTGCAGTCAGAGTACGCACCTGAGTGATGAAACAATGGTTAATCCCTTGTTTAGCTAGAGTAAATAACTTTGGTTACAAATTTAGTAGGAAACAACTGCAGCTGTGTATGGATGGGAGCCTGACAAGAGAGAATGCAGTGCAACTTGCTACAGCATATGGACAGCATTGTGAAATGCAGGAGAAAGCATGGCAGGGAACTGTGAGCCAAGCTGGAACATGATATGAATGCAGGAGAGTGCATTACATAATACATCATCCTACACTATTATGTTGCCTCGTTCCCAGGCCACATAAGTGCTTCTGTACGTATTAGGTTGTTTGGCAAACATGAAGCATACAGACGTTAGCTACGTGCCTACAGTGCTTACCCAAGAGACGCTGCAGAATGTTGCGAATATCTTCTGTTACCTCATCTAAGACCAGATCACGCTGGGCATCAGAAGAGCAACTTTGACTACTTGCATTCACTTTAGCTGGATAGATAGTTCTAGGAAAAATAATTCCATGATTGCAAGTGGAGAGAGCAAATTTACAACTCAGAATGATGACTAGAGCTACCAAACTGTGGGGCGACATGATGCTCTTGAGTCAACCTCCTCTAGGGACAAGTAACTTCGTCTACACTGTGGGCTTGTTTTATCCTATAGTGACAGCTCACAGCCCTGGTATATGTTACAAATAAGGATCTCAAATTTCACGTAATTGGAACAAAATATAATGATGATCAATATGAAGACCAGAAATGCTGCTGAGTGTGCTCTTAGCATTCTTAGTTATCCTATAGTGACAGCTCACAGCCCTGGGTATACGTTACAAATAAGGATCTCAAATTTCACGTAATTGGAACAAAATATAATGATGATCAATATGAAGACCAGAAATGCTGCTGAGTGTGCTCTTAGCATTCTTAGTTATCCTATAGTGACAGCTCACAGCCCTGGGTATATGTTACAAATAAGGATCTCGAATTTCACTTAATTGGAACAAAATGTAATGATGATCAATATGAAGACCAGAAATGCTGCTGAGTGTGCTCTTAGCATTCTTAGTTCTCTAACTCCATGCACCTCAGAAACCTGACCTGATTTTACTTAATAGGCTAGCAAATCGATCTGAAGATCTTTGAAGCAGAAAAGATCAAATTAGGCCATGCTTATCACATTCTTGCACGTACCTTCTCTCTTACTTGTGAAGTTTGTCACTTACTCATTCCATTTGACTGTCCTTGTAGCTAGCTAAGCTTAGTGTGTGAGCTAATAACACTTGTAAGGAATCTGTGCCTCTGTCCAACACAGCTACGTTTTGGTCAAAAATTGGGACACTTCCTCAAATGTGTGAGAGTAAAGTGCTGGTAGCTACTAGACATTTGATGGTGTAGCATTGCTTCCTGAAAATGGGATATGGTTTAAAAAAGGACTGGGAGGAGGAATCCATCTCATAATCAATTTCCCCTCCTCTCCCTCCACTCTCAGCCAGCATTCACCCGGTCCTCTCACAGCCAGAATTTACCCGGTCCTCTCACAATCAGCATTCATCCCTCCTCTCACAGTCAGCATTCACCCCTCCTCTCACAGCCAGCATTCACCCCTCCTCCCACAGTCAGCATTCACCCCCTCCTCTCACAGCCAGCATTCACCCCCTCCTCTCACAGCCAGCATTCACCCCCTCCTCTCACAGCCAGCATTCACCCCCTCCTCTCACAGTCAGCATTCACCCCTCCTCCCACAGTCAGCATTCACCCCCTCCTCTCACAGCCAGCATTCACCCCCTCCTCTCACAGTCAGCATTCATCCCTCCTCTCACAGTCAGCATTCACCCCTCCTCCCACAGTCAGCATTCACCCCCTCCTCTCACAGCCAGCATTCACCCCCTCCTCTCACAGTCAGCATTCACCCCTCCTCCCACAGTCAGCATTCACCCCCTCCTCCCACAGTCAGCATTCACCCCCTCCTCTCACAGCCAGCATTCACCCCCTCCTCTCACAGTCAGCATTCACCCCTCCTCCCACAGTCAGCATTCACCCCCTCCTCTCACAGCTAGCATTCACCCCCTCCTCTCACAGCCAGCATTCACCCCCTCCTCTCACAATCAGCATTCATCCCTCCTCTCACAGTCAGCATTCACCCCCTCCTCTCACAGCCAGCATTCACCCCTCCTCCCACAGTCAGCATTCACCCCCTCCTCTCACAGCCAGCATTCACCCCCTCCTCTCACAATCAGCATTCATCCCTCCTCTCACAGTCAGCATTCACCCCCTCCTCTCACAATCAGCATTCACCCCTTCCCTTACACATGAGTACACATGCAAGGGAGGCCTAGAGGTACAGCCTTTGCCAACATGATGAGCTATCACATGGCACAAAAGGATGAAAGGGGTAACAAAGTTCAATTACGTGCCATAATGAACAATTACATTGTACACAGACCCTCCACTGCTTGTGTGCCCTCCTCTCCCACCTGACTCCATCGGTCTCTGTGTTGAGCGGTGTTCTGGAGACGACGGCTGTCCTGCTGGGCAGAAGTGTTGCTCCAACGGCTGTGGTCACGTGTGCAAGGTTGCGGTGAATGCGACTGTTCCTCCTGTTTGTCGTAGGGGAGGAAGGATTTTCAAAGTGGGTCAGAAGTTTCCGGCTGGAGATGGCTGCAACAGCTGGTAGGTCTCCATGACCCTGCACTGTAAATATTGTAAGGATGCCAGACATGAATCACATGGGCACATTTTGGGAACCATTTTCTACCAATTACGCAATTATGACTCATTTTGACTGTCGATTAAGCCAAAAATTAGCAGAAACAGCACTCCTGTTCTGTATGTAGGATCTGATGAGCCATTTCTTCCAATAACAGAATAAGGAAACAAAATTGGCAGAAACAGCGCTCCTGGTGAGCGACAGTGCAACAAGGCTATATAGCTACACAATGAAGCCAGCAGAAATTCAAATCAAGTCTTGTCTTGTTTGCTACACATGTACACTAGCTGCTACTTGTTGTGGAGGGTATCCTGGGAGCATGCATAGCCTCGTTCCAAGGCCTTCTACACCTCCAGTGTTTGATTGTTAACAGTATGCTGTAAAAACTGGTGGTGTTAGAAGCTTCTACATGCACCACCAGTTTTGCATACATCATGAAAAATCATGGACTATAGCCTTTGTCCGACTGTGATTTTGACAAACATTATTTTATGCTGACCACATTGGCACAATTCCCAGCTTCATATCCCATTCACATACCCATACCTGGTGCAGTGTTCTGCCACAATTGGTAGAAAATATGGTTTCCAATTTTGGCACAAAAACATACCTCAACATTTGCCTTATCCCAGTAGGCAGTATTGGCTATCATTCAATGTTGCTGATACCTATAATTATACTTGCATGCAGATTCGATCAACTGACTGGCTTCAATCTTTTCAGTTGACATCATGAATCTATAATGCCTTCAAATAATTTTGTCCTGTTGCTATTCTTTTTTGTTGCTAAGATAACGATATACACTACCTTCATCTCTGTATGACAGCATCACATGCCAATGATTGAGTCTGAGTTTGCTTTTGTCTCATCTGCAGCACCTGTGTCCGACCAGGAGTGATTGCTTGCACGGAGATTGCTTGCCGTATGTAGTAAATACTATGCCCATAGTACAAAAGTATATAGTAAATATCACAAGTCTGCTGATGTTATGAGTATGCAGCACTAGTAAACAATGCTAGTACGCGGCTCTAATAAACAAACTGTTCTCGTAACAATTCTGTGGGCAAAACAATCAAACAATGTTGCATACGCTGCACAATAGGAAACAAGCAAGTGGTACTTGTTGTCTATGGCAATATCTTACAGCTTAGATCCTGCTTTGAACCTAGTACTAGTGGAACTGAACATACCTACAGAGTGAACTCCTCATGCTGAGTAAACCACATTAGCAATGTGGACTGGTGGCCTTTTATGTTATCCACATGAGCAATGTGTTTGTCTCCTCCAGACTCCCTGCTTACATGTACATTTTCATAGCTTTGCTGAGTGTTTGCATTAGAATACTGCACCACCATCAACGTCCATGTCAGCAATTGCATCTGTCTAGCTAGCTAACTCGAGCTGAGTGGGAGTAGTTTCAGTCATTGATTTCAGTCAGTATAATTATATGCTTGAGCAAGAACATACTGAATCCTGTGAATGAACACTATGAGCCAAAGTGATTACTTTTATGAATATGCTTAACAGGATTTGTCCTTATTATGTATTCACAGTGGTAAGTATATTCATAAGGCATCCAAGCAAAACCCATAATCACTTTTGGGGGAACCATCTCAACGCGCATTGCGAATGATACGTACGTATGTATGTATGTACCATGTACCACGTACCTACACCTCCAGCACTGTGCCGCGGCACCAGAAAAAAAATGCAGGGCATCAGAAAAAAAATGCAGGGCATATTAAGATAAATTATGACTACACATAATAGTATCCTCAGAAACATTTCATTTCTGCAGAATAAGGTCTATTACAGGGTAACCGTCTTATTCAGTACTTCCTCAGTTTTATGTCGGCAAACTTGAGGGAGTAATTGTATCCCTTCCATGCGCGCCAATTCACACCATCAGCATAAGAGGCATGTGACCCACCGTGGTAGAGACCGTTGAGGTTTGAGTTATGGCAATTATCATACCACCAGCCACCTTTGAACCTTTGGGCGCAGTTGCCATTCCAGACGTCATTGTCCTGATCTCTTGTGCTAAACTTGTGTCCATCATGTCGACCATTTGCCAAGGAGTCCCCTGCAGTTCCACTGTATCCTGATACTGACAGAGTGTATTTGAATACTGAATCTCCCACAGTGAAGTTTGTGTACTGTGCGTATACTGAGTTCCCTTCAAAGTCTTGCATGTCAACTCGTAGCTGAGTAGCAGTAGGTGTTAGACGGTGTATCTTGTCCAGACCCAGCCAAAACTCTCCACTAAGGTTTCCAAACCCTTGCTGATAATCAGTCCAGTTGCGATAGAAATCAACTGAACCGTCCTCTCTGCGCTGGAACACTGTCCACCCACCACCATCTGTGTCCATGTCACAATATGCTTTGAATGCAGTCTGGTTGTCAGGATTGATGGTGTAGACACCGCTGATATTCTGGCCTTGAGCGAAGGCATCCTTGCAGTCAGTGTACACTCCTGAGTGACAAAACAACAGCTAGCTAATCCTACACTCGTAGAGTAGCTAACAGCTTTTTGGATGGTACAAAAACAGATGCATAGCATCAGTGGGAATTTGTGGCTTGCTATGAGAGGTGGCAAACAGGACATTAAAGACGTACAGTGGAGATTCCATGAATGTTAAAGAATGTGTTAAGTCTCAGAGACCACAATAACACAATGGAGCATGGATAGGAACAGCAAAGGCTCTACTTGTCCCGGCGGGAACAAGAACTGAAAGGAGGAGTTCATTGAGAATCAGTGAGAATGACAGTTGCTACTAGCTAGCTATATTAGTCTCATTCCAGCCAATGGGCTTGCTCATGCAGAAGTTTAATTGGCCACCTTGGGAAAAGACTTAATTAGTACAAACATTACAGCACTTACGGAAGTGACGCTGCAGAATGGTGCGAATATCTTCCTTCACTTCAGCTATGGCCAGTTCCCGCTGATCATCAGAGGGGCAGCCTTGCCCACTAGCCAAAACTTTAGCTGGATATCTATAGATCGATTTAGGCAGCACAATTCTACCTTCATGATTGCAAGTTGAAAGAGCGGCAAAACAGCTCAGGGTGACGATCAGAGCTAGCAAACTGTGAGATAACATGATGCTCTTGATTTTTGGCTAGATCTTGAAGCAGCTAATCCTCTAATTTCTTGCTAGCCACTGATTCTTTTATATTGCCCTTGCAGTACCACAGTGAGTGGGTGATTGTTTGTACAGATCTGATCATAGCTTTGATGTTTTGATTTTCAGATAGAGATCACTGTCAGGAATCTTTGCATCTGTCAGCTGGGAGATAGCCTCATCCCTGGGCCACTCCCAGCTGTTTGTTGCTTGCAGAGCACTGACTGATGAAACACTGCTGATATCTGACCAGCGGCTGATGGGCATCATATCTGACAGATGGCCAATGCGCTTGGTGGTTGGCTGGTCTTTGAGCTATTACAACTTTGGCTGCCATCATAGGATGAGTCAGATTTGCTTGTGGTGGTTCAAAGAACAGCAGAGACTGACTGACTCACTGTCAGCTAGCTACTACACCTTTTATAAAAATATCGCTATGGCGACGAGGGGTTGACTATGGTATTACTATAAGCAGGCGTCCGTAATGAGAAGGAACTTACAACTATGATAACAACCCGCTTGTGCTTGACCTGCATGTACAGCAAGAGGAATTCGTACTGGGGTCAAACTGAAGTAATCATCACAAACCATCATGCGGGCCAACACCTACTTTTAGGATGCTGTGGTTAGAACGGGGTCTATGGCTATAATACTAAGTTGGATGCTCCTTCTCATTATGGGCTCCTGCTATAAGTCACATGCATCCCCCTTGCTGTGTGCAGCCACGACACAATTACTGGGGCTCGCGGCAACATTCAGATCCCAGTTTGTAAAAAATAACTCCATACATAAGCTACGTAGCTAGACAGCTCTCCAGGAAACAGCTAGCTATACATTAGCCTCGTTCCCAGGCCGCGTGGGTGGAGAAAGACGTCTTTCTCCACCCACGCGGCCTGGGAACGAGGCTAGCTATACATGTGCAATGAATAATGACCCCACTCTCCTTTCAAAGCCCAAGTACCAGTATGTCCATTGCCTCTTCACTGAGAAGCTGTTTGAACTCTGCATTCTGATATCTCATCCTGAAGCTTTTTCCCACACATCTGTGATTGCACAGTGAACCAAATCCCTCTTCCTTTTCCAGTTCCACCCACCCCTCGGCAGACTGAATCTGTCCCCTCATGCCCGGGGGACAAAGTTTACACCACCTGTGGCTCTGCCTGCCCTGCCACGTGTGACAATATTCAGAGTCCTCCAATCTGCATTGCGCTCTGTGTCCCGGGCTGTTTCTGCCCTCGTGGGACGGTGGAGCTGGGCAACCGGTGTGTGGCCAGGGAAGCATGCCCCAGCGTCTGCACCCTCCCCCCCAGGACTGGCCCGTGCAGGGCAGCCTTCCGCCGATACTTCTACAACTCAACTTCTGAACAGTGCGAGAGGTTCATCTATGGTGGTTGCCTTGGCAATGGCAACAACTTTGTAACCCAGGAAGCATGTGTTGCAAGGTGCACAAGTGAGTATGCTGCACCATTCCCGTGAGAGCATAAATGCACATATAGCTAGAACCTTGGGTAATCTATTATGTCATATCTGACCAAGGTTGGCAAGCTTCAAATTTTCTGTACCTCGTGAATAATTATTCAATTTGCTAGCTCTGGTCATGATGATCACGCACGCACGTGCACATTCATTACTCTGTGCTTTTTTTGAACTTTTAATCATGGAGGTAGCTAGAGCTAAAGGTTTGAAAGTTGGAGGTTGCCCTCCAGGTGCTCAGCTTGAATGAGGCTGAAGTGATGGAATGTATCTGTTTGAGCAAGTTAGCTGTAAGGAGGCCCGGGCTAGTTGAGTATTTAGAACAGTCAATTAACTTTATATCATCTGAACATGACTGTGGCAAACCTAAGTATAAAAAATACCCGTGAGTGAGTCATCTTTCTCATTCACAATGTGTACAGTTAAACTGGACTAACTTTGTAACTGACTGGTCACTATATATTACCTCTTTGTGCAGGCCCTCCTCCCACTTGCCCTCCGGACAAGCCCACTGTCAACTGTTTTGCGGATCCCTGTCAGGTCACCTCATGCCCCGCCCACCCAGAGGCGAGGTGTGAGTCTGACTTCTGCGGAGGATGCAATGCAAGGTTCTTTGACGATGAGGACAATGAAGTGACGGATTCTTGCAGTGAGTCGTATAGCTATCTTGCTCAATTAGAGTTGATCCTCAATTAACAACCACTTCATTAATTGCAGAGTGTCCAGTTGAAGGTCAGCTCTTCACCCGCTGTGGATCGGCCTGTCCTCCCAACTGCACCAACCCCACTCCCATCTGCACGAGGCAGTGTGTGGCTCGCTGCCAGTGTCCCAGGGGGCAGGTGATTGATGAGGGAAAGAACAAGTGTGTCCCTGTCAGCCAGTGTCCAGGTGAGTTGCATAACAGTTTGAACCACTGTGGTTTGTAGCTGCTATAACTTGGAAATCTGAGTTGTATAATTATTCCATAGTTTGTTATTAATCAAAAACCTCAGTACTATGTATGTAGGTGCTGATTCTGCTCCTGGTGAGGTTGTGGAATTTGTTTTGAGCTGCTCATATATCTGCTAGAGTTGTCTAACAACTGTATCCATTATGCTTAAAATCTCAACATGGTCACGCCAAATGGGCTTATTGTATCTATCACAGACCTCACCTTGCCACCTTAATTTTACTGATAAACTCATCGGTTCATTTTGTATGTCTCTTCACATAGCCACACCCCCTACACCCACTTGCCCTCCGGACAAGCCCCCAGGCAACTGCTTTGCGGACCCCTGTCAGGTCACCTCATGCCCCGCCCACCCAGAGGCGAGGTGTGAGTCTGACTTCTGCGGAGGATGCAATGCGAGGTTCTTTGACGATGAGGACAAGGAAGTGACAGACTCTTGCAGTGAGTGACTATAAATACATTGGTGAGCACTGACCCCAGATGTTTTGCTGTTACGGAGTTTATCTGAGTGTTCATGAACACAGCAAGTGAACATAATGTTGACCTCTTTGTGCTCTCCTCTGTTCACATGATGTGATAAAGTCAACTATGTAGCTGAGCTTCCAGAAATGTGACGATGAGGACAATTATATTCACTCACTGCGATTGAGAGTCCGTCACTTCGTTGTCCTCATCGTCACATTTCTGGAAGCTTATGATATATATTATGAAATTCCATGTTTTCAAATCTATTTTGGATCGGCTACGTATATCATCAAATAGAGGTGGGTGTCACAGACATGACTCCTCTCTCAATTCCATACCAACTGGATGTACATAATTGCTATGGTTGTCACAGAGTATAAATTTCTTACTCTTATTGACAAGCTTTTTTGTACACATAACTCTGAACCAGTTTGCTTGCGGTGAGGATGTATACTTCTCCCTTTATCCACCATTTTAAAGAGTGTCCGGTTGAAGGTCAGCTCTTCACCAGCTGTGGATCGGCCTGTCCTCCCAACTGCACCAACCCCACTCCCATCTGCACGAGGCAGTGTGTGGCTCGCTGCGAGTGCCCCAGGGGGGAGGTGATTGATGAGAGAAATAACAAGTGTGTCCCTGTCAGCCAGTGTCCTGGTGAGTTGCATGTGATATTGATGGAAAAGCGTCTTTGTGCTTGTGGAGTGGCTTGTATTATTAGCTACATTCTTTTTATTATCATGACTGTAAGGCAGCTGCTGCATAAACGTTATTGTTGACATTAACGTACTAGAAGCTTTCATCACACTCATATAATACATGTATGTGTAGCGATGTCTCCAGAGTGAATCCAACAAGCCTATATATAGTCTGAGAGTTCGACATAAAAGAAGTATTAGCTATAATGTACGTAAGCTTGTAACATTTCCAGTTGGTCATATGAGATGGACTACCATAGGATTGGATTTATAGAATCTCGGACTCCAGGAACTGATTGTCTACCAATGTAATGGATAGAAATGGGTACATTTCCTTAGATTGAATTCACTGAGAATAGTTAGTGTACTGGGCTACTGTTGAATTGGATTAGTCGGAATTCCTGGAATTGAATTTCTATCGCTAGAATGGATCAACTGTTCTATCAGCATTAATACGGTACCCCAAACTTTCAAGAACATAGTTACGAAGATTGTTGCATTAATTGCCTTCCCCCCCCCTCTCTCTCTCTCTCTCTCTCCCACCCACTGCAGATCTCTGCGAACTACCTGCAGAGCCAGGTCCCTGCAGGGCATTCTTTCCGTCCTACTTCTTCAATGCAACCTCCGGTCGTTGTGAGAGGTTCATCTACGGGGGATGTAGGGGCAATGCCAACAGGTTCCAGTCACTAGCAGCTTGCCGGCAGAAATGTGGTGAGTTGTCTAAGCCAAGCCTGAGAAAATTCAACCCAACTAACTGGAAGAAGAGCTTGAAAATGGGAAACATGATTCCTCAAGACCATAGTGATACCCCCTTTCAGGAAACTTTAGGTTGAGTTTGTCCATTACCTCAGCTGCAGCGCTGCTGAAATTTCAAAATTTTGGTCATATGCTCATACCCATTGCATACTTATTTTTGTGCAATTCATGCAATTTCCAGTACTTGATTTTGGGTAAGGCCAGTCTGGTTCTCAGTCCTTCAATTCATCATGGGAATGTGCTGCTATATACAATGTCATGTTAAATAAAGTAGCTTTGATTTACAGAGGTACACTAAATCAGTATCCAGTGTGTCGTCTGTGTACTGTTATCATGCAGACTTGTGCAAGCTGCGTCCAAACACTGGGCCCTGCCTAGCTCTCATCCGCTCCTACTTCTTCAACTCCTCTTCGGACAGATGCGAGAGGTTCAACTATGGCGGGTGTGGAGGCAATGCAAACAGGTGGGGATAACCTCATATTAGGCAGGAACTCCAACATGAAGGCATTTGTTCATGCCAATAGAATGTACACCTGTACACGACCATTAATATAGTTCCCAACACCCCATTTTTAGGGTTTGGTTTTCACTGGACAGTGATGAAATTACGAATAGACCCGTGAAAGAAACGATGATAAGATTACATACTTAAACTAACATTTGGGGGAGGGGACCAAACCATTTAATGATAAAGCTACTCCCCCCCCCCCCCCCCCCCCCCCCCCCCCCAAGCTTAGTATCCAAGAATGTACTGTGCCAGATTGTTACTATAGCACAAGCTGTTTTGGACTATCGAGCAGTAATTTCAATACAAGTTCCTCTCCCACTCTGCCATCACCGCAGGTTCCTCTCTGTGACCGCCTGCCAGAAGGCATGCGGCCCTCCTTGTCCAATCAAGGGACAAGTGTTTCAGGGGTGCAGAACGTGTCCTGCAACATGCAACAATCCAAACCTCATCTGTACAGCGGTGTGTAGACCAGGCTGTGGATGCCCACCGGGAATGGTAGGTACTGGGCTGGATGAAAGCAAGATATGCAGTTCCCAGTTAAGTGCTTTTGAGCAATCATTTGTCAGCTCAAATCAGCGAAGCTTCATAAAAGTAACAGGAGAAACTACAGCCGTAACATTATGATGTTCATTTAATTCATGACATTTAAGGATGTACTGGATAGGACATTTGAAGTTAAAGACAAAAAAAGTAGTTTCTTCCTTCACAGCTTGTCTGACAGTATTAAAACCAGGAGTTGTATACTGGTACACAGGGAATGAGAAGACTGTTGTATACTTAAGCAAAGGATTGTGCATATTAAATGCTCGTCTGTCTGCACTTCCTCAGCTGATTGATGAAAAGCGCAATTGCTGTGTCAACCGGAGGAACTGTCCCAATATCTGCACCCTCCCCAAAGACCCTGGACCCTGTGACGCTGTCATTCCTTCCTACTTCTTCAACTCTACCTCCAAAAGGTTCAGTGCACATCTATACAGATGTTGTGCTACCAGATATAATTATAGACTTACAAGTGTCCTATGACTTGTACATATTCTACAGCAGATATAAATTACTCTATTGCATGGCACATGCATGTACACTAATTTAATCAAAATCAACCAGACTGAAATACTACTAGGCCAGCCTAACCTCATAACCAAACTCTCTCCTCTTAAGAAGAAAAAATGTTAGCCTTCACAGATCTAGGACTAAACTGTTGTTTTGTGTGCAATACCCACTTGATTGCATTTGCACATGGTACAGGTGTGAGAGGTTCAACTATGGAGGGTGTGGTGGCAACAACAACCGCTTCACATCTCTGCAGAGCTGTAACCGCAAGTGCAATCCCAGGGGTGAGTGCACTCACCATTGCATTCACTATTCCAGAAGGGTTTTACTACATCCAGTCATAAAGCACCAACCACACCAGTTAACCAGTGAATTTGCAGAACTGTACGAATTCTGTTCACTGTTTGTCTCACAGAATGACACTGTTGCATGCTGGATATCACTATACAATTGCGTAAGAGAAAACAAATTCTTAACATCTTTTGCCACCATTTTAATCAGGAGTTAAACACATACAGTATGGAAAGTAACTGTATAGAATGCAGACAAGAACAGTTGTGGGTAAAATATTCCCAATCCTCCGCTAACTGCAACTCTGAAAAATAAGTCCACAGAACGTGTGTGAGCGCTAGCTATGTAGTTGAAAATCTTCTGAGTACTAACCACAGTTGTGCTTTGCTTCATGACTGAATGATTGGTTCCTCTGCAGCGCTATGCCCTCCGGTTTGCAGTGCCACCTTCTGCAAGAGAAACAGTCGAGCCCTCTGCTCTGTGTGAGTCACAGCATGGCATACGTGTATTATAGTCCTAAGTGTAGAGAGCATACATATTAACGGGTTAGCAACAATTGACACATTCTGTTGATGTGTGTCCTAGTGCTTCAGGATGATAAACTCAACCGGTGTGCTTACATGTCTCCAGGGCAGTCCCTTCTAGCAAACACTGTATACGTATGAAATTTACAGCCTTTGCAAAACTTAGAACAGCTCGATAGCGAGTATTTGGTTAGACCATTCCTGAACCACAATCGTGTCACCCTTTCCCTCCAGCCCTGGACCTCGTGAAATCCCTGGCTGCACAGGCCGCTGTCAGGTGACCTTCTGCCCTGCCTGCTACTTCTCCAAGCAGCCACGCCCACTTCCTGGGAGGTGCTCACTGTGTGGAGCTCCTGTGTCCAACCTGCGGTGCCTCAAGTGGTGGGCGTACTGCATTAACTGGGCAGACAGGCGGAAGCATGGACTGGTGAGTTGTGACACAGTCTGGAGAGAAGAATCACTGCAGTTCTCACAACACACATGCACAGAACATTGATGCCACTCAGTGATATTCACAGACTGTGCTACACCATGCGTTAATTACCCCGCATGCGCATGCGCGAAGTGGGGTTAAGCAATCGGTTTTGTATGTCAGTCGTCTGTCAGTCTGTCAGTCTGTCAGGCGAAAAAAATTGAAATCTCGCCACATAGACCCTCATAAACCATCGAAAGGGAGTCAAACAATAGCAAATAACAAAAAACTGCTCTATGTGTACCTGACTGAAGTCATGTCGCTTCGTTTCGCTGCATTTCGGCTATTTCCTACTTTTCATAACTATTCATAACATTGGCTCCACCTCTTCGTGACCTCAGAGTCCCATCAAGAGCAGGACACGCAGTGCACTTGGAAATTTCATGCTTCGAGGTGACCGCTAGGAAACAGTGTTTTCTCACGATCTATGTACTTCACAGACATCATGGCTATTGTTTCGGCTGTTTTTTCCAGCTATTTCATATTATTCGTAACGTTTGGCCCCACCTCTCCAGCTTCACAATAGTATATACGGTAAGCGGTCACTCCCACACCTTGGATATGGCCGTACACGAACACAGTATACGCGATAGCCGCCCTGTTCGATGCGCATCGGCAGAGATGTAGCTGCACTGCATGCATCTTGGCCTGTAGACGTTCAGCGCGGGGTATGTGTTCTATGAACACCTCTAGTTTGGTTGTGCAACTGTTTGGATGCATGTGTTAGCCTTGTTCCCATGCCACGTGGCCTGGGGACGAGGCTACGTATGTGTGGGATGAGGTATATGTAATTATACCACTTTCTATATATATATACTTGCTTTTCCCACCAAGCAGTTTGTGATAAGATTTCTCTAGCTTGTAGCTATATCTTTTTCTGTGGTACATAGCTAACTATTTATATCATGACTATTACGGTGTCATCCTGAGCCCGGTAGTACATGTAGCTATTATGCACATAGAAGATTGAATAATGCTCATCTGTCTCTGCATGCAGCCTTCTGCGTCTGTGAGAACCCAAGAAAATTTCAGGTGCTACCGCTATCCCTGCCCCCTTCGTGGATGAAGACAAGTCACACCAATAAACTGATGTAATCACTGATGACATAAATTAATAACGTTAACTCTACATGAGTGTGCCATGCTAATGTCAAGCTTTGAGTTGTACACTATCGGCATTGAACTACTGCTGCCATAATGCATAGTTGCATACACATCCATTGACCTGCATGCATCAGACTCTAGTGTTGTAGATCAAAGGATTTTGCCGGATTTTTGGTTGGGTGTATGGGGAGAACAGTCAATCAGATGCATAGGGTAAGTCAGTGTACGAATCAAACTACTCCAATAGACCGGTTACTTGCAGTACAGCTTCTGTGTCCGTGATGGAGACTCGGAGACGTTTTGGTTTGCTACAGCTGAGAGTTTCTTTTAGCTAACTACAAATATCTCCTTAGGTCATCGAGAGATGTTATTGTCGAAGCCAACTTCCTCACGCTCTGTCCCACCGCAATTCAGTAACAGGATGTTATAACAAGCAGCAAACACAGAAAGTAAATTGGCTTGATAGTTAACGTTTACATTGTCAATGTTTGTGCGGGACTTGGATGTTCTTGTAAGCCTGCAGTGAGGAACGTTCATCTGCATGAAATAATGATATTCTCCAACGTGCAAACGAGTTGCATGAGCCCTTCAGTTGATGACGAACGGTGGTGGACAGAGATCGAAGTACGCTATCAATAGTGCAGTTGAGCAGCCGAATTGTGTTGTCGGACAAGCACTGGTGGTACATTTCTCGTATTACACCACAAGGAAGGAAATGCTCCGCTTGAATCTGCTTGAGGAGTTTGAGGTTGTTTTGAAAAAGGAAGTGGGTACAAGAATGGAGCAGGTGCTGTGGAATGCTCTTGGGTTTGGAAAACGGTTCGGCAGACATGGTTAGCATTTCAACTCAAACCCTAAGCTTATTCAATAATAATTATGCTAGCACAGATCTTTTGGACCAGGTATAGTTCTGGTAGTATGGTGCATAACATTTGTACAATAATGTAGATGATATCCAACAATGATTGTGCATAAAACTGAACTTGATTCTTTGTCAAACCACGTAGCTACTGGCACAATAAATGCGTGCTATGTAAGTTTATACAAACAAGCAATATACATGCATGGCTGTGCATTCAAACAAGCAGGCAGCAAGCTTAATCAATGGACTGTGATTTCCTCAAGCTGGATCTCCTTCCGCTGACCAAGTTGGTGAGTGGTTCCATGCCATGAGCTTCTCTTGGTCTCGTTCTCCCTGCTGTCATCATCACATCTTTTATGGCTCTTTTCAGCATCTGTGAGGTGTGGTGCAGTCGCGTACCTGCGATACCTCCTTGGCTTTTCAGCATCTTTGAGGTGGGGTGTTGTCGCATACCGACGGTACCTCCTTGGCTTGTCAGAACTTGCAGCTTCTTTTGGCGCTGCTATACTCCGACTGCTGACCAAGATTGTCCTGCCCCTTGTGACGATACCAAACTGATCAAGACCAGGCTCATCCTCTGTGTCTACTTCTCCACCCTGAATGAATGAATGGAGTGCAGTCAGAGACAATACAGCTCTCTGTTAGGTCTATATATTAGCACCTAATATAAAGGAGCCATACAAATCCATATGAGCCTTATGGAAGTGGGAATCTGACAGTGAAAGGGTTAAAGACATTTCTACAGTTTATGTGACTAGCTAACTAACTAGGGGTCTTCAAAGCAACACTGATACGTATGCAACCCCTAAGTGATACTAGAGGCAAAAAAATTTCTCCCAAAAATTAAAAAGGATTTAGTGATGGCCTGTCACATTCAGAATTATTCAAACTCCCGAAAAAGCTAACAAACAAGGAGAATGCCATTAACCAGGCTCAGTCCCATCCCATTGAAAAATGTAGAATTAAGGGATGGGATGGGACTGAGGCTGGTTAATGGCATTCTCCTTGTTTGTTAGCTTTTTCGGGAGTTTGAATAATTCTGAATGTGACAGGCCATCACTAAATCCTTTTTAATTTTTGGGAGAAAATTTTTTGCCTCTAGTAGTTTGTGTACTTTTTCGAGCGCATGAACTGCGCAACTTCTTAGTCATGGTACATACAACGTCGCAGTAAGGGTATGGGGGTACTGAGTGTTAATTGCCATGTTAGCCTTGTTCCTCTTGATGGATGTGGACCTTCTGCTGGGCACTGAGCAGGCTGGGATGCTTCCTTTCTATTTCCACTAATAATATTGTATTCCATGCATTTTTGATGTTGCTGTTGTGATCAATGTTTATCTTGTTGCCTTTGCGGACGTGGGGGTGGGGCATTCAGATCAGAGGGTTCGATGGCAGTCGTGCACGTCATGTGCTTGCAATGGCTCCAAGTATTCCAAACCTCTAGCCTCACTTACAGTTCTGGTCAGTAATGGTACATGTTCTGCAGCCACTGTAGTTACGTCATGAAAAGAAAGCCACGCCTCCACGATGGCATAGTCACGATAGATCTTGGCAGGAACAGGTTAGTAGAAATTCCTCGCAGCGGTAGTGAGGCACCAGATGACGGATTCACAAGGATTCAGCTGATCAGCAAATGCCCGAAATGCAGCCATCACCAACAAAAAGAATGCAACGTGCGTTTGCATGTGAACTGCGCATGCGCAATTGGCACGCGTGACCTCTGGTTGCATCAAAATGGCTTCGTGCTAGCAATTCACGGAATCGTAGCTAGCCAGCAGTGCCGTTCTTGCCAGTATGTAGTCAAAAGGGCCGAAAGGAGCTACTACGACGAAAGCGATGTTGTTCTGTGAGTGATTTAGCTCAGGAAATGCTTTTGTTGTCCAGCTATGCTAGTCAATGAGAAAGAAGAAGAAAGAAAGAAAGAAGAAGATGACGAAATCGGAATTTTACGGCGACTTATTTCTCGACTCCCGCGTACTCTCAGGTACGTTTACGAGTGTTTTTGTGAACTGCTAGGCAGTATCATTCTGTCTGCATGTTTGGTTTGGGGGGTAGTAGCTTCTTTGGCCGTTTTCCTGCTGGTGCATCAGTATGGTATTTCGAAATTTCCTTAACCATCCCTAAATCCTGAAATATAGCGTGATCCTCAATTGTACTGTGATGAAAGAATTCAGCCGTCATTCGCGGAGATCTTTTATCAATGAAGACAATCACAATTGCTGCTAGTGCTGTCAGGCAGCCTGTGGCCAGGACTAGCCAGAATGCCCAGTTGAACTGAGGTACTAGGGTCCCATCCGGAAAATGGATTTGAAGAGGTGGGTCATTGACGATGGTCACACCGTATGTTAGGCATGCTACCATCATCAATATTCCTGCAGAATAGGATTCTTGTCAGAGAACAGGAGTTTATTAACCTTGTTGCTATGGGTATGTCTCCTGACGTAATGTTCAGCATGGTACAACTAAACCAGGGCCATGCATGCTAGTGTGATGTCACTGACGTGAGAAGTGCACTGCCGGCAAATGTACGGATTTTTGTACATACCTGTGATGAGCATATGCAGAGCTCCCCACCGAATGTTAACAACGAATAGCGCTATTGAAAGCAGGTAGGTTTCAAATGCAGCCCTATATATATGGAAATCAGAGTGGTATGTTAGTTGTCATGATGGATAATGGTTTGTATGCAGAATGAGCAGTGATACTGAAAAAGTAACATGGCAACCTGCCTCTGAATTCAAAATGCATGCTCACTGATTTTTATTTTTTTTAATTTTTTTCTATAACAATTTTGCAACAATGCAAGGGTACATGAATAGCATTATTGCTAACACGATAATGCACCCAGACAAAAGTCCAATTGTCTATGAATGCGTCATTATCTTGAACTGTGATAGATGCATATGTAGTTACATAATGGAAGTTCACTACAAGCCATCTGGTCTGTAGATATAGGCCTGTTTAGTCTAAAAGCTCAGCGAATGTCAGAGGAAGACATTCAAGTCAGTCGTGGATTGCCTTGAGTGAAGCTGCTCTTAGGCTTCAAGTGGTTATTGGTCCAGCAGGAAGTAGGGCAATGGTCAGGGTAAAGTTAGAGCCATGCAGGGCAGGTGCTGAGTGCGCATGAAAGCGTGTCCATTGCCCATACATAAGGTATGTACTTCCTGCCAGACTAATATCCACTTAGCTATCAAGACAGTTCTATAAAGCTAGCCTTGCTTTCAATGAGAAAAGCCAACAAGCAGCAGTTAGTGTTAGCTCTCTATAAACTGTATGTGAGATAGGGCCATAGAAAGATATAGTTTATCTATAGCGGCTCCGGAAATTACATTCTCAGAAGTTTTCCTGGGGATTGATTCGAGCTCTCTCTCACTCTCCATAGCTTAGCTACATGTACATCTACATGCATGCTTACATCCGCTTACCAAAGAAGTATATGGGTATACCATCCCGGGACACGGAACTCCCTGTACCATAATATCTGCTCTCCGTCTAGCGTGAAGTATTCAGCGATCCAGAGAATCGGATAGGGTATTCCGCGATGCTTCGCTGCGCGGTATTCCTCAGTCCTTTTATTTCGCAGGCCATGGCCAGATTTTCACAGTGAACTTATGGTCATTACGACAAGTGTCATCTTTGTGTTTAACCTTTCTTTCCTTTTTCTGAAAGAAAATTCCTCCCTCCACTCCTCTCATTACAATGCCTAAACTGCTAAACGGGAGGTCCCTGTCAAGGGTGGACAGTTCTTCTGGTGACCCTAATGTCATATGACGTACAATGTTACCTAGGCAACATTATTATATAACATGATTGTGTATGCACATCCAAGGTACCAGGTGTTATATTCACAATCTTACCACAGTACGTGTGTGGGCGATCCTTTGATATACCACAGAGGATAAAGCGGT